>NCSJ02000009.1:0-304926 GCA_002812745.2 Scytalidium lignicola
GAGAATCAAGAAATATCTGCAGAGGCTTTTCCAACGGGGTTGATTCAAGGCTTTGAAGTGCGATTTACAAGACAAAAAGCACATTAGTGATTATTATATTCATTTACCATCGCATCTCCTATGGTAATATTTATTGGCATTACGACTATTAACTTACTGCTTCATCTCTTACAAACTAATTCGGTCCCATCCCATCGCAGACATCCAACCCGGCTTTCTCACTACTAACTGTCTCCGTGGACAACACTTCCACTAGATCTCATCGACCCGAAGGGTCATTTCCATCCTGCACTTAAAGTGCTTAAATCTTCAGAACGATACATTAACCCGAAAATCGATCATTGGCAATGAACACAATTTGGTGACGACAAGTAGACCTTGTAGGATCCGAATGTGGTTTTGGCGTGTAAGAAGGGTTGTAGATATACACTTAAACTAAACCAAACTAAAGTCGTTTGAGGTTAGTAATACTAGGATCCAAGACTTCAATGAGATGCTGCAATATATATGGCTACTTGTGATAATTTTAAAGGGAAAAAAGAAGTACTCCGGATATATTACCTTCCGGTTATCCAACAGGATAACGGATTCATGCCACGTCTTGTTCTGTGTATAATGTCGTCGGCGAGCCTCGGCACTATCATCTTGCATTCATTTGTAAGTAAAGCTATGGGAGAAGATGTAGAAGGTAAGATCGAAAAAAGGGAGAACAAATTATTCGGTCACTATGAATTTGGATAATTGAGGCCACTGCGACAACAGGCACAGTGAATCAGAGAATATCAGCCACACTGCGAGGTAAGTAGATGAATTTATGAATAGACCTGCTATGCAAAAGATGCCAAATCCGTGAGGAGATCCATTATACCCAAAACCAGTCAAACAGTAGATACCCAAAAAACATAAAGCCAACNAAAAAGGACGCAACTCCAGATGTAGGAATGCGGAAAAAATATGAGCAGCCCAGCCAGCAGAAAAATGCCCTATCCAAATAAACCAGTAAACCAACACAACCCGATATATAAATGAAAAGCCAGCCAGAAACCTCCCAAGAGNAAAAAGAAAATCATATCCAACTCCGAAAAAATGGGTATCCATCATACATTCCAAGGAGACATAGCCCTAGCCAACATTTAACCAAAGGAAATCGGCATGATAAGAGGAGGAAAGACAACCCGAGAGGTAGAGGAGGTAATCGCATCAGCAACATCTTCTTCTCTGCTTGGCCCCCCCTTCAACGCCCTCTGTCCGTACCACAGCCGCCTCTTCAACATCCACCACATTATTCGGAGCAGGAAATCCCAACCAACTCATCCGATCCCTCCCAACCCTAAAACTCCCCCTAGCATTCCCAGCCCGGTCAAAATATCCGCCATCACTATCCCCCATAGTATCGACGCCAGGCGTAAGTCCAGCTCCAGGAGTGTTCGCCGCCAATGCCAGTGCCTCTCTAGTCTTCCGACCCTGCTCCACGAGTTTCCTCGTGATGACACGGAAGACCTCATCTACACCTTCACCACTCTCGGCACTGATCTCGTGGCAGCAATCCCAGCCAACATCTTGACCCCAGAAGCCAGAGGAGCGCTTCGAAGCCGGACCACCAACACCTGCGGCACCGCTACCACTACCACTCCCGCCACCACCCATACTAGATAAGAAACTCCTATACCCCGCTTCTGACAATGCCCCTCCACCGCCGCCCATGCCACCAGGCGTAGCCGTAGCTGGTGGGGTTGAACTCATTCCCGGTGCTAGATTGTCTGCGACATAAGCAATACAGCGCTCAAAAGGGACTTCCCTGGCCGAAGGATCGCGAGCAACTAGATCTGCCTTGGTCCCCACCACGTGTATGATTATATCTGGTGGGAGGTTACGCCGAAGCTCGGTCAGCCAGATACCCATTTCGAGGAAGGATGCGAGGGAGGTGATGGAGTAGCAGAGGATGCAGGCGTTTGCGCCGCGGTAGTATAAGCGGGATATGGAGCTGAAGAAAGCACAGCCTTTGTTAGTTTCTAGATCTCAAACAGGAAGCAGACATAATGAAGAAAGGCACAGCATAAAAAACAAAACACTGCAGGGCCAAACGATTGTGAAGAATCGCAAGCACGAAAAAGGTACAGAACAACCACGCATCATGCACGCACGTCATGCAAGGTAACACAACACGTACCGGAATCGCTCCTGTCCTGCTGTATCCCAGATCTGCAGCCGCACCACCGTATCACTCTCATCGTCTACTACTCTCTTCGTCAGGAAGCTTGCGCCCACCGTCGACGTCGTACTCGCGGGCGAGAACTGGTTCTTGATATAGCGTAGTAGGAGGCTCGTCTTGCCTACTCCCTGGGCGCCGAGAACCACGATCTTGGCCTCGAGCGAGGACGTCATGGTTTCAGGAGAGGGGAAAAAAGGCGGGGGTGGATTGGTGGGACCTGTATTTAGGTCGGTCGGAAGTCGTGGAACAGAAACGGCGAGTTCGAGGAAGAGAAAGAAACAAAGGAACTGTGGTCGCAGCAGGACAGTTGACTGACTGGGCGCCTAGCTCTACAGCCCTTTCTTGGGGCGCGTAGGATGGGCGCGCGCAACGGTCGCAAGAGAGACGTTTGTACTCTTGTTATGGTGGCGGTGACCACCCCGTAAGCGTTGTGGTCCCGTGTGTAGTTACCTGTGATTGTCTACTATAAAGAGACCACCCGGTGGCGCAGGATCTCACCCCAATCCCGCGTGGTTCGGCCTAGCAACACGGCTGTGATGCGATGCAGGTAATGGATGACATGGAGGGCCTCTATGCTTTGTAGAAAATTCCCAATCCCGAGAACGCCGCGACAGAAGGAAAATTCGAGGGAGCTCGAGAGCGTGTAGGGAATTGGTAGTTGGGTGTGTTTGTGAGGTTGTTGATATTAGTGGGAGCCTTTCTGGAGTAATTACGGGGAGATTTCGCTTTCTCTCGGGCCAAGCCACTGCTGCCCCACGTCATGCCTCAGCTTTTGCGCCACAATCTCCCTCGAGTTCTTCGGATGTCCGAATGGAGATAATTATGGTTCTTTACTTGCAGTTTTAACGTTACATCCAGACTATCATGTGTGCATAAAATATGCATGTACTGTAATTATGTCTCCGCGGAGGTCAAATGACACTTCAACAGAACATCTACGTATTAAAGTTTCCGTTTATTGACCTGCTACGCTCTGGATCTTACATATTAAGAACAAAACACATTACAGACAATGAGAAAATGCGAGCTTACTAACACCACGCGATTGTTCTCCTTTGCACATATACCCATTGCCTTGAAGCAATATTCCATCTATTTCCCCTGCAGCTACAAATCAGCATTGACCACTCTCAGACCTCCACAATTACAGCTCATCTAGTCAGTAACTGAACCTGGGAATTCGACCTTGCTTGACAGCTCGATAAGGATGTACAGTACAGAGACCGAGCTTAATACTCCTCCTTAACGCGGTGCTGGCTTTCGGTATCGATTGCTGAGCCACGTGTGCGACGACCACGACCAAATCCACCACGACCGAATCTACTGCGTCTCGTAGTAGTAGTAGTAGTAGTAGCACGATCTCTTCCGGCGAGACAGCCCATGCAGAGCAGCAACGACGCGATGAACATGCATGCCCACGCAGCCCACGTAAAGCCAAAGGCATATTTTCCAAGGCTGGCGTGAAGACCATTATCGTGGAAGATATCACGAGCCCGTACAAAGGTGGCACTATCTAGTGTCAGTTATCCTGAATCTGCAAAAAAAACAGAAAGGCATTAGAAAGGAGTTTGAAGAACTTACGTCATGAGAGACGCTCCCAGGGTAAACCAGAACAAGGCTATGTAAAGGATGAAAGAGGAGATTCCAGAGGCCAGGCGACTACATGGAGCTAACAGGCTGGTGAAGAAGGCAAAGACATCAAAGATGAGACCCATAAGGAAGAAGACCCAGCCGAATCGCCACAGGTAGTAGAAGTAGGTGGATGTGGTTCCTTTGCCATGGTGTCTTTTCGTCTGTTAGCAGTTTACTTATCTGGACCCCTCGATTTGAACTGCTATCAGAGGGAGGAAGAGGTAAAATCCAGTATAACTCACCCTACAAACTTAGAGGGAACGTTTTGAGTACCGCCAACCCAGGCATATCCAAACGGCAGAGCAGGAACGGGCTTGCCACAGTTTGTATTACCGGAACCACAGACGTAGAAGTAGGTCCATTGTGAGACCGGACGACCACTACCAGGGAATCGGGACGTATCTGCCTGCAGGAAATAGGTCTTGCTGAGTGGTGTGCTGTGTGTAACGCCGCTGAGGATGACGAAGAGGATGAAGAGAATGGATGCGCCGATGAGGATCAGGGAGACAATTCCCATCATACCACCTGTGTTTTGCGCATGTTAGTGATGTTTTTCGATGTTTTTCGATGTTTTCGACGTTGGACTGGCACCACGTAATGCTTCCATTCACTAAAGAGCTTGGCGAAGAGGGTGCTACTTACGAGCTGCAGCTGCCATTATGAATTATGCTCCAAGGTATATATTATAATATCGATGGAGGAAGTATAGATTAACGAACTGGGGGTTGGGGAGAGAAGAAGATGGGAGATATATTTGCTGCGCAGGTTGTTAAATCGATTACTCACGGCTATGCGTCTTGGGGAGAAACCCAGTTCGCGTCGCACCTAATCGAGGTTGTTGCACGAACCTTGGAACGTGAATTAGATTTTTATTACTTGGACTTTGACCCTCTCAGACCACACCATTTCCCTCCTGGCTGTCCAATAACTGATACAGTATAAGAAAACTTCTGGAGAAGAGAGTGTCTCATCACCTATGTCATTTGTTGGCCTTGATTGACGTTGGCCACGACGTAGGCAGGTAGGAAGCTCCATGGCAGCACCATTGCACGCGGAGGATTTGCTGTCAGTTACATCATGGCCAGGAAATGACGACGACTGGCTGCGTCCCGATGTGACATGGCGCATTGGGTCCGATTAGCGAAAACCTTATCCGGAAGTGCTGTAGCGGTCGATCACTTCCTAGCCTGAAATAGCTTAGCGTGAATAGTAAACCGGAAAAGAGGTGCAGGTCACGTGAAGAAGATTAGCACGATTAGATACACATGCAGATCCTAGACAAATTACGTCATGGCCATCATTCTGCTTCGGCCTTAACCTTCAGGCTTCAAACCTTTTCTTTTTTGTCACTTGTTCTTCTCTCTCTGCCTTCGGACCGCGGCGTTGCACAAGGCTGATAGAACATTCCAAACCCTCAGCCTTCTCCTCCTACAATTCCTTCCCCTCCGAATGAATCACTCTCATCACCACCTCAAACACATCAAATGATACCCAAACTCCGCCACCTCCACCTCCGCACCATCATCCCCTACCAAGAAGCCCAATCAATCCAGCACTCCCTCGTTACCAAGCTCCTAGCCCAGAAAGCTGCTGCCCAACCTCCCTCTCGCGCCCCGCTTCCGACCCTCCTCACCTTCACCACAACCCCAACCTACACCACCGGCCGCCGCGAACATGAAGCCCTAAGCCAATCCCAGCTGCACCTCCTCCAACAACCCCTTCCAGCACCAGCACCAGCACCATCCCCTCCCTCTACTCCCAACCACACCCCCCACGCGCGAATAATCCCAGCCCAGAACCTCCCCTATCCACAGACCGCCCAAGCACTCTCTACCCTCCGTGGGGGCCTCACAACCTTCCATGGCCCTGGCCAACTAGTGATCTACCCCACGCTAGACCTCATCTCGCCGCACATCCGCAGCAGTAGCAGCAGTCCATCCAGATACCCACGAGGCATCTCAGCGCGATGCTACATCTCCCTTCTAGAAGCCGCATCAATCAACACGCTCGCACGATGGGGCATTCAAGGCGTGAGGACCGAGAACCCTGGTGTATGGGTTATTGACTCCGATATCAACAACAACAACAATAATAATAGCAAGGATAAAGAAGAAGAAGATAAATACAGAGAAGACAAAGAGCGCAAAATCGCCGCCGTCGGCGTACACTTGCGTCGGAATGTAACGAGCTTCGGGGTTGGATTGAACGTCGATACGGATTTGAGATGGTTCGAGCGCATTGTTGCTTGTGGACTGGTTGGGAAGGGGGTGGGGAGTATGACGGAGGAGGTGAAGCGGCTTCCCCAGGATGGTGATGTTGGAGGCTTGGGGTTGAATTTAGAGAATGTAGCGACGGTTTGGGGACGGGAGTTTGCGAAGGGGATTTGGGGCGATGGCGAGGATGGAGATGGGGAGATACTTGTGGAGAGGGTTGAGAGTGTGGAGGAGTTGTGGAAGATGGTTGAGGTTTGAGGTTTTGAGAGGTAAGGGATACAGCATTCCGTTTTGATTTTAAAATCTAAAATATTGGAACTAGAAATTGGGATATTTTCAAAAGGAACTCGGCCAGTTGTTGGAATACCCACCTGAGCTAGATATATAATTATATATATTCTCATCATGACATTATTAGGATGACGTTTTTGAAGCATTAAATAATAGCATCAGTTAGATTGTATAGTACGATCAGATAGAAGCAAGCATGCATTGTATTTATTTCTGGATCTACCCTCAAAGGACAATCATCCTTAGGATGACTAGCCATATCAACAAATGCTACATTGTTGCTTCAGCAATTATCAAACCCATTCATGCAAGCATGTGAAGTGTGCCTTTCAATGTGAGGAGGGTAAATCGCCTCTGCTTCCTATATGTATACAGCGAAAACTCCCTACAAGTACCGATTTCGCAAAGCATATACATCCTAGAAGAAGAAAAATACAAGCATGATGAATCTTAGATCGCATTGTTGAAAGCTACCCAGTAGCTTCACACATGCAGAACCAGAACCAAAGTAATCCTTCTACGTAACCAGACAAGATCACTGATAATGCACGCTTTCACACCAAAAACTTGCAAACGGCCCAAAATCAACAATGCTGACAAACATCGCAATGACAAAAAATGATCATGCTTGCGAAAATATCAACCATAACTTTCACCAAGGCAAGTAAATATCTTCATAAAAGATGTTGTCATGCAGGCAGGCAGGCAGATATTCATATTTCCGTCAAACTGCGTCAAACCAAAAAAGCCAAAAAATTCACAGATAAAATCAGCCAGCCGCCCAGGATTCAAATATGAGGAAAGGAACCTTTTTTTTGGCCTACAGCTCGCCTTCTTTTTGTGCAAAGTAACTCATCCCTCTCATGCTTTCGTGTAGCGACTATGTATAAAGTTTGGGGGTATTTGAAGAACAACGCCTTTCACCGTCCACCCTTGTACCGCGATTCCTAGAAGACCTCATATTTTGGATACGAACTCCTGAAATAAAATCCATGCAGTCGTAAACTCCTCTAGTTCCTCGTCATGTTTTTGGAGCAACTACCAAAATTCCGATATTGGAAATACACAACTCATGCCAAAATAATCGGATGTCAGCTGGTTGACTTCTTCCTCCGCCCATTGACCGCCACCAAGTACTCTTCTGACTCGGGCGTCCATTCTTCGGGCTGGAAATTCGGGTTATTGTAATGAGCCGTATTGTAGTGACTGTTCTTGAAAGTGCTCGTCATTAGCGCTGGGCCTGGGTCTTCCTCCCAGTTCGCAGCTGCCTCCCATTCGTAAATGCTTGGTCGAAAGCTTGATGCAGGTCCCGGCCCCGGACTCGCCGGAGCGATGCCTTGACCGAGGTTGATGTCACCTACGGCTAGATTTGATACGTGATGTGGATGGTAAGAATTTTGTATATTTTGTGGCGGGATTTGAAATGAAGGCATGTTAACGTTCTGCTGCTGAGGTAGTATGTTTGAAGTTTGCGGCGGCGTACTAGTATACTGTGCAGTTGTAGAGGCCTCAGGCGAAGATCCCGCTCCCGGTGAGATGGGCGAGGCAGAGGAACTCATTGTCGACTGGGCATATCTTTGGTCTACTGTGTATGCAGACTGTGCATATGAAAGCTGCGATGATGCTGGCGGCGGTGGCGGCGGACAGAAGCTGAAGCCTGGTATGCTTGCTAAAGTCTGGAGGTCATCGATACTCGAAAAATTGCTCATGGGTATGGCTGCTTTCTGGCTGTGATATTCTCGATGGACTTGGACATTCGCTTTCGATTCAAGTTCCACTGCAAGCTGAGCTATTGGAGGAGGTGGAGGGTTTAGATCCTTATATAGGATATCGTAGTGACTAGGTCGGTAGAGCAGATGCACCATAGGAGCTCCGGGATTTGTAGGCATTCCATTGGCGTCCTCGGCTTGAATAATGTGAGAATTGACTTGGGTTCCTTCACTGCGGTCTAAGTAGACAATCTCTACCGCAAAGCCAACAGGTTTCAAGAGCACATCTATAAGCAGTGTCATGCCGAGGTGGTCGATCTCTTGGTTCGGCACCTCTATCCAATCCTTTCGATAACCGTCTACACCTAAACCATCTGGTATGAAGCCTTCGTAGCTGGCCGCACTTCCTTTTAACCACGAACTGGCAAGTAGCCTGAAATGATAGACAATAGCGTTGGAAATCTCTGGGTCGTTGAACCTCTGCGTGAGTAGCTCTAATGCCATTTGAGGGTTCTGTAAGGAATCTCGCAAAAGCTTTAGCAGGCTTATCGTTTCTTCTACCATATCTTCGAATAGCCACTTTTCAAATCCACCGACAGATGTAAGAAGGTTTGTGAGCGAAGTCATTCTGGCGATCTCGGCGTCGAATTGTTCTCTCATGGCATACTGAACCAAAGTCTCGAAGTACGAGAAACCGGCAGCTATGAAAAATCAGCACTTTGACTTGAGAAGAAAAAAACTCTGTGTATATATTCTATGTATATGCAGGTGTGTTAGGGATAGAGTGCGCTTTGATGATGGTTGTGCAATTCGGGAATAGTTTCATAGCAGGTTGTAGAATTGAATTTATATATCTGTATAAACTTACCCCGCCATCCACAGTTGCCATCACCTAGCACCGGACGATAATGTGAATATTTCTGCGGCAGAGCCTAGTGGTAAGAAGAGATGTTAGCATTAAAAGTCGTAAGTTGACTTGACAAGCTAAATTGAAGAGGTCTCTTACAGCAGTCTTCGCCACGTATATAGGGTCGGCTTTGGCATATTCTTCCGTGATGGCCAGGCTGCTCCTCTTCTCTCCAATTAATGGACCCTGTGCCATTGCAACAAATCGTTAGCTCCAAGGTTACGCAAATTTCCACAGGTGCAGCATTCGCTGCGATCATAACAAAAAAAAAAGGAAGCGGGATATTTCAATCCTACAGTACCTACCTGCAAATCTGGCCTGAAGTCCCTAGCCAGCGCCTCTTGTGCCTCCAGATCATTGACTCCAGTGCCGGGCTCCATCTTGAAGTGCGGTATTGACTCGTTGGAGTAGGATTGTTGGTGGTGATGACGGGTGCCCGTCACAGCAGGGCTGGCGATGTGCTGCTGCTGCTGTTGAGCCGGAATCGCAGGTGGAGGAGGAGGGATGGCAGCCGCGCCTAGGGAATTCACGTGGCCAATTGCCAGGCCCGTTGGCTGGAAGGTGTATTCAGGAAGTGCTGTGCCTACTCCATAGGTGGTGTAGGACGACGCGTAAGGAGTTGCCTGTAGCTGGAACATTTGCCTGTTGATGGGTTGTCTCTTGCTCTCGCGCTCTCTTCTCTGATCTCTCTCTCCTTCTCCCTCACGTCCCAGAAGTTTTGAGCGCGCGAGATCGCTCGCTGGGGAGTGGACGCGGGTGGGTTTTTAGGTGCTGGTAGGTGCGAAAGACGGGCGCGGTACGGTGCGTGCGGCAGGTGCGCACAGGCACGGCAGGCTGTTCTGTCCAAGTTTTTGGTGAACCGTACAGGGCGGTTGCAGTCCTGTAGCTCGGTCGCGTTCTCTCTCTCTCTCTCTGTTCTATCTCTTTCCCTGTCTTAAACCTCGTTTTTACCTCTCTTTACCTCTCTATGTGCGCGCTCATTCGTTTCTCTCTCTTTTTCTCACCTTCTCAATTCCTGCGCTTCTCTCACACTCTCTCTCCACTTCCGTGCTTCACCTGCTTCCCTGCGAGATGAAGGTGGATTCTGCAGCAAGTGGACGACAGCCAGCAATACTTGGAAAATCGAGCTTGGATGGAAGAAGACTTGGTCGGGGCAGGCTAATAATTATGGACTCCCCTTATCATCTTGGTGCCAATAGTCCATCGAGTGGTGGGCCAAGACGCCTAATTATGAGGGGATCTGGGGGCTCCTTCCAGCACCGCGATGCCCATCGAAAGCCCATGCTCCTTGGCTGGGAGGGGCGGTCTCTCTCGCCGTCCCCGGCACTGTCTGTCCCGGACCTGGCTTGTCGGGGATCCAGCCAAATCCATCCACGTCCAACCAATGGAGCAGAACAGCAATAACACATTATAGAAACAGCCCGTCATTGCTACGTACATGTACCGTTCCTGCAACAATAGCTCAATCCCCATCCGAGATCCAGGAGAGTCGATAGTTACAGCAGGGTCCAGTCTAGCAAAAAATTCACCACCTCCCTCGTCGACGGTACGGCAATACCGTACATTGTATTATCTCCCGCGCAACTAGCCTGCAGGCATGGCATGGCATGTCTGTACTGCACTGCACTGTTCTGTTCTGTACTGTACTGTCGATATTGTACACAATATACACATCTACATACAACATACAACATGCAACACACAGCACTTTTTCGTCCACATATCCACACCACCGGCATTCCTGATGTTGTCCCGTTGATACGCTGCTCCCGCATGGCATGAGAGGGTCTGAGTGGTACGTTTCTCGCCCCACCTGGTGACCTTGCCATTGGAATCCCACGTCGGCTGCTTCTCTCGCGCGCCAGTGCCAGGGCTTGCACTGTCGCAGTAGCACAACACCAAACACCACACTACACACCGCACCGCACCGCAACTGAGCACAGATCACCGAGCACAGCAGAGAAGCACGGCACGGCAGAGATGGAAGCAGCAAGCAGGTCTTCGTGGACCCGTGGGCCAGGTACAGCTCCTCGACCGCTATCCTGGAAGGTCAGGTGCCGTCGCCTTGGCCGCTGGGATTCATCGGATACTCAGGGTGAAAGAGATGCTTTCGCGGGCGTGCAATGTACCGAGCAGCGGTTTTGGCAGCCCTCCGAATAGCGCATATTACAGTACCATACATATCATGCTTAATTGGAAATATTGGGGGCAATCGCAGCTATGGATCGTTGGGGTGAGAAGTGGGTAGACGAAGCATCCGCGGTAGATGGAAAGGAGGCCGACTCCTCGATCACACTTACGCTATGGTCAAACTGACGATTGGAATAATGGGGGGGTATCCCGACGGCCAGAGCCAACAATCGTGGAGCAGAGCCAGACACACTCAGAGAGCCCAGCGCGACTTGAGATACGGCGAAGTATCAGCGTGCAGCTCGACATCGTCCACTACTGGATTGGCGCTGGGGGAAGATCGGTCGCGCCCTCCAGCAACTCTCTCCTCGAGTGTGTCGAGCTCGCTGCTCTGTTCCGACGTGCGCCCAGCAGCCGGCCAAGCTACCGCGCGCTAAGGGCGCCTGTTATTCCCCAGAATCCCCCCGAACCCAGCCAGCGAGATTCCAGCCGGTTGGTGCATTTTCCATTCTCCCATCACACTTCAGCCATTTACAAATAATGTCTCATTTCCACGGTCCCGGTGGCAGGCTTAGTTTCCTTTAGCAGGTGGCTACTAGACTCGAGCGGTGCTGGTGCGAAGGTGCACTGACAGTCGCCGCAGAACCAACAGAACCATAACTTACCATCTCCCCTTCACTAACCATGATTCCCAAGTTCCCAGGACGGAGCAGCCCTTGCTAGCCCCGTCATGTTCCCTCCCCCTTGGACCCTTGGGCATATCCTGGGCATGTTCTCCTGGCCCCAAGTGTTTCCCGTCAATCTGGTTGTTTAAAGGACTAGCGAGCATGATTCCCAGCATTTTCCAGCATCTTCGGCATTCCCAGCATTCCACCTCCAGCCTTTCATCTGCGATACGCACCTTCGACCAGCCGGCGACAGACGCACGCTGTGCCGGAGGGCTGCAGGCAGTGAGGGGGAAAGCACCATGGAACGCCAGCACGTAATTTACACACTGCCAAGTAACAAGCTAATTAGCTAGCTAGGACAATCGAAAAACTTAATTCAGGCAGGTCATGCAAAATATCAATCGCCAAGCATCCAAGGCTAATTTTAATAATAAATCTACTAAAGACGCTTCGTAAGGTGCTTCAGGGTCGTTACACGAACAGTACAGTACTGGTAGATAAGTTTCCAGAGTGCTCCCTGCTTTGCTTTTGCGATAAGTTAAATCCTCATAATTAACTCTCTTGCGCGCGTTTGGGAGCCGGGATGCCTCTTCGGGGACGTTGGAATCGTAGGCGGCCTCACGATACCCTCCTCTTCACTGCCTTTCGCTGCCTCGGATCTCGAGGTGATACACACTGCCATTGGCGCAGATGAATCACACTGAAGCCGGGTCGGTAGGGCCTGCTTCTCCTCCTGGTGTTGTGATTGTTGCTGCTGCTGCTGCTTCTGTGCTTCTCCTTCTACTTACTTACTGGCCTAACCTGGCCATGCCATGCCATGCTGGCTTTGCTGGCAAGTTCATCTGCGACTCCCTCCTTGCTCTCCCGCCCTGCTCCGTGTCGAAGCTGGGATGAGACAGATGTCGGTTGATTCGATGCTTGGGGTGCAACGTCAGCTGCAGCATATCTCCCCGGCTTTTGCAGTAGGACACCCGCTCCCGCCTTTCTACCTGTGCGAGGAATTATTTTTTTTAAAAAAATATTTTGCGAGCATTAATTCGAGCTGATTCGAGCTAGGGTGTCCGACTCGACGGGATGGTGGTGCAGTCGATGCAATCGACTGTTGCAGCAAAAAAGCGGTGCGCTGTTTCTCATTCGAAGTTCGACCCTCCATGTCTCTTGGGGGGGGGGGCCCGATGCAGGGCGTGGGCAGTTCTGCGGCCTTTTTGGCTCCAAAACTTTGTCGACTTGCTAGCGGCTTGAACCGTACCGATAGGCTGCCCTCGTATGCCTCAGGCACCACGTGATGGTAAGGCCCCCAGCACGCTCCCCANCACACACACACACACACACACACACACGGCGCAGAATACCATGCATTCCGACGCACACTTCCATCGCTCATCTCTCATCTCACATTTCCAACACCACACACACTTGTTTTCCAGAACTGCCGGCCTGTTCCTAGCCAATAAGACGCCTGATATTACTGGATTACGATATCTTGGGGTGAGATAATGCAAGATTTGACGATGCACGCCCTCATTGGCTGGCCGGCGACACCCAACCGAAATCCTCGTGGACTTTTTTGCCCTACAACTTTCTCACCCACCGCGTTTTACGTCTGAAGATGGGGGATCTCTTCTCGTGTGTTTTGACAGGGAAGAAAAAAGAGGAAGGTAAAGGGAGAAGAAACGGATGTGCTTGGCAATCTAGGCAAGCCTGCACTTAACAGTATCTGCACAAGGACTGCTANTTTTTTTGTATGGATAGCCCAAGCAAAAAAGATTCCCTGGATGTCTTCTTTTCCTCCTTCAACTTCCCTCGTCTCCCTAGATACTGTATCGTGAGGTTTTGATATGGAGAGTTTTTGGTGACTGTAATGTATGTATGTATGGCTTCCGGTCATGCTGCTAAACTCCCCGAAATCCCGGAGATTGTTCCGCCCAGGTGACCCGCCTAGTGGGGACTCTTTTTTTTCTTTTCTTTCCTTCTTTTCTGACGTGGTTCCTTCTTCCCGCAATCCGCGTATAAACGGGTCTGACCTGCAGGTAGTGAAGTAATAATACAGCAGTTAATGGCACATGTACATATGCATNGGGGGGGGCATGAGAGGCGGATTTGATTGAAGGATAATTTATTATCAAATAGGAAAAAATGAAAAAATGAAGAAGAAAAAAATGGTGCCTGAAAGAAGTTTGTACTGTGACAATTTCTATCTCTCGTTGGCCTTGGCTTTTGGTATCTTCCATTCCATCACATGCTCTAAAAGAGATTTCCCAGATCTCGATGTGGTCACACAACACAACAACAGCTCTACTTACTTTCTTGCATGCAAGCCAGATAGACAAGGGGCACTCAGATCCCGACACAAACACCGACACAGACACCGACACATACACATAAACAAAAAAGTTTTTTGTGTTCGGCTTTATTTTTTATTTTTTTTTCTCTCTCTCTCTCTTTGTGTCCACAGAGGAAGGGAGAGCAAGGCGGGTAACGGACGGGTGACTTCAATCTAATGCATGCCATTGCTAATGCTAATAATGCTTTAAACCCGAGAGAAGGGGGGTTCGAATCAAACCTGCTTCCATTCCATTACAGGGAAATTGTTCNTTTTTTTTTTGCTTTTTGTTTTTGCTTTTGCAAGTACAGCCAGCCCTATCAAAAAAAATTTATTTGATGGTTTTTCTACGGTAGTTGTAGCCAATTCTATATTCGGCTCTTTTGTAATGTACTTGTATATGCCCCTCTCTTTCCTCGTTGTAAAGGGTTTTACTTAGTTAAAACGTATGCAGCAAGAGGTGAGAAGAAAAAAAAGGCGTTATACTATGCATGCTTGTACTGCAATGAATCATAGAAATGATGATAAAATAGTTCTCATTTTTATGTTTTTGTTTTTTTTGTTTTGGGTTTTTAATGGAAGAATCCCGCTCCAGCCTTCTTCTTCCCCTTGGATCCCTTCCCCTTTGCAAACCCTCCTTTACTATTAATATTACCCCCCTTGCCACTACCCGGTGGATTCTTCAAACCCCGTTTTCCACCGCCCTTCAGAGGCTTCACTCCTGCCAGGATCCCGAGCTTGTCATCGCCGCCACCACCACCTATGGCAGGTGGGAGATCAGGCATCTTGAAGCCGTCTCCGTCTGCAAAGACGGCTTGGTACAACGAATCGATGGCTGCGTTCCACTCCTGCAAAGCATTCAATCGCTCGGCATCGCTGATGTCAGTGATGTCTACCGTGCCGTCGTGCATGTTGATCTTCCCATTGACGCGCTTGTCTATGATCAGGTAGCCTAGGATGTCGATGACTTCCGACAGCGGGATCTTGAGTTGCTTGGAGACGAAGGCGATGTTGAAACGGTTGTATGGAGCAATGATGTTGAGTACCGCCTTGGTTCGCATGTTGCGCGTTACTTCGTCGATGTTCTCGGCGATGAAGGGGTCTTCGAGGAGGTCCTTGTTATTGTCCAGTACTGACTCATATTTGTGGATATCGTCTTTCTGGTAGGCTTCGACGAGATCAGTCATGGCTTTAATGCGAGGATCATCTCGGTAGGGCTTTGTCTCCTGGGACTCGAAAGGGTTGATTTCGGATTTCATGAGCATGGTTGTCAGAACTAGGTACTTCAGGACCTGGATCCGCTGGAGAGAACCGGCTTCGTCGTAGTTTCGGAAGGATTCGAAGAAGTCGCTCTGTGCTTCTGTCCAGTTCTCTTCGCTCATGTGCATCTTGCCGCCGCACTCTCGGATTATGCCTTGGATCTTGGGATGCGGAACTGCCGATCGGACTTTTAGAGCGCGCTGGTATAGTCTCTTTAGTTGCTTGTTGTTCTTGGTCTCGACACACATCTGAATCTCCATGGCGTAAATCTCCAGCGAGAAGGTCCCCTTGCTGGGATCGTCTGTGCCGTCTTCCTTCTGACATGCCTTGTGTAATTCTCTTAATTTCTTAGCAAGCTCGACGTAGTTCTTGCGATCTAGGAACAGCTTCGCAAGCTTGATGTTGGTCTTGAGCCATAATCGTTCGTTGTTGGTGGCTTGGAAGGTCTCGAGCGTTTGCGAGTAGAATTCTTCCATGCATTTCCGTGCTTGGTCATCGTCTGAACCTTTTTCTATGTAATCTAGCATGTTGTTGATGGATTTCTCGGAGTAGTTCCTTGTTACCGCCGATTTGACGTAGGTGAGGAGTTCGCCATAGTGCTCAGCAGCCTGGTAGAACATATAGACCATAAGAGATGGCCTTTACTGATTCTGTGTTGGAGAATCTTACCTTCTCATACCAGCCAAGCTTGTACTCTAGTTTAATAGCCTGCTTGATACCTTTAAACCCCCAATCGCCCTTTTCTTTCTCCATTGCGGGGACGCCTAGGAACTCTTCTATAGCTTCTTCGGGGTTCGTTGCTTTTATTTGCTTTGCGTTGTAGTATTTGTTCTCAATATCAATATCACCACTCTCTTCTTGACTGTCTTCCTCGTATTCGAAATCGTACCTGAATGTTGTGGTCAGTTAAAACGTAATATACTGCTCATATCTCGATCACTTACGCCTCGCCATCATCCGAATCTTGCATGAAGTCTTCGTCGTCAGACATCTTGGAAGATACCGCTGCAGTAGCCTAGGAGAGCGTGGTGATTATTATATTAGTGTATTTTTTTGGTATGAGTTAATTCTGCGACAAAGCAGCGTGCAAAGGTAAGGCAATGATTGAAGCTGTTAGATCAAGGCTGTGATGTGAGCTTGTAGCTATCACAAAGTGGGTCCTGATTGGCTGCTTACGAATTTTAGTGGCTGGATTCCCGCCTCGCCAAGTGCGATAAACCGACAGCCTCAGAAATGTTTATCAAGTTTCTGCCTCAAAACAAAACCCCATTATTCACACCCGTCATTTCTTGGGTTTCTTAAACATCGCAGAGTCGGTCAAGGTCGGCTCATACCCTAAATACTTCTTTTGCTTGAAAGTTCTGATCGGGTCGATCACATATCAAGATGGGTGGCGATTTGAATTTGAAGAAGTCATGGCATCCAGTGCTCATGAGCAACCAGCGGAGGGTGTGGGAGGAAGAGAAGAAGGCACTCGATGAACGGAAAAGAACAGAGCAGAGAGTCAGGGAACTAAAGGAAGAGCGAGCAAAGGAGGAGATTCAAGCAAAGCTTGAGGCCGCCGGAAGCAGGAAACGGGTTGATCGCGTCGACTGGATGTATCAAGGACCGTCCAGTGGCCAGACAGGAACAACAGAGGAAATGGAAGGTTATTTATTAGGGAAGAGGCGCATCGATTCGTTGATAAAAGGCACGGAACACAAGAAATTGGAGAAGGAGGCTTCAGAGGACAGTTTTATGGCAATGCAAAACGCTAATACGATTCGAGATACTGCGTCAAAGATTCGTGAAGATCCCATGCTCGCGATCAAGAGACAGGAGCAGGCTACTTACGAGTCTATGATGAATGATCCTGTAAAGCGGCGACAACTACTTGCGCTTGTCGGAGCAGAGGAAGATAAGTCTAAACCGAAGGAGAAGAAACGACACAGGCACCATCATCACCATCGACATCGTCACGATTCGGATGATGAGCGCCGAGAGAGCGGACATAAGCGAAGGAGAAGGGACGACAATGATGATGACAGGAGACGGGGGAACAACAGGTCCGATTACCCGCGAAAGCGACGTTCAGATTCTTATGCGCGAGACTCTGGGTCGCCATCACCTAAACCCATTAGAAGGAGAAGCAGCATTGATCGCTCTCGACGCCCTAGGTCAGCATCTCTTGATGAGAGAGATAGGGGAAGGTCTCGGAGGGAACGTGACTCTGACGATAGAAAGAGACGTAGGAATTCTTCTTCTGTGGATTCCCGGTCACCTACTCCTGACAGGCGCAGAGGACTGCGCGCACCTTCCGTAGAATCTAGATCTCCTTCCCCTGAGAGACGTAGAGGAAGGAATGGATCCTCGAAAGAGTTTAGGTCACCTCCACCTGATAGACGAAGGAGAAATACATCATCGCCAGAGTCAGCATCGAGACCGTCATTTAAGGACAGTGAAGATGGGAGGTATAGAGGTAATGGGGTAAATGGACGAGGTGATGGCTATAGAAACGGAAATTCACGAAATGGAAACTACGGTCGTCGTGATGGTGAGAAGTCACGAGGAGCTGAGCAGGCATCAGCAGAAGATAGGGAGACTGAGCGGCAACGAAAATTGGCTACTATGCAACAGGACGCTTCAAGTTTGGACACAGATCGAGAGAGACGTCTGGCTGCTCTTGCTGAGCGGGAGAAAGCAGAGAGAGAGGCAGAAGAAAGATCTAGAGCAAAATCTGCAAAATACGGGGATAAGGGAGATTTTATTCATGGTTTGCATCGTAAGGCTGGGGATATGAACCTTGCTGATCGCATTGGACGGGGAAGACAAGGCTTGCAAAAGGATTTCGATTGAGGTTCTGGCGTTATAAGCTGTATCAGGGCATGGTCCCCCTCTTGTGTATTAATGAATTCATCTATTTCACATCTGTGATGCTCGATATATTTTCCTCTGATTGCTTTACAGTACATTGTCTTGGTCAAGATTGACATACTTAAGTTACCCTATGCTAGCCTTGAACTCAGTGTCTGGAAACAACTCCATTGAATGATATAGTTTGTCTTTAAATGTATGTATTATGACATCATCCAATTACAATAAGCTTCTCAGATGGCCTATGGACAAAATCTAATATCAATGAATTACTGTCAATATTTTTATTCAGTTCATATACGTAGCAATTGGTACTTTGTTTCATAGCCCTTCCTGAGCTTGTGTTTGCTAGCATTCGTCCACACTACTTTTCTAGTCTTTTGATAGGTAATGTATCCTTTATATCAGTTTTCTCTGATGTGTGGGTCTGCTTATAAAATCCCGACCTCTGGCTACGCTGAAAAATCCCATTCTACCTTGCTATAAAACAAGTTCTATGCCTTTTTATGTGTATGGGCGGCTGCATCTAAAATTTTTGAATCATTCATTGGGATGCGCAAATCCGGCTAGAGCCAACGGTGCGGGCTTAAAGCTAGGGAAGGTATGCTCGGCTGTTCCCTCTTTTCCATCCATATTATTTTCCACGTGCATGAACAGCTCGTGGAGGACGACTCTTGCTTCAGCAGAGGAGGCAACTCCAAGCTTGAAATCACACCCACGAGATGGGATGACTAAGTTCCAATATGGCTGAAAGCTACACAGGTAGTACTGCAGGATCTCTCATATCCAGTTCCAACATGGCTGGAGCAAGCTCCATGACTTCTGTCATGGCCTCGACCTTCCCGACGGTGACGGTCACAGCTCTACCGTCACCAGATGCTCAAAATTCCCACTCGTTTTTAGGAATTTTTGGTCGAATGATTCTGTTTTGTCTTCGAGTCATTCCTGGGATTCTGTATTGGCTGATCACCTTCACAACGATCACGCTACCGACCTTTCTGTTTACATTGTTTTCCACGAGTCTGACGTTCACCATGAATGCCACGACGCTGTAAGCCTATATTTAAGCTTCTGTCAGGGTCTTAAGCTAATGAAAAAAAATGTAGAATGCTGATCATTATGGGAATTGTTTCCACAGTGAGCTGGTTTGTGCGGTATCGCTATTTAAATATGTATTCTAGACTGCCACCTCAACCGCAACGAAAAGAGCCGCAGATAGATTTATATCCAGATACACAGGAAGAGGGTTCAAAGTCTGGGTTTTCGAATTACTTAGACGAGTTTTTAAGTGCTATCAAAGTTTTCGGATACTTGGAACGGCCTGTCTTTCACGAACTCACGAGGAGTATGCAAACGAGGAAGCTGATAGCCGGAGAAACCTTGAACCTTGAGGAAGAAAAAGGGTTCTGCCTTGTCGTGGATGGGTTGGTAGAGATTTTCGTTAAATCTGGCCGCGAATCTAGAGATTATGAAAGCGAGTCACATAATTATGACTACGGAGATATAAGTGAAAGTGACAGCGGTGGAAACTCAGGATCTAAAGGCCAGGGTTATCAGTTGCTAACTGAGGTTAAAAATGGCGCTCCAATGTCGTCGTTATTCTCCATTTTGTCCCTTTTTACGGAGGATGTTAAGCTCAGACATACCGGGGATGATGAGGCCGACCTGAGGGACTCAAATGGTGCATTTCCACAACATCGGCGATTTCCCTCAAGTGCTGGCATTATGAAAAGCCCCAACACTCCCCCATCACTTCCGCAAAGCCCGATGTCCGGTGATCCTAATCATCAATTCAGACGTCCCGCAACTCGCAATCGCCGGTCATCTACTTTGGCGAGTGGGCATGCAGACGATTCATTGCCAAGAATCCCTCCACTGTCCCTTGATTCGCCCGTCCATGTTCCCCGTCATCGGGCGAAGCTGAGGAGGACAACGACGAGCTCTTACCATCCTGACATCGTAGCAAGGGCAACTGTTGATACCACAATTGCTATCATTCCTGCAAGCGCGTTCCGTCGTCTGACAAGAATCTATCCTAAAGCTACGGCTCATATTGTTCAAGTTATCTTGACTAGACTTCAACGAGTAACGCTTGCTACAGGCCATTCGTATTTAGGATTGACAAGTGAAGTTCTCCGGACAGAACAACATATGAATAAATATACTACGTACGAGCTGCCGAACTTCCTCCGTGGTGATGCCTTAACACGGCTGAAGGAAAAATTCGCTCGAGAGAGGGAGAGGGCCGGACCTGAAGAAGGAAGCAAAGGGATCGCCTTGCATAACCCCGGGGCTGCCACCCGGCGCAGGTCTAGCTACAGTCTTAGGAAGGAAGCCACTCTGCATGCTCTGTCTGCAAAGGCATCTCCCAATCTGTCAACCCTTTCATTCGAACCCCGTGCAAACCAAGAAGCTGGAGCAACGCCAAGTCCTGGAGATCTTCTCACTAACCTTCAAATGTCACGCAGTGGAGGACGACCACTCTCATCAGCATCGGGCGATCCTCGTGACGTATGGAACCATGATACCCAAAGTCCTCTGGCACAAAAGTCATTTAATCCTCTTGCCGATCCCATAGAGTCCCGTATAGGTTTGCATCGCCAAGAATCAGTCGATGAGGACGGGATATTTAGAAAATCGATTTTAGAATGCATTTTTAAAGCAATAGGCCTAACTAATACAAAACAGGCATTGCGGATGTCTGATTCTGTCGAAGCTTCACCGAGATTGGTATCTTACGACCAGAGAAAACAGAAAGCGGTTTTTACAAACAATGCCTTTGGATTAATTGACCCCTATGAAGGATCTAGAGATGGAGATTCGGAATCAATGACATCCGGTGGGGTAAGTGTGGGCGCTATGCCTTCTTTACAGAGCCTTGCAGCAGAGATGAAAGACGACGTGGAAATTGTTTTCTTTCCCAAAGGCTCCGTGCTGGTAGAACAAGGAGAGAGAAATCCCGGGTTGTATTATGTTGTTGATGGGTTTCTTGATGTTACTGTCCCTGTAGATGAGAAGCTAGAAGGAGCGGTCATTGGATCGTCAAATCGTGTGCCCACTACCAATAAAGGCTTCGATAAATTTGGGGAAGAGCCTCTAGGCCCCCTCCCACACATGAAGACCGGATCCTCACATGCGTCCTCTAGTGGAATTGGCTCCATACGAACAGAAGGAAAGAAAAGAAAACCACAGAGTCGGAAAAGTCTAGCTCTGATCAAGCCTGGCGGAATTGCAGGTTATATTGGGACCATATCGTCTTACAGGTCTTTAATAGACGTAGTCGCCAAAACGGACGTCTGTGTGGGATTTCTGCCACGGTCTTCACTGGAAAGGATTGTTGAAAAATATCCTGTGGTATTACTAACCATGGCAAAGCGGTTAACAAGTCTACTGCCAAGATTGATTTTACATATTGATTTTGCTCTCGAGTGGGTACAAGTGAATGCTGGGCAAGTAATATATCACCAAGGTGATGAGAGTGACGCGATATATATAGTTCTGAATGGTCGACTCCGTCTGGTCGATAACAGAGATTCTGATGCAAAGGTACTGGGCGAATACGGTCAAGGCGATAGTGTGGGAGAGCTTGAAGTTATGACCGAATCCGAACGACCGGGCACACTCCATGCGATTCGAGATACTGAGTTAGCAAAATTTCCAAGGACTCTCTTTAATAGCCTTGCACAAGAGCACCCAGGCATCACCATTAAAATCTCCAAAATTATTGCATCCCGGATGAGAGCACTTGTTGACAACCCTGCCTTTGCTCAAGGAGGGGAAAAGAAATCTACCCCGGTTAATAAGAAGGTTGCTTCCACGATCAACCTTCGCACAGTTGCTATACTTCCAGTCTCAGCTGGAGTGCCCGTGGTAGAATTTGGTAACCGTTTAATGAATGCTCTAACGCAAATTGGGGCTCCGAATGGTGTGACTCTCCTGAACCAGGCTGTGATCTTGAATCATCTTGGCCGTCACGCCTTTAGCAAAATGGGCAAGCTCAAACTGTCTCAGTATTTAGCTGATCTTGAAGAGAAGTATGGGCTTGTCTTATATGTTGCTGGTAAGTTTTATCATTTATACTCCTATCGTTTTACTCAGCATATGATGAAATATTTTTAACCCCGAGTTCTTCAATGAAGACCAAAACATGCAACTCTAATTTTTTCCTGACTGCTTTTTATCTCCAAAGTTTCTATGATCCATCTAGAAAATATAATTGCTAACTTTGCAATTTGCAGATACAAATGTCAATTCCCCTTGGACCCAAACCTGTATAAGCCAAGCAGACTGTATCTTGTTGGTTGGACTAGCAGAGGGATCGCCAGATATCGGAGAATATGAACGTTTTCTCCTTGGCATGAAAAGCACCGCGAGAAAAGAATTAGTTCTTTTGTATGCAGACCGTTACTCCTCGCCAGGCCTTACTCGAAGCTGGTTACGAAATCGCGTTTGGATCAACGGAGGCCATCATCACGTGCAGATGTCTTTCCGGTCTAGTCCTGAACCAGTGCATCCACAGCCTGCCCGATTTGGTTCCGCTCTTAAACAAAGGGTCCAAGTGATCCAGGCAGAAATACAGAAATATACGTCACGAAGGATGCATCGAAGTCCACTATATTCTGCTGAGAGCCCCTTTAAAGGAGATTTCCACAGGATTGCAAGGCGCCTTTGCGGCAAATCCATTGGCTTAGTATTAGGTGGCGGTGGTGCTCGTGGCATTGCACATGTTGGCATAATCAAGGCAATAGAAGAAGCCGGTATTCCCATTGATATTGTTGGAGGAACTTCAATAGGAGCTTTTATCGGGGCGTTATATGCTCGCGATGCAGACGTTGTACCTATGTATGGACGTGCGAAGAAATTTTCAGGGCGAATGGGAAGTATATGGCGGTTTGCACTCGATTTAACATATCCGTCGGTATCCTATACGACAGGCCACGAATTTAACCGTGGCATCTTCAAGGCCTTCGGCAAGACTCAAATAGAGGACTTCTGGTTGGAATTTTACTGCAATACCACCAATATCAGCAAGAGTCGCTCAGAGATCCATACCAGCGGATACGCATGGAGATATATTAGAGCATCCATGTCTCTGGCAGGCCTGCTGCCACCGCTATGTGATGAAGGCAGTATGCTCCTAGATGGAGGATATGTCGATAATTTGACGGTGGCACATATGAAATCATTAGGTGCAGACATGATTTTTGCCATCGACGTCGGGGCTTTAGATGATGACACACCACAAACCTTTGGAGACACGCTCTCGGGTTTCTGGGCATTTTTTAACCGCTGGAATCCCTTTTCCTCATTCCCGAACCCGCCAACACTGGCTGAGATTCAAGCACGGCTTGCATACGTATCGAGCGTGGACGCTCTGGAAAGAGCAAAGACTACGCCAGGTTGTTTTTATATGCGACCACCCATTGATGCGTATGGAACACTTGACTTTGGCAAGTTTGATGAGATTTATGAAGTGGGATACAAATACGGACAGGAGTTTCTAGAGCAAATCAGGGAGCAAGGAATTTTACCCTTGGTTGACGAAACAGAGGAAAAGAAGGCTTTGCGACGAACCATGGCACCCCGTCGGGCGAGTGTATAGCGGGTGGTTTTATGAGGCGTTCTTGGTGCTATATAGATCCTGGAGTTCAGGTGTGGGCATTTTGAGGTATATACATATGGATACCCTTGGTCTAATGATGGCGGATATTAGATCGACTAGAGTAAAGCAGTCAATATAGATGAGTCAGTTCATATTTTTGCCTTTACTATTGCTCTCGGTGCTTATGGTAGCTTTATTTCCCCCACTCTAATTGTTTGAACGATTCATAGATTCATCAAATGAGTGAGAAGTTTCCGGACCTTACATCTATATTTTACGACCTAATTATATGGTTCATAGTTCACTCAACTTCATCCTCAATCTCCAAATTCCCAACCTTGAACTTCTTCCCCTTCCGATCTTCATAATTATTGTGATTATGATAGTTCTTCACTCGCTCTCGCACATACTGCAGTCCCGTGACTCTCTTCTTCCCCTCCCCTTGCTTGAGATCCTCATCAGTAATATATCCCAACCTCCTCAACAACGGTGACGGCGCCGGCGCAATATCGACATCATCCCCGGGCCGCACAAAATAAAACAGCCCCAGTCTGTTCACGCTGTCTTGATCCTTCGGCGGCCGCACCACGCGGTGGATGGTGCTCTTCAGGTAGCCGGCAGACCAGAACTGCATGGCGTCGCCGACGTTGCAGATGATGGCGCGTCGACGGGCGGGATGGTACTTCCACTCCCCGGACTGGGTCTTGATCTGCAGACCCGCGATGTTCTGGCTCCAGAGCAGGGTGAGGGAGCCGAAGTCGGTGTGGGCGCGGGCCCAGCTGTTCTGGACGAGGGCGTCTTGGGCGGCGGGGCGGGGGTGGTAGAGCATGTAGCGGAGGTGGTCTTCGGATTTGGAGGCGTAGGCGTGGCGGGAGGAGAAGTAGTCTTCAGGGAGCTCGAGGATGAGGGCGAAGAGGGTGAAGATTTTGGAGGCAATTGCTAGGGATCTCTAGTTTTTTGGGTCAGTTTTTCTTCTTCTTTTTCTTTTATTTTTGATTTTGAATTTTTATAACCGAGAAGAGAAGGGAGAAGGAAAGGAGGAAGAAAGGGGGGGGGGGGAAGAAGGAAGGAAAGGGATTATTCAAACCCTGGAAAAGTCTTCAATCTCGGGCAGGTAGGGTTTGAAAAAGTCATGTCGCGGCTCGTGGGCTAGTTCGGGGATGAGCTTGGGTATATTAACGCTTTCGACGTTGTCGAGCACCTCGGTGCCTTTGACCGTCTTCTCGTTGTAACCGCGGTAGCCAAAGTAGTTGCCCACGGAGAAGTCGCATCTTTGTTTCGTCTTCTCCTCTTTGGGTTCGTTGAAGAAGGCCTGGCCGATGCTATACTGTCTCTCGACTTCGTCATTTGTGAAGCCCGTGCCAGTGACGCTGAAGAATCCGGTGGTTTCGACCTTGTTGTTTTTGTCAGAGAGTGTATTAATTGCTAGAGAGAGAAAGTGTATTGGGAGTATATATATACAGCATGGATGAGTTGCTTTGCCAGCTCTTCTTTTCCACCCGGATTGTCGAATGTCGAGAGGTCGATGACGGAGATATCTGCCCAGGGCAGGTCGACTGATGTCTTTGGTGGACGCTTCCATAACGGGAGAGGCCCCGGTGTTTGAGCAACTGCTGATGGCATGGCTATGGATTTATATATCGATATATTAGAGGATTTTATAGAATGTACTTTATTTTTAAGTATACAAGAATGATTTAGAGTTTTATATCAAGGAACAATTGAGTTTTGCAACATGTCATATCACATCTGTATCATATATACTCCGCATGGAGGGGCAGTCTTTCTATCTATATCAGATTTGCCTTGCCCCGCCCAGGGTACTTCTGGCTGGTCGATCCACGGCCGAGGAAGGGTGTGATGGATGTGGATGATACGGCCGGATGATTGGACAATCGACCCAACTGTCCATTTTTGTTTTTGGACGACAAAGTATCTGCACGTTTGGGGCGGGAATTCTGTAGCATAGCACGCAATCTCGAGAGGTGAAGATGTAATGCGATTCTGGCCAACCACAGGCCGCAACGGAGGACAAGCGAGTCCTCGCAGCCTTGTCACTCCGAGTCTCTCGATTGTGTCTGGGCACCGCGCGATCGAATTCCACCGTGATAACCGGCCAAAGATACTCAGAGTTACGTGTGTTCTGCTCTAAAATTCGGGGTACCCATTCCTCTTTGGACGTTGATGGCCCACGCATTCTTTTACTGTTGGCTGCTTTTGGAAGATTAACAAATCCATCCTCTGGCCGTCTCCAACTCTCCCCCGTGGCTTTCTACAGTAGTATGGAGACCGTTGCCAAGCTCAAAAGGCTACACCCGCAGAGCCTTTGGTGGCCGGCAGCCGCATCATGGACAGTACAGTACCGGTATTATGCCCAACTCTGCTCTGTATCCCACTCTCTCACTCGGGAATAACCAGGGAAGCAAGATGTACATCATCTTTCGAACATGGATCTGATGGATTCGCAAGATATCCATGCTGAAGACGTGATCCGGAGGAAGTTACCCCCGCCAGAGCTGGACGTCGATTTGTGTTGGCGGTTATATGGCCGTTGCTTATTTTGTCCGGATGGATGAGCTGCCTGGACTGCATTGGACCGTTATATCTGGTGCCTATCACACTTTTTTTTTTTTGGTTTTGTTCTGGAACCTCTATTGTGATCTAGAAGTGACCAAAGACAATCACAATGGCCGAGATTCAGGTTGAAGCTTCGTACGATGAGAAGCACCAGACTCGTTCTATCCAAGAGGACTCCATCTCGCCAGCAGAGTCTACTGACGAGAGCCGAGAGTTACTCCTGAAGAAAGCCCATTGGAAAGTAGACAAGCGTCTGCTGATATGGTACTCCTTCGTCTACCTCGTCATGCGTGTGCATGTTTCGAACATCACCAACACCGCAATCATCAATCTCGAATCCGGAGATGGAATCAAGAAGCAGCTGGGTAACCTGAGTAGTCAGCAGTGGGCTTGGACACTCAGTATATTCTAGTACGCTCATCTTTTTCGTCTGATCTAGATGACAGGATAGGAGTATTAACAGTGGCTGCATAGCTACCCTTACATGTCCTTCGAGCCTATTGCAACCTTGTTACTGAAAAAGTTTACTCCAAGAATATGGATGTGTCGTATTATGCTTACCTGGGTATGCTTTGACTTGCAGAATATTTCCGTAATATGGGCTAACTGATCTAGGGTATCATATCTATGTGCTAGGGAGCAACAAAAAATTATGCTGGAATTCTAGTTTGCAGGTTCTTTCTTGGTTTAGCGGAGGCTGGCTTCTACCCAGGCGTCTTGTCAGTCCCTGATTTTTGATGGTGTTTGGCTAAAGCTGATGATATCGGCAGATATCACCTTAGCTTCTGGTATAATACAAAGAGACTTCCACTTCGTATCGTAAGTCTTATCTTCAAGAGGCAATTGCTCCTCCCCAACTGACATTGCACAAGGCATTCTTTTTTGGAGCGGGGATGTTTTCTGGGACCATCAGTGGTTTGCTTGGTATGATATTCTTCATCTATTCCCACCTACCTAGTGGTTACTTACTTCCTTGTAGCGTATGCTATCGGATTTATGAATGGAGCAGGTGGTCTGGCTGGCTGGAGATGGGTGAGCCACAAGTTATACAGCCCCTCCGGACTTTGTTGACAACATTCTCTGCCAGATTTTCATCCTCGAAGGGATTCCAGCGATTTTATGCTCAATCGTGACATTCTTCTTACTCCCTAACTGTTCGTTCTCCTCGAAACCCAGTTTGGATCAGACTAACCGTATGATCTACAGATCCCCAGACTGAGAAGTTTCTCACTTCCGAAGAGAAAGATGCCATTCTCTCCGACCTTCCCGCCCAAGCCCCATCAATGAAAGCTAAGACTCTAAACTGGAATCAAGTCAAAGAACTCTTTCGAGATCCTACTTTGGTTCCATTCTTGCTCATCTGGATCCTTCATGGGATTGGTGGATCGGGACTAACCTATGTACTCCCAACGGTAATCTACGAGCTTGGAATATCTGACACAGCTCGATCACAGTTGATGACAATGGTGAGTGCTCACTTCCTGAACCGAGGTTTTCTATAGGAATTTAACAATTATCAGCCGCCATACACAGGGGTATTCATCTTGCTTGTCATCCTAGGATATTACATCCATAAAGGCCGCCTAAACTCCTGGATCGCTGGTCTCGCTGTCGAAGTAACGCAGATCGTTTGCTACATCTTACTTATCACCGTAAAGCAGAACGTTGCAAAGTATATCTTTGTAATGATTGCAACGGCGGGTAGTCAGAGCTTGTACCCCATTATTTGGCCAGGTAAGCCGTGGCCCATCCCCTCCTGCAATAGGATTATAGGCCGCAACTACTTTTAAGTCAAATATGCTGATGAATAACTAGAGCGGATCCGTGCTGCCAGAGGGACGACGACTGCTGGATTAGCGATCGGAATGACAAATGTAAAGCTCTCTTCTTTGATCTAATGAATGAGGCAAAACGCTCACTAATTTTGTTATACAGGGTGTCGCTCAGCTGATGGGTATCGTTGGTCCACAGATCTATCAGTCTAAGTTTGGCCCGTCATACCGTGTCAGCTATATCTGTTCAATCGCGTTACTCAGCGGTTCTGTCGCAATGATTTGTCTGGCGTGGTACCTTGTGAGAGTTGGCGATGAAAAAAGGAGAGCGGAGGAAGGTCTTGAATCCGGAAAATCGGATTCTGGAGATGAATTGAAAAATTAAATTACTCATATAGACAATAAGAGAGAAACTGAGCATATGAACTTGTACTTCAGTCTTAAAATATTGATAGATCAATGAATATCATCTTATCTCTCCAGATCAGCTTGCGGAGGGGAAGCGTGATGTGTTATGACATTGTTCATTTAACCTTACAGACGTATATTTCTAAGGAACTACCTTACAATATGATTTTATAATTTTTAAGCCGTGAGCGCTTGCTTACAACTTGCTGGAAGAGCTGTGAAATCCTTTGTTAAAGACATTTGGATGGGGGTGGTGCAGAGGTTGTAAATTTGACATTCATAATTGGGATGAAAAAGCCCATGTGTATAGATAAGCAACCACAAGAACGGCTGGGTCTATGCGCTGTCAGCTCATGACTTCAAAATTTAATGCTGTATTTTGTATGAGGAAAGTAGTCGATGAAGTTGTGATGGCAAGTAGATATTACGGCGGACTGAACAACCCATGTACGCATCTTAAGCTCAACTCGCCGCGTCAAGCTCGCAGCCTCAAGCTTCAACAACACCGCATCGACATCTTCCAGCCCTCTCCATCAACGCACCTTCCCCTCCTCTCCACCTTCTTACACCCCAAATACATATAACACAATTCTAATCCCTTTACACTCTTTGTATTTGTCACGATGTCGAACGGCCAGCTCAAGCCTGATAAGGACTTCTCCAAGGATGTCGACAAACAGCTTCCAGAGGCGGAAGAATTAGCAAAGGTAAGCTGGCCTACATGCTCAACAGATGTGCACATACTAATTCGTTAAATTTTAGACAAATCCACAAGCTGCTATTGAAAAGCTTACGGCGTTGGAGAAGCAAACCAGACAGGTAAGATGGGTCGTGTGACGATGATATTCTCTTCTGACATCTTGCAGGCATCAGATCTTGCATCCACATCCCGCATCTTGGTCGCGATAGTCACAATAGCTAAGGATTCTGGTGATTGGAGTTTATTGAATGAGCAGGTGTTACTGCTCTCTAAGAAGCATGGCCAACTCAAACAAGCCATAACGAAGATGGTGCAGGTGGTGATGGGCTTCCTTGACTCAACTCCCAACCTCGAAACGAAGATGTCATCAATCGAGACGTTGAGGACTGTAACAGAGGGCAAGATATTCGTGGAAGTTGAGCGGGCCAGGGTCACAAAGATCCTGTCTGACATCAAAAGGACTCAAGGCGATCTCAAGGCGGCGATGGACATCCTGTGTGAGCTCCAAGTGGAGACGTTTGGATCCATGGCGCGGAGAGAGAAGACGGAATTCATTCTGGCGCAGGTTGAGCTATGTATACAAAACGAGGACTGGACACAAGCTTTGATTCTGAGCAGGAAGATCAGCACGAAATACTTGGCAAGGAAGCCGAAGAAGACTCCCGAGCAAATTGAAAAGGAGAAGAAGGAGCGAGAGAAGAAAATTGAGAGGGGTGATGAGGTTCCTGAGGAAGTCGAGGATGATGTCACAGATCTCAAGCTCCGATACTACGAGCAACAAATCACCCTGGCAAAGCATGATGACAAATATCTTGACGCATGCAAACATTACAGACAGGTGTTGGACACTGAGGCTGTAGAGGAGGATCCACGTAAGCTTCATTCGGTAAGTTATACCATTTAGCTTGCAAACTGCGATGGTAGAACAAGTCTGGATTTTATGCGCCTTAATTAAAGGCGCTTTCCACCAAGATAACTATGAAACAAAGTTGCTAACCCAGTTAGGTTCTGCAACGAATCATCTACTACGTTATACTCGCTCCCTACGATAATGAGCAATCAGATCTTCTTCACCGCATCCATAAAGATAATCGAAATGCCGAAGTGCCTCTTGATGCTCAGCTCCTCAAACTTTTCACTGTCCCAGAACTCATGCGATGGCCAGAAGTGGCAAAGATTTTTGGGCCGCATCTGTGCGGCACAGATGTTTTTGACTCTGCTCTGGGCCAATCTGATGACAAAAAGGCACACCAACGATGGGAAGATCTACGAAAGCGTGTCATTGAGCACAATGTTCGCGTAGTAGCCAAGTATTACACGAGAATTCAAATGGGCCGATTGACTCAGCTTCTCGATTTGACCGAAGATGAGACTGAGAAGTATATCAGTGAATTAGTCACAGCGAAGACGGTATATGCAAAGATTGACCGACCTGCGCGGATTGTCAACTTTGCCAAACCAAGAGATGCAGATGATGTTCTGAATGAATGGAGTTCAAACATGAAGAGCTTGCTTGGGCTTTTGGAAAGAATCGATCACTTGATTACGAAGGAGGAAATGATGGCACGGATTCAGACTACCAAGACTTCAAAGGGTGCGAAAGCTGGAAAGGCGCATTAGATCATCATATCATGACCGGATTGGGGTTCGTTGTATCATGATAACGCTGTAAACTAGGTCTAGATCTTGAAAAATGCCAGCAAAAATAGAAAGGCTGCTGGTCTATAAGATTCTATGTTCTGTCTATATTGTGTGCCTCAAGTTTTAAAATGGAACATCCATATCCTCAACGCTTTCTTCCTCCAGTTTGGGATCATCACATGTCTCTCTAATAAATGATATCACAGCTGATACCATATCTTTTCGAGTAGGTACGAAATGTCCACCAGGATGGTAGACCACTCTGTCGTTCGCACACACTTTCACAAGCGCCAAACTTCTACTCTCATCAACAAGGGTATCTAAACTCCCAATAACATGCATCGTCGGGGTCTTTATCTTGGGCTCATAAAACCCAGTATAGAATTCATCAGGCGCTCTAAACCCAGAATAACTTATAGCAAACCGCAGCGGCGCATTTATAACTTTGCCATCGGGTCCCAAAAATGATTTTGGGTATCCCAACAAGCCCCGCTTCTCACATGCATCGAAGGCCTCCTTACGGCCTTCTTCTAATAATGAAGCAACTAACGCGGCACAGGCAGCTCCTTGCGAAAAGCCAATGACTCCGTCGATTCCTCCCTCTTCAGCCAGTATGGTATCCGCTATCCTTTGCATGCCGTCGTCTAGATACCTATACCTCTCCGAGTGGTCGTCGCGCCTCCACCATCCCCATGCATCATCATTTTCCTCGCCACCCTCTTCAAACCCAGGAAGAGTCGCTGGGGGTAATTTATTTGGTGCCGTGGGGTATATGAGTCGGATCCCGCCGGGGAAGTTCGTCAACGGATTGGAAGGATTTCCGGCGGGGAATGCCTTCTGGAGAAGTTTCTCCATCGAGCGGGTCTTGGCATGGAAGAGGGGGCCGCTTTGGGTGAATCCTGTAATTGTTTTAGAACATGTGCATCGTTATAGGATTTTTGTTTTGAGATTGTTGAAGAGAAAGCGTTACCATGGAGCATGAGGATCTTGAGCTGTTTGAGAGGGGTTCCTCTAGTCGTAGTGGAGGTTGCGACTTTGGAGGACATTGTGAAAGATAAATGAATGAGAGACTGGAATAAAAAGAGTAGCAGTAGATACTATCGCAGCATAGCAAGCGCTGAAGAAACAGAGTTGTATATTTTGTTAGTATAGCCCCGGATTGATAATCGCCTGGCCGATTAATTACCGCCTTGCGATCTTTGATAGGTAATTCCTTGATCAGCCAATCAAATTATCGCCGAGGTCAGCCTTGTTCCTTGTATCACAGCCTTGCATTCGGGAGCAGGTCACTTTACAGAGGTCAATTTAGGAACTGATCCTAGGGGAGTCTTCACGAAGGGAAATAACTTGTGAGGTATATCACTCTATTTTATACCATTTATTTTACAATCATACGATGGAAGCAGCTCATGAGCCAATTGGGAAAGAAGACACATCACTATATTAAGTCTGTGAATATAGTAGAAGTCGAACTCAGGAGAAGGAATGTTTTAGTTTAAGTTTAGCCTTTGCATACTTAAAAGAGCTTGTCCCGTCTTGTTACTTTATCTTACAGCCGAAACAGATGATCGTATTGGAAAGGCGAGGTATCTTAGTTTCATGTCATATCCAAGTATTCTCATCCCAACTTTGAAACAACCAAGAATCTGGGATTAAAAAGTTATTTAACTCATCCTCGTTAATGGAGTTATACTCATTAATCGACGAATTCCCGTTTGTTACCATGTCATTTGTAGGTCCTTGGCCAACATCCCCAGACACCTCTGTGACTTTAATCCGAGACTTCAATAACTCGTAGCAAGTAGCCAAACTTGTTCTCATAGCCTCAGCAAGTATTGGTTCTAGAGGGACGCCAGTCTCCATAGCTTGTATCTGAGCAAGTGCCATGCTCAAAAATAGATGCCCCTTGACGTTGTTTTCATGTATTTGGATCCGCTTCTCAAGGATCACACGCATGTCCCTTAACAACTGGACCAATGGTTCCCTATTTTGTTTATTCTGTTGTAGACTAATACCTTGACTATCTTCCTCTATTTGATTCAAGAGCTCAAGAGCTAGGGAGATAGCACCGTGCTGTACGATCTCTTTGAATGGTCCCCCTCCAACAAGCAACAGCTTGTAGAAATTACGATCTGCTTGAGGGGACATGATAACAGAAGCGGCATCTGTACACATTTTGCGAGAGAAATAGTATTTAGGGTCTGTACGAGCTTCGTTGGCGAATGAACGGTGAAGAATGAGAAGAAAGCGGTAGTGGAAGAGATCGAGGAGATTATGATGGAAGGGCTTGAAGACTGTGGCCAGTCCGAAAGTTGGTATTTGATAGTGTTGCAACAAGGTTGACATTTCACGGCATGACTTCGATATCTGTGTGCTGAGACACAGGACGTTATCGTATCTAGGCTCGGAATGAAAGTCGTTGCTAATTTTGGTTGCTTCGAGCCTCCCAGCAAATGAATTGAGGAGGATTATTTGTAGAGAGGTCTGTGTGAATTTTGTGAGCGGTTTCGAGGTTGGAGAAACTTTTGTGGCTTCATTAATATCGGAGTCATCAATATTCAAAGGTGGCTCAGTATCAAAGTCTGAGATTGAAATCAAGGGTTGCATGCCGGAGTCTACTGAGGACTGGAGCGACAATTCCAAAATTGTGGCCCACAGTCTCCTCCTAATTTCCGCATGCAATATAGAGATCCTTGGGAAATGCTTCGAATCCAAGTGTAAGCCAGTTTGCATTGCCATCCTCAGGAGAGATCCCACGGAGATCCACACTAGATTGCTTCCAGTGCTGGTTGTCTGGCGCGCAAGCACTAGTAAGCAATGGATTTGGATGCCAGTCAGGCTAAGACGAGACTTATCAAATGGCCCAGATAACCAAAATTGGGCTGTATGTATCCAATTTTGTGCCATATCGTGAAGATCAGCCTCATATTCAGGATTGTCATACATTGAGGTTCCAATTGCTAAGACAAGCAATAGCTTAATCAGAAAGCTAGTGGTTGGGGGCTTTGTTTCAGACTTCTCCCAGTATTGGATGCATTCATTTCTGAAGGTAGGAATATGAAGAATTCTAAAAGCAGTCTCAAAATTTTGAATATAAAGATCTATCAATCTTTCCGCAGTCACTCTCTGTGGGATCGCATCATCTAGTTCAGCTTCGGGTATAATCCGAATAGAATGCTGCGCTTTTCCAATCTTACTCAATGCCTTGCATTTCGATATAAAAGAATGGAGGTCTGCATTTGGAGGTGCCTCTTTGAATGATGATGTATCATTCCATTCAGCGTTATGTGTGAAAGCACGTAGCTTGTCGAACTGTTCCGCTTAGCAGGGAGCCTAGAGTGGATATACAATCATGAAACCTACCTGTTCAAGGGAAGTCATCCAGTGGGCAGGTCCAAAGTAGCGAGACTTGGATATTATCCCGCGTGCCTCCGATGGCCTCGATCTAAGGAAGTTTGTTGTAGTTTCGTGAGATGATGTTAAATTTGCTACCTTCTGTTCTAAAGTTTTAATATGCTGTGTAAGTTGTTCAACTGTCTGGTATGATGGTTCCTGTTGGCGATGTAACAAATCCTGGGAGCTTGGGGGTTTGGGGGAAGGCCCTGGAGTTGGGAAATGTGACTTTAAGCCGACTCCTGTTTCTGGTATGGCTTTCCATTGAGCCGGAGCAACGCGGTCTGTAAGGGAAGAAACGCTTGGCGAACTTTGAGTTTCAGGCAGGTGTTGGTCTACTCGACCGTGTTTGTGATCATAAGCGCACGTATAATGGGATATGGTGCAGTGATTGCATGGGATATTCCTGTCGCACTTAACCTTTCGTCTCCGACATTGAACACATGACAAAGCCGGCCTTCGACGTTTGCGAACGGGCAGAGGCTGGTCGCTCATGGCTCTTAAAATGGTCAGCCCCGATAGAGATTAGTTTAAGTATCCAAATAGTCCGTTAATATAGAAGTGGAGGTACGAATAAACCGATAAAAGAGAGAAAGTCGAATTGAAATGTCCGGGAACCTCGGGTTTAAGTTTGTGTACGTAGTCGGATGATTAATCGCCCTCGCTGTTTACTGTCACTACTCGGTGTATGGCGCACGATATGGGAAGTAGACGTTAGAAAATGACATTTTTAGCTTTATTAAGCTCTTCTGTACTATACCGTCTGCCATACTCCTCTCGGTCTTTTTAACTATCTCCGGTGTAGCACCACTCTCTCTGAACGCATAAGCAGAGCTCAAGAAGAATATAAATCACGGTGTTTATACTATATTGGTCTTCTAAGGCATTCAAAAATGACCTAAAATTTACTCAAACTTACATTTGTTGGGAGGTAGCACTGGGGACCGCAGGGGCATTATTCTGTACATTTGAATTTGCAAATTCATTCGGGTGAGCTTGGCCTTTCCGAAACTCTTATCATGCCATTTCATATGTTCTGACGATTTGATAGAGTCTTCCAGGAGTATTACCAAACGCATCAGTTATCCCATGAGACATCTTCAACCATCTCCTGGATTGGTTCGGTGCAGATATTCTTTCTCTTTGCAGGAACACTTTTTGGTGGGCCACTCTTCGATCGTTACGGAGCAATAGTAAGATTTCTTTGGAAGTCTCAGAGAATGTTAGCTTATATATCTTAGGTTGTTTGGCCACCCGCCATAACTTATTTGTTCTCCGTGATGATGACTAGTCTCTGCAAAACATTTTATCAATTCTTACTAGCGCAAGGATTCCTCTCTGGTTTGGCAATGGGGTATGTTGATCTCTGGCATGGTTATCGGCGCCTCTTCTAGTTAACATATTCAAAATAGCATGACAATGGCCCCTTGCATGGCAGCAACAGCACAATACTTCAAAAAGAAACGAGGTGCCGCAATGGGGATAGCAGTCGCAGGTAGCTCCCTTGGCGGAGTTATATTCCCCATAGCCCTGAACAAGATGCTCAACAACCAAAATTTAACTTTTGGCTGGACCGTCCGGATTTGTGGATTTATCATGTTGACTCTTCTCTTACCTGCAACTCTTGTGATTCGTGCCCGGCTCCCACCACGTTCAGATAACTTATTCCTGCTCTCGGCCTTTAAGGAATTACCGTACGTTATCCTCATTATCGCGCTATTCTTTATAATTATCGGTGTCTTCATTCCGATCTTCTATCTTCCCCTCTACGCCATCCAGCATGGAATGGACACGCAATTATCATTATACCTGACAGCAATCCTCAATGCTTCCTCATTTGTTGGCAGAGTTATTCCAGGTGTCACGGCTGACAAAGTTGGCCGGTTAAATATGCTCATAGTAGCCGCTTTCAGCAGTGGCATACTGTGTTTGTGCTGGCAGAAGACGACGAGTAATGCATCTATTATTGTCTTTGCTGCTTTGTATGGCTTCTGTTCAGGAGCAGTTGTGTCCTTAATGCCAGTTTGTCTTGCTTCGATCCCAAAAAACCCGCAGAACATTGGAACTTATATGGGAATGGGAATGTTCATTGTGTCGTTTGCGTCACTGATCGGTCCTCCTATCAATGGTGCCTTAGTCACACATTATAAGGAGTACACACAGACTTCCATCTTTAGTGGTGTGATGCTTTTAGCTGGAGGATTTTTCATACTTCTCTTGAAGCATATCAATAGTAAAGGAATTTTTGCAAAGATTTAAGAGCACGTTAAGGGCTAATAAGTCTTAATAACAAATATTGGGTTAAGGGAAATTTTGAGAGTCTCCAATTAAGGATGCAGGAAATGTTGAATCAAAATTCCACACACTTGAAAGGATATTCTTATTATAGATTGGGTATATAAAGGGTTCATACTAGTGGATAAAGGAGTTAGGACTTGTAGCAGCAGTGTGCGTGGATTTATATAGATAAGTCTGATTATTAGACCAAATATCGGTTGGTAAGGTTTAGTAATATAGCTTTTAAATATTATACCTTAGCTGACTTCTGAAAATGCCTCAGCATGTTTAAGCTGTAAAGATACCTGCCATTTACTTGTCAAAATTCCCGTTTCTCCTATTTATTTAGTTCTAATAATGCTAGTCTTAAGCTAGTCTTAAATACTGAGAATAACTTTACACGTGTAATAGTTGCGCATAGAAATCTTTCAGCCGAGAGATATTGAATTTGACAGATGACAGCACAAGCGGAAAAGGGGGGTTAGATTGTGGATAAGCGCTAAACCCACAATTAAAATCTCTACCCCTCATACTTAATTTTATATGTCTACAATATAACATTAAAAAATACGAGCAATGATACCAAGTATGAGCTCAGGGAATGAGATGGTACTTACTATTCTTGTCAATGTGATTAAATCTTAAGAGTGGGCTACAAAATTGACAGTTACGTGAAGTGTTACGGTATCATTATCGCTCATATCTTGCATCGTATAAGCACTAACTTATTAAGCAACATACGCCGGTATATAACCTCAGTGACCCACTATATATTATCTATAAGAACCCTTCTAAAAAGCTTCATATCCCTCTCTGAAGGAACTTAAGCTCAACACAATGTCTGTCCTCGAAGTCTGCCAACTTACACTTAAAGATGGGCTGTCTATGACAGACCCCACACTGCTGAGCAACTTGCGTGAAGTGCGCTCAATTCTGAAGACTAACTCTCGATTTTACCAAGACCTTTCAGAGCCTTCACACTTATATATCTTCGGTATCTGGCCCACCTTAGCTGCACACGATGAATTCCTAGAGTCGCCTAGGAAAAATGAGATTTTAGGTAAACAGGCGGACCAAACTAACTTCGGATGGATCCTGCATTTAAACTGGCCAAAGGAAGGAATAGAGGCGCTGCCACTTGATGCACCAGTTCTGGCTATTGAGAGGTTTTGGTTTGGCAGTGGTGTGGGAGGTGAGAAAGTCGGCAATGAGAAGGGACTTGAATTAGTAGGGCATAAGAAAGGGGCGTTCGGAAACGAAATAAAGTACAGACATGAAAGCTCATGGCGGTGTCATGAGGAGATCAAGGAACAGAATGAGTTTATGATTTTCTGGGGATGGGATAGCGTCAAAGAGCATGAGGCATTCTTGAGAAAGGAGAAGAGTGACGGTGACTATGTGAAGGCAAACGTCGTTCGACTACGAAATATTGAGTAATGATGTAATCTTAATCCAGGCGCCAGGGTAACCTGACTACGCATTTCTTGTTCTTATCAGCAAATACGATCCTAGTATTGCCAAATCCTTCTAGGTTTGGAGTCTGCAGTATAAAAGCCGTATAATGTTAAAGAGTTTTGTGGAGGAGTCTGGAACTGTGGACGCACGTATATCTGCTAGAATGAGGCGGAATCCCAAACTGGGAAATATATTGATGGTCATCTTCCCGCTCTCAATCATTACACCATACGATACGTATGATTCAGTATTCCGTCTCTTATTAGAATTTCTTTGGCTTATTGTCTCGTGCTTTTCGTAATCTGCTTGGGGACATATGGGATATTAATATTAAGCTGATTACCGTTATGAGTCCAAACAGTAACTTTTCCTACCCTTTGTCCTTCTGCATTATGAAATCTTGGCATTCGAGGTCGAATCGGAAATTCGCCACTCTGAATAAAGTCGATCATAGTGAATCTAATAAGGGTTAAATCTAAATTTCCGATTTAGTTTTGACTCTGATTTGATACTCCAAGTACTACGTACATATGAAGATGAAATTTAAAGATTAATGTCTAGTTTGTGGTTCTAGGCTTCATAGTTAACCAATCAAGCTCATAGCTACTATTTCATTTACAGCATCACAGTAGATAGCAATACAGAACAAAAACTAACTGCTTAGATATCCGGTATAACTTGTATGTGTGATTAAATCCGTATCTATTGCAAATGTGTGTAATAGCAAACTAAGGTTATAGCTAGTAGCCTAGATTTTCTTGAAACTTGAATTGCTCTCCCAAGACCTCCCATAGAGGTCTTTCCCTAATTCATTCATGACCCGTAGTGTCACTCATATCTTAAATCGGAATTGCGTTGGTTGTTAATGAAGCTGATTTTGTTGCTGGATGCCTTTTGCGATGCTTGGATGTTACATGTTACTAAGTTTCCCTTAATGCGCCTTTGAGCTTGAAGCTTGGATTGATGATGTAAGAGAATCAAATATCTGGACGGGTAAGAGTCGTCAATTGCTTTCCTCGAGCAATAGGAGCTGCCTCCAACCCGCTTTTGATGACGTGATCAGGATCACTTCCCCAGAGAAGAGAAAGAAGTGATGCAATCGGTTCCAAGCTTTCGAGCCGACTGTGATCTAAAGCTCTTGAGGTAACTCTTCCTCCTCCTCTGGTGGCGGGGGATCGCAGTCAATGGGTTTTGGCGTGATTCCAAGCATGATGAAGTGGAGCGAGGTTGGTTTCATCACATTCCAAGCGCAGCGAAAGAAGGGTATTGAAATTTTATCCCTAGCCCATGGTGCATGGTGGGACTTGCATCTTTTATGTTTTATTTTGGAGAAATCCCGGATATTCTGTTTGTAATTCGGTTGCATCAACGTGATGTCAAGATCGTCATCGAGCTGAGATGACGAAGATGAACGGATATCAGGTGAGATCAACAGGAAACAGATGGTTATATAAATGATCCTTTGAACATCAAATATCCAATATCTTATAATCGAAATATAAGTCTAAATCTCATTCTGATAAATAAAATACACTTATTAGATTTTCATTTTCTATAAAAAAGAACTTCAATCAAGATGTCTTCCCAGAATAATAACCCCGGAAACTTTGCCAACCGATCCCACGAAGATGTCCAGAACATTGCGCGTAAGGGTGGACAATCAAGCCACTCTGGAGGATTTGCCAGTATGGATGCCGACAAGCAGGTAAGTGGTTTGGCTTATACAATGATAGCTGGACCAAGCAGTTACTAACGCCTGGTACTTAAGCATGATATCGCTTCTAAGGGGAGACAACACTCCGGTGGGCAGTTCGAGAAGGGTAGTGAGAGGGCAAAAGAAGCCGGCCATAAGGGTGGAGAAGCTCGTTGGAATGAATAATGAAAGATTATCGTTCTAAAGAAAATACAAATAGATATCTGTAACGAATAATAGTCAGATTTCTTGATTCTTAATGTGTTTATGAATACTATATTGTGTTGGGTGAAGTAGCGATTGCTACTATCTTTGCCATATAAATGCTTCTGGTGCTGCCAAATTTAGCAAAAGTAGCTATTGTAGCTGGTAATTCCTTTCTGTTGCGAATCTAAACCTCAAAATCATTACTATAATTCTCGGCATAAAACTAGATCTTTGTGGAGCCGGTTTCTCTACGGATTTTAAAGTCGACATTTCACACCAGTCCTCGACCTTTTTGCCCTCAGAGGCTCGGCGGTATAGTAACACAAATTACATAGTTTCGATGCATATCTCAACCAAAAAGTCTTCACTACTGATCTCAGCATCATGAAGAATATGAATGACAGGATTTCAATGCAAATTTTGTGGCCACTCCTAGTAATCTCATTGTACAGTGCTGCCAATCATGTTTGCCTTGAGGAGTGATTATATCCATCATAGTATTCCTGTGAACCAGCTTCATTAAGTTGTTTAGGAATAGGCGCAGCCTTAATGTTGTTGGATCTGGCTTCATTGCTAAATGAGAGATCTAGGAGGTTCGGGAGTAAATCTTCACGATTTGCTGTGGAAGGGAGCGTACAAGCACGATTTAATTAACCCATACAGAGCAATCTCGGGTGATGACTCGGATGATAATAACAACACTAGAGATATCATGAGTATGGACAGACAGTGACAATATNAAAAAAATGAAGAATATATAATAACCTTGTAAAAATATTTACTTTTATTATATTATAGCTAGCATAATACAAATCAAAATTGCCTAAGCCTCAACTTAAGACTTCAGGACGGTCCCTAAGTCTTATGCATATTAAGCGTTAATTATAATAAGATAATTCTTACTTACCTTGTCTTATAAGTAATTGTATTCTTGCTAGCCTTATAGTGTAAAAACTGATAAATTTGATATTAATTTAGACAAGTTAGCTTCTGATAGTAGAAGTGAGGGTAGTACTAATCTTAGTATACACAATAATATGATTAGTCTAAGATAGTTGACAATTGATAGCCTTGATCTATTAGTAGTACTTTAAAGCTAGACGAGTAAGCAAGCTTTTGCTCATCCTTTTCCTGAAAACAAAATTGTCCGAGTACATTAAAATTCTCATCCTAAATCATACTCTTATAACAACCTTTAAAAAAATATCACTTCTATTTCCTCAATAGCTGAAATGTACAATTTCGTAATGTGATTTGCTTTCTTACAAAGCTTTATCAGATGTATCAAAACTAAGTGCTTATTCAGTTCTTATATGTAAATTATTAGACTCGTCAATCAACTTCCAGGTTTGAAATATCAAGCGTTACTTTAGAAAGTTTCTTTATTATTTTATTATAACAAAAGAGCATTTTATTTAACTAGTTGCACTATGGTTTATACAAATTCAGACTAGTAGGACAGTCAGTGATTCCATGTACATTGTCACTTGATGCATTATTAGGAATTCTTTTTTCTGGTTTAGTTGGCCGGTCAAGCCAGGCCATCTTAATGTATTACTAATTTGCAGCAAGTTCCAATACTGGAAACCCCCATACTGTGGGTGCTAGTTCTAAGAAGTCGTAGTGGATCTGCAAACTCCTTTTGTCTGCTTGGTCCATTCTCTTAGTCCCATGTACTAATTTTGTATTTAAAAATGCCGTATTCAGTCCACGCCATTCTTCTGCATTTTCCCGCGTGCCTTTACCATTGTATATGGCTTTCGAGCAAATGGAATTATCAATTCCAGAAAATAAATAGCAAGAACACATTTTCAAATCCCATTTTATCATTCCATTAAAACCGTTGCCTTGTTCATCGAAATCTCTATTTTATTAGTTAACAATTAAGAACGATTTGAATTTCTTAGTAAATCTTAGTCATACCTGAAGTACATCAGAAAGTTATCTTTTTTTAGCAATTGGTTGTAACAAATCTCCATTGCTATGGACCAGTTTTGTACTGGTTGGAATAAATTGCACTATAATATTAAAATTAGCCATGTAATATTATTGAAATCAACATTCTTCACTTACCGATTCGAGTGTTTGGTCTGAAAACCCCTCTGCTCCTAAACATGATTCATCTATGGTCACCACTTTCTTCTTGCTTGAGCAAATTAATAGACGACCATCCCATGCTAATCTGTGGAAGCCATTGTTCCCAATTGTGAATTCTTGGTGCGATCTCCCGGACTCTTGGATAACCTTGAACGTAAAAGCAGTGCATAGACCGGCACAGCTTTCATACGCATTTTGCATACGTATTTCATTCTCAGGGATTTTTGAGAGACCAAGTTGATTCAGTTTTCTCCCTGAATCTTTCAATTGAACGGTATGTAAAAAATCTAACATGCTGTAATGATTCGCTTCTAAGATGTCTGCGAGCATCCCTAGGCTGCTGTATGCTGTATTGGCCCATACTTTGCGATAAGCTGAGGACATCGTCAGGAAATTTTCTGGTAAAGAAGTCATTTTTCTAATTCTTAGAGCGTTAGGATAAACTCTTGTAATCGAGTTGTAGTCATGTCGTCGAATGTTTTCGGTATTGTCAAGCTGTGTCATTTTAGGAAAGAACTCTGCAGTTCCCGCATTATCAGTCAAACATTAAACATGAGAGTTTGAGAGCCGTCAGTGAGCAAAATCAAGGTTTTTACATCTATTTGAATATAAAATAATATTAAATATTTATAAGGGGATACACAGGTTTAAAAACAGTAATCATAACAGATAAATAACACTTGGAATTCGGTTTGAATAAAAATCAAACCCACAGATTAACAACAGGTTCAGTTGAACTTTATTGTACATTAGATTTATATCTCTTATCCATTTGCTCTATCTTCTCCTTCTCTTCTGGCCATTTGCGGTAAAAAGATTCCCGCCGCTCCTTGAGATACTTAGGCAGGTCAAAATCAGCAGGCCACTTTAACGATTCGTCATCTTCGTCTTCATCTCCATCTCCACGTTCATATTCATCAATAAAACCGTTATCATTTGAAACTACACTAGGAGGTTCTATATCAAGTAAGCTGAAAGAATAATAAAATAGATGTTACATGTTGTTTTTTTACCTGTCGAGCCATATGCCAATAAATGCAATTCTTCTATAGTCCTCTGCTTCTGTAACTGCTCTGAACCCGACATATTCGTATTAGAGTTTTGAGGAGCGGAACTTGGAGGAGCAGAGCTTTGAGATGACGGCGGTGGTTGCATCGTATCTGGCTGCTTGTTCTTGGAAGGCGATTTTCTAGGTGATTTTCGTGGGCTACGAATCGGCGTTGAATTCGGAATTTTCCTATCTCGTAACGAATATCTCAAAGCCCGAGGTGGCGTCGCTGGTGATTCTGATTCCATTTGCAGTATAAGATTGAACGCCGATGAATTGGAAAAAGATGTTGCTGCGAAGCTTTAAATGTAGGTTACGGATATGAATCAGACGGAAAGCAAATCCGCTAGACGTCATTTGCCCGTAGAACTGAGGTACTAACCGGTTGCATTACAAGTGCATCACGTGCAACCACTATTGAGATGGAATGAACAATTGGGAACAAATAATTATCTCATATCGCTATAGTACAAATTTGAGCATTGCTATCAGAAATGGGAACTATGAAAACTTGATGAAGATCCATGGTATTACAATGCTCTTGGCCATTTACAGTGTCTTTTAACTATTACGACATCAAATACATTTTCTGCTCTCCTGGTGTTTCCATAGCCTATTATTACCCTTATGAAGATTTGTTTATATATATCCCTNTTTTTTTATAGTTCAATTAATATTATATAATAATTCATTGTCTATGGAAGGTTTTCTTTTTGTTATTGTGATTTAGAAATGGCATTAGGATAATTTTCTGTGGTGGGCTTACCTTTTACAGAATGAACATTATCATCAAAACTTGACGAGTTTGATAAAAGAACGTTGGTTAAATATAATTAACTGAAACACAGGAAAAATCATATAATGAGTTGCTCAGGATGCTCTGGGAGATGTTCAGAGCTGCTCCAGGGCTTGCTCGGGCTACTTATGTCACGGCTCGTACGTCTACAATTATTAGGGCACGAAGTAAAGTGATTCTGTACTAAAGAAAAAAGCTATTTTACAAGAGTGCAAGACGGTCTTAATAGTCTGGTTTGGATTCAGACCAAGAATTTTGTAGTTTTAAAATCCAGGATTTTACGCCAAGTTTTGGTGAGAATTATTAAAATTCAGGCTAAAACGGTCCGGTCAAGGACTAACTGTAATAAACGGTCCACGGTCCTAAAACCCTGAGACTGAACTGTATTTTTATAATCCCGTCTAGACTGGACTCTACGGTCCTAAATTGGAGATTGTAGACCGAAATTTACGGTTTGGTCTGGTCAGGACGGCGGTCCGTTGCAACGGTTACGTTAGTCTAGTCACGAAAGACGTGCTATGCTCTGCGAGGACTTCTATCTCCTCTGAAACAATAACCAAAGCTCCACGATACACGTCATAACCGTCAACAAAAGCATCCCTGCAAAGAAAAGCGTTCGCCAGGAAGACGGATCTTGAAAAATTGAGAGGACGCATTTTACGAAAGGGGGGTGTGCTTCATCTCTCATCTCGTTCTCAAACGTCAATAGTGGATTTGAAATAGAGGCCAGCGCGCGAACTAACAATGGAGCATATAGAAGTAGTAAGTAGATAGAGGAATAGCTTAAGTGTTGCATGGATTTAAGTTCCCCCCTAAGGTTAGCACGGCAAAAAGAGCTCCGTTAAGTCCGGAACGTAAGTACATGCAGTGAGCCATAGAGTATCATATCTTAGGAGAAGCACCCCCAGTCGTGGCTCTAATATAGTACTGTACTGTGATCGACAGCTTTACTTATAGTACACCATCCAATTTGGCTAAAGCACCTAGCAGAAGCTACAATAGCTGAAACATGAAAACGCGATTTCCAGTTCTAGTTTTTCTATTGTAAAAATAGAGCCTTTACGTTCATGAGTCTCTGTCTTTATTCGAATCAACTTGAAGAAAATAATTTGCAAATTCAATTAAGACCTCAGCCATTTCCTCTGGCATGTCAAGAAATGGCGAATGTGAAGTTGGCAGTGACTTATTAGACACGAAGTTTCCTGTCTGAACGAAACGTTGTTGGAGCTGCAATGGGAGCATTTGATCATCTGCACATACTAAGTACGCACATCTGCCCTCCCAGGCAGCCTCCGCCCATGGTGCGAATGCCGCATTCGATGTTATGGAAGCTAGGGATTGTGGGAGAATCTTCTGCGCCCATTTTTTGGCTTCCTCGGCAGGAAGTTTATTGTAGAATTGACGGATGGAATCATCGATACTGTTGGGTATTATCACGCCTCTCTCCGTCTGTAGATATGTTAGGAATTGGTTGAGTGGGCAAAAGATCAAGCCACAAATTCAAGGGGAGCATAATTTCACTTACATCAATAGTCATCCAACGAGATAAATCCACTTCATGTTTCTCAAAGACTTCTACAACACTTGACCCAACCGGCACACAAAGGCCGCTTATATATACGATCCCGAGAACCCCGCCTTTCAAGCCTTTCTGTTGCCGTTCTGGTACAGTGAGTCCTTGAGCAGCCCCAGCAGCAGAAACACCAGCGTAGGAATGTGCACCAATCACCAAGTACTTTCCACTGTCAACCAAAGGTAAGATGATTTCGTCTCGAATGAATGCCACATCGGTGGCCACATCGGCGGTACCGTTAAGACTTGGTGAACTGCTGTCCTGTCAGCCATCTATTAAAGCTGATCAGGAACCGGGGGCTTTGCTTCGCAGATATCACGCAAGGATAGGACTTCTCCTCGAGGACAGCCTTCAAGGATGCAAATCCTTCACCGGTATGGAGCGCTCCAGGGCAGAAGAGAAATGTTAGCTTCTCGGACATAATTCTATCAGCTAGACACGTTTGCAGGAGATAGGTGCAAGAGGAAGTGAGCTTGACTCCCGAGATTTTCAAAGACTAAGATGCTCTAAATGAAAATGCGAGGCCGATCAGCTCATAAACTTTCAAGATTTCACCTTTGTAGCCCCCCCGTACTTATCTACGAGCAAAAGCAGCCTTGAAACTTGCAGATCTGTTACTGCCGAGCTTGTACTAACGGGATTACACCTCTTATGAGGATATGATCCATCGGCGCAAGGAATTAAACGAGGGGTTTTAGGGGACCTGTGCTGGATGACAAGGAGTGAAAAACTAGGGCCGGGAACGGGGCCGAGAAAACACTACAGTACAGTGCTGTACCCTCAGACCCTCCCTAAAACGCATTAAGTGTAGAAATATCGCTGGGGCACGCTTACTCAAAATCCGAGGGGTTTACAACGGAGGGAAATTACTGATGGTTCTTCCGAGGTTCCGCAGAATAGTAACAATCGTCGAACTATCACATATATGAATTAGCTTGCAACACGAGTCTCATCACCTATCTAAATATAAAATTGTTCGAATTTGAGGTGTTGCAACTTTTGAATTGTGATTTTAACCNTTTTTTTGATGTACAATAATGTCAACTTTTTATAACAAATTAGTTCGCCTTGTAGCTGTAGCTGGTGGTTTTGCAGCAGGATAACTATATATGCTGTAGCTTCAAATTTAAATATAAAATATCGTAGAGAACAATTATTCCAGTATAACTATTAGTAAAAAAGTTGAATTCAAGTTGAATCTATTCCTATTTTAAAAATAATTGGCTAAACCTTTTACAGTAGCTCTAGCTCGCTGTCAGGCGGAGCTACCCGTACTCTAATCCAACAAATATGGTCTGATACAGTGTTGCCAAGCCATTTGCCTTTCCTAATTTGGAAGCTCAACAGTAATTATAGTGTGCTTCAGGCTTTATGCTTCCTGTAAAGCCTGTAACGTATTGGGGCCTGTGCCGCTTTTGAGCAAATTGTTGCTTGACGAGGTTTGAGATCATGAGCGATGCGGAGCCCTCCGTTGATACGGGCGATGGAGTGACAGAAATGGGGAGAAAGAAGTTGGACCCAACTTTCGGGATTTGGGCAAGGGTACAGTATGAGGAGACAGGCACCGTACCACCGTGCCAGAAAGCAGGCACACAGCATGGGAAAGCCCTAGCCCCGGGGGATAGCTTCTATCCCCCCTAAATACTTTGGTACAGGGCCAAATAAACCATACTTTCCTGTGTGAGCTTATACCCTGGCTAATCATTTTTCTTATTGCTGATACTCGGATTTCTGCATTGTTATTGGTGAAGTGTATGGCTTCTGGGAGCCTTCTAAGGATACTGTAGAAAAATGTGGTTTATCGTATTTACTCATGGCTACCGGTATGGAGCTAGAAGTAAATGTAACGCCATACAGTGCAAATTGTCAGCACTGAAAAGCAAATCATTCGTTAAATATGCCACCGGAAGCCGTGGTAAATACTGGTACGGTATTCGGTCCTGTACCAAAGTCCTTCCCCTCTCAGGGGTCAAAACTGGGATTATTGCTAGGATTCGACAAGGTTTCGCGAGCCTCTATAAGGACCGCAAAGACCATGTTGACCGTTTGGGTTATATTTTTGTGGAGATAATAATCGTCATACAAGGGTTTGAGCAAATGAGAGGGCATAAACAAGAATAAAACCCCTGCGAGGGGGGATACAGTACGTAAGTACAGTACAGTAGTAATTGAAACCACCAATTGGCGAAAATCAGAACCTTAATTGGATACTCACACTTTTGCCGCTTTTGTAATATCGTATTTACCGTACTCACGGCTTCCGGTAGGAGCTAAGGCCCCTGTTTTCCACTATGTGGCATATTTAGCGAATGATTTGCTTTTTAGTGCTGGCAATTTGCACCGTACAGCGTTACATTTACTTCTAGCTCCACACCGGTAGCCATGAGCAAATACACACGATACGGTACCGGTATTCTAGACCCGACACTGTACCTTTTGGACCCCTTTGAGACTTCATTGATAGTAAAAAGTTCCTTTATACCCAAATATATAGTGAAGGTATATATGTATATAGCGGATTAGCAAGACATTCTTCCGGAATGCGGTATAAAGAAGGATTCCAATATAAGCAGAGATGACTATGAGGATTTAAAAGATCTTCCGACCGTTGGCCGGTATAAGTGAGTTTCCCCAATACCCGAGTTCGTACGAAGTGGTGATTAACTGTACCTGCAGTAGGTATGTTGGCAGGTATGTTGGTGGTGGTGGAGATCTGCATTGATGATACGTGTTGAAGTTCCGGGGAGGAGAACTAATACAGGGGGGCGTTTACCAACAAAGATCGCTGTTGAACTTGAAAACGTATGAGGGCCCAGGCGAGTCAAGTGTGGACAAGGGGCCTACTTACTGTATTTGAAAAGAGCCCATTACCGCGTAAGTTCAAAATCGTATAGCAATCGTGAGCTTATTCCTTCAAAACTTTCCTGAGCCTCAACTTCTTGGGAAATGGCTTAACCCCTCTGTTCCATTTGCGAAATCGCGATATCAAACAAATAGCTACACCATGGCTTCAACAGCAACACCTTCAGCAGCCTACCTTGCACAGGACAAAACTGCATCAACATTCCCCCCACAGATTATATGCTTCGCTCTAGCATCTATTGTTCTTCCATTGCGCATTGTCTCGCGAAAACTTACCGGCGCTCGCTTCGGGTATGATGATTACTTCATCTTTATTGCCTATGTACGCCCATCTATATCAACTTTCCTCTTATCAGAGTATTAATATCAATGCCCCTAGATTTGTGCATGCGGTCTTTTCGCTGTGTTCATAACGAGTAAGTCACGATACCTCGGGGTTTTATCTCGATGCTAACCAACCAACGAAGTGTCTATAGAAGGTGTCGGTAAACATATCGAGCGTGTACAACTTGAAAATCCAAAGGGCGCTATCATCATGCTCCAAACCCTAACTCCGGGTGAAGTCCTGTACACCTGCAGCGTCTGCTTCTCTAAATTTTCAATCCTGTCCCTCTACTGGCGTATCTTCGGGGTTACAAATATGAGAAAGTTGATTATTGCTATTGCCTGTATCGTCACAGGCTGGATGATTTCTGTGGTACGTATCTTCGAATAGAAGCATTGTTTGGGTGTTTTTGCAAGTCTCAATTGGAGCAAAACAATAATACTAACAGCAAGATGGATTTCAGTCTGTCACTAGTGGTCTTTCCTGCAGACCCCTTGAATATCTCTGGAATAAAACGATTAAGGGCGAATGTATCGATTTTGCCAAATTTTACCTGATCATCTCTTATCCCAATGTTATTACCGACTGGGTTATGCTTATTATGCCTATGAGATACGTTTGGAAACTGCAAATGCCTAAACGTCAAAAGGTGGTGGTTTCTGGACTTCTCTTTGTTGGTAGCTTGTACGTATCATCCCAGTCGAATGCATGCTATACCGTTATTGATATCTGAAAGCGTTTGCGTCATTTCGACTATTCGATTAGTCTTTATGTCTAACGTTGATCTTGTGGATATAACTTGGGGACTCGTAACCGTGACCGTCTGGACATCTGTCGAATGTTACAGGTAATTTCCCTACAAATACCACTGTCTCATTGCAGAGTCACTAATTTCAGCAACACAGTGCCATTTTTTGTGCATGCTTGCCTTCTCTCAAGCCCCTCTACAATATCGCTACGGGTAGTTCATTATCTGCAGCCAAGAGTAGCGGTACACCATATGACCACCCTAGAACGAGGACTTGGGGGAAGCAGAGGAATCAGAGCAATCTGACAACCGCCTCCAATAATGAAAGCGTTACTCGCCTGCGCGACGACGATTACTGGGTCCCGACTACAACTGCCTATGCCGCCGGAAATGGAGAGTCAACCAACTCAAACGAGGAGATACACTTGGAGAATATGGAGACGAATGCGATTAAAGTTAAGACGGATCTTACTTGGGGAGAGACTAAAAGATAGGTGGTATGGCAAACAAGTGGTCCGATTGGCGTATGCCAAAGTCAGATGCTTGGGGATATCTTTATGATAATATTGTGGATCTCTTGCTTTTGTAAATTCTGTGCTCCCTTGGGCAAGAATTTATACAGATGGCCATAGAGTATGATATGGAGAAGGAACCATCCATTCGCCTAGAACTATTGTAAATTAAGTGTCGCTGAGGGCATGAGGACACCATCAGGGCACCAGCACCGGGGCAGGGTCGCCCTACCTACTTGTAGATAATCGAGCTTGAATTTGCTCCCTTCTCTTCGCACCTCAGGGCATTTCAACGAGGCCTGAGACAATTTACGTCAACTTTTATTCGACTCTAGCAAACTCGGGGGATCTCATGGAATATAATATCGTGCTAGGTGTATACACTTGCAATGGAAAGGCTGTTTGGGTGCGGCTACTTCTGAAATAAGCGAGAAAAATCTATCATTCTGCATTCCTACACCTCAGTGATCTGTAAGACGAGATTATATATCAAATTAAATTATAAATTAAATTAACACGGAGAAAGCAATCAAGAGGGCAATGCTTTCATCTAATTACAGTACAGTACATCGGAAGAACGGTACAACAAAGCCCCCCATCATCAATCTTCTATTCCTCCTGTTCCAGGATGCCTCCCGATTCTCAAAACAAGGTTTCCTGTAAGTAGTCATGAACTGTCTTGAAGGTGGTCTGGGCCGAATAATGAAAGTTAAGACCGTGCCCGGTATGAGGTACATCCACCCAGGAATAATTGGCTTTTGGAAAGAGACTCCGCGTCTGCTCCATCTGGCTTGCTTTTCCGGTGGCGCAAGTCAGTTCACCTAGGAAAGGAAGACCTAAGCCGCAGAATGCCTGGTCGAGGTGCCCTGTGATGACGAGGATGGGGCCACGAAAGTGGCTTGCAACCGGGGTACCGAGGATGCTGACCGCCTCGCCGAGTGTGAGGGTGCCCTCGCGAGCGAAGTCAAATTCGAGTACGCTTGTGTCGAAATCATGGGGGTTGTTGCTGTAGAAGAGACCCGAACGACCAGCTTCGCTCAGCATCGAGAAGTAGCCCAGGGGAAGAGCATCGAAACGGCTAGCGACAAGCTGTGCTGGCGCAAGAACTGACGTGACGAGGATTCCGGCAAGAGACAGTGGCAGGTATTTGGAGTAGCCCGTGAGAACCATGACATCCACAGCATCAGGATGTGTGGCCGCCAAATAATTTCCAAGGACCGATCCGACCGAGTGGCCAACATAGGCGATTTTGGAAAACTTGCGGCCGCCGACCACCCGGGTATTGCGAAGAGCCTCGATGATCTGATAATGGCATTCGACTTCGGTTGCAGCTTGGACCGTGGCGATGGGGTCTGGATGGGACGAGTTCCCAGATCCGAGGCGGTCAATCGAGAGGGTCGGATAGCCACGTTGCGATGCGTAGGCAATCCAGGAGTACTGGTTTCCCTTGAAGCCGATGGGAAAGTCGCCGCCAGACCAGTAGTTCTTGTTGTAGGTCGCACCGTGAACCAGCAATTGAATGTGGTTCTCGCGTCCAGGAATCCTGACTTCGGGCTCACAGAAGCGTCCTGAGATGTTATATGTGCCGCTGATGGCAATGTCGAGAAGTGCAGTCTCACCGACAGCGGCGATGAGCGCCTGGGCTTGGGCAAGCGTGCCATTCTCGATGACGGCGGACGCGGTGGCTACCACTGCGTCTGGGAGAACCAAGTTTATAGCCGTGACATTCAACGAGAAGACAACATCCGAGCATTTCGGCCCCAAGGGGAGGGAGGTGACGGCCGGTAGGGCATTGCTCACACCTGCCCCAATGCTTGCAAGGAGAAGAAGAGAACTCGAAAAAGACNAAAGACAACATGTTGCAAATCGACAAGGACATCAGTTCATTAAGGGCTGGAGGCTGGAAAACNAAAGAGAGAGAGAGAGAGAAAGAGAGGGAGGGAGGAAGAGAATAAATCCAAAGCACCTAGCGTGTGCCCATCCAATTGAGTTCGCCATCTTTTACCCAAGCTTCATTACCAACGGCAAAGGGCAAAGGGCAATGAAACTAATAAGATCGGAGGTTATTGCGGAGGTCATGGCAAAAAGTTGGGCTGACAATAGAGCACTAAGCATGGCCTAATCAAGAATGAGTAAGTTACAATTTAAATCCCCCCACGAGGAACAATTGGAGACCTGGCTGCGCTCGGCCCTCGGGGAGAGCCGAGGGTGATTAACGCCTGAGCAAGAGCGGCAAGCCGACTAACCGAATACGAAGCACAAGAGAGAAGGTAGCATTCAGCATATAGGATTCGTGAGCTAGTATGATGGAATACGATCGTGTGTACGGATGTACGGTTGGCTACGTACGGTAGTGATATGGCGGTGTGAGTGCGATCTCTGCATGGCCACAAAGTGTAGCTGAGCAACAGTCAACCAATCCAACAGCAGGGTGCGGTGGAATAGGAGAAAGGAAGGCTTGATTATGTTAACTACGATAGCTACTGCTATATATACTAAATGGTAAAGTGTGGGGTAGCGGGGTCTCCGTATGGGGTCTCCGCTCGTACGTATGTAAGGAACGGGAATTCCCTACCACACTAGCACAGTGGCCGATAAATTTACCGGATGTGGAGCGAATTGTCTCAAGCTGCTTTTTATACATCAAAAACATCCCTGGGCTACGCGACACTTCGGAATCAAGGCATGGTTGACAGGTTGAGCTAAAGACAACCACCAGAATCGCCTGTAGTTGCATGACAAATGTGATTTTCTGTAATACTGTGATAAACGAAGGCTGCAACTAACAGTTTTATCAGGTATATCAAAGCACTTGCTTTTTCTTGTAAACTAGGATGCCCGAACGTGCAGTCATGAGTGGCCATATGATAAGCCAGCGTTGTGGAAACAGGCCATGGAACCTAGCGCAATCCTTACAGTAGCTTGGAAAGTTGCATGCGCCATAAGTGTCGTCTACATGCATGTGTCTCACGCTTTTGGCTTACACCTCCAACGTGCACTTTCGAAGATAACTATCGTTAATCCTTTGGAAAGCATACATCATGGGAAATACAGGGAATTCGACAAAGATTATTTGGAACTTGCTCGTTCAATATTCGGTTTTGATATCCTGGAAATTGATAACATTGCATTTGTACTACGAGATCTGGTGAAAGTAGGTAAACGATACAACAAGTTGACTGAGAAATCTGGTGATGCTATTCTTCTGACTCTTCCATCAAGCATCGGAAGAACAACGTAAAGAAACTCTCCTTACATTGATTCTTAAACCAATATAAGGAAGGCTCGAAAAAAACCTGCCCCTCGAAAATTTTGATCTATGGATAAGTCCTATTGTTGGTAATGTAGTGAGTAGGAAACACAGGCAAAGGAAATTGATTCCATTGACCGAAGAATTAGGAGATTTTTGTTAGAGAAATGTTTGATCCGATCGTTAAAGGACTCTACAGATCAGCCATTACACAGAACATATGGAGTATACGCTGCTGAAAATGGTAGCGATTCTTTTCTAGTCCATAGTGATACTCTTACTCCTCTACCTGCATCCCGAGTAACAACGATGGAGTTCTCGAGTGAATCAGTGATGTAGCACCGTTGGAATACAATACTCGCATCCATCAAAACACCCAATATGAAACGGAGGAAACCCCTAGAATTGAAGATGGGATGCATCCTGTTGGATCAATAGGTCTTGTGCCTCTAGAAACATTTATGCCACCATTGTTTTATGCTATGAACAATCACGTTCCAAAAATTATAGTTGATCGTACAGCATCTCCACAAACACGGTGGAATGAAAATGGGGATGTCGTCAAAGTGGAGCTACACGAAACGAGTCTTCATCAGGATCTATCGTGCTTTCGAACTTACCTGCCCTGTTTCCCTCGAGATCAAATTCTTGAGTCCTCGTCAGTCAACGGCTTCTCGTAGCTATCACGTTTATTAACTCATTTTTTTTAGTTTTGGATCTATTGGAAGACAATCGTTCTATGTTGTTCAGCATCTTCTTATGCGAAGGCTGGACTTGAGATTCTTCCAAGCAGAGATGCTGTAGAAACACTAATAGCAGCTTCCGGGTTTGGCGATAAGAACAATTAGCAATATTTATTATCTATAGCAGTCAAATTGCAACAAAACTTCAAATAAGCTGATTTGCAAGCTATGACGGCCCTCAGATGAGGTGTTTTATTGCGCTTGACGAAAAATATATCAGGCTCACAACAAGTAATTGAAGAATTTCTTCAGCAGTCTCAAGCTAACCTAAACCCCAAACTCCATGCTCTAATTGGGCTCTTACATATCTTTCAAGCTAAGAATTTTGCTTGCAAGTTCGATCATTCTAAGGTGGAATAGCGAAGAACCTATCACTAGAACTCTACGTGCTCCGCACTAAACTCAAAGTCCTCGGTCAGTCACACAAGGGTGAAGGCAAATTTGCAGATGCAGCGGATGTCTTCAAGGGTTGTCTCCGAGCAATGAGACCTACAGATTCGAGTCGGTACTTGGCCAAATCTATTCTTGCTGATGTATACTGCGAATTAAGCTGCTCACAGTAAAAAGAGAATTTAACTGGCATTAAATATCTGGACAAGGCGGAAGCGCTTGTGATGCTGGAGATTAAGCATTTGCAAGTTCACGGCATGCGCTCAAAGCCTCTTCGTCGTCTGCTTCTTTCGCTTATCGAAGCCAAGATCCTTTATGAGTAGTATGATTATAGCGGCAAACTTAATCGAAGAGCTATTAGAATTTTATGATATGGTCACTGAACATGATATTGATGACCAAAGTTGGCCATATACGTACACTTATCGCTTGGGCCCGCATCTCCCAGGAATCACAAACTATCGAGCGCTGGAACGCTGTACTACGCTACAGCAAAGCATACAACCCTTCAGAAGAAAAAGTCTTCACATGTGCGGTGATTTACCTTTTTATATCTCTTGCGTGTCTCAGGAATAATGATGTTCACGGCACTCACACGACTTTCAAAAGTGCAAGTGATATCATGAAAAAGAAGACACCTCAGTATTTAATTCCTGGTGTTGGTACATATCTATACGATTACGTTTGGGAAGGACTGTAGTCAATACGACTAGCAAATTAGAGCCAGAGGTTTCTAATTAAAAGTGCTACACGACAACGTTATATCTTGTTATATTATGGAAATATACTATTATTCTTTCATTAAAATCGACCATGATATTAGAATTTGGACTATTATCATAAGTATACTTAACATGCTTGCTTAGATCTAGACCTAGATCGTGCACGTCGCCTGGCTTTAAGGATAAGGAGAAATTCATACCCATCGAGTAATTCACCCAACGGCCAGCTTAACTCTGATTCCTGCTGCACCCATTCCAAAGCTTCAAGGGGTTCGGTGTGATCAACAAAAAACCCAGTATCAACACTCGAAACCAATCCACTGGTGTCTCCGAGATCGAAAACACTGCCGTAACATTTGGCGTCCCTAACATAATCTATAGGAGAAGATCCCATAACATCTTTCGCATGATCTCCGATAAACTTAAGCTGAATCGTATTGATTGAACCTAAATTATCAGCTTATTGTAGCAAAAGTTCTCAGAACGCTTACTTCCGAATGCTTTTGCAGCAGCTAGACAAGCAGCAGGGTGTGAGCTCATCAGACCATATATGTCAGCATCGTCTTGTCTAAGTTGATTTAATAGACCTATTGCAAGACCGCGCTCTCGATAATCACGATCGACTACTAACTGCGTTACCCAGAGGACAGATTTATCATTATAAGCCCAGCGGCAAGCAAATGCATTTCCAGCAAGGTAGCCGTCCACAGTAACTCTGGCGTAATAGCATGTCGTATTTTCAGGTAAGTATTGAGCTCTCAACCGGTCTTTACTCAATCGTACACGACTCCCTGGCTTTGGTCAGTAGTCAAAAATATTCAAATGATTAGAAATCTCTTGCCAGCTTTCGCAAATTTCCCGTTTTCTTGTGCTGCTTTCTCACCCCAAACACCGTAATTTTCACTAAAAAGTCGGGAGGCATCTTTCAACATATCTTCTGTCACCTGTTCCTTGGTGAACTTTTCATAAACCTGTTTATTCATTGATAGACGACTTCGCTGTGTCTTGGATTCTGAAGGAGCTTTCTCAAAGAGCCGTACATCAACGTGTTGGCTGAACCCGACCGTTTTATGGACGGATGCTATGTGGTTTAATTTCTCCATCAAATATTATCAAGTTTATATGAAAGACAAAGTCGTTAGGGGTAATTAGTGGTGGTGGCTATGATGGATTTTACGATCGCCGATCTATAACCCGTTTTTATGTACCTTGCTTGAGGCCCGACAATTATTTTGTAAAAACGCAAAAACACCTTTTTTGCCAAGCTGCCAGCCGACACTTCGGACAGGAGACTTAATTACTGTAATCTGCGATTTGCAGCTTAATAGTACAGAAGTACGTAACGTACATTACCACTATTCCTAAAGCGGCTTTCCCTCGATGAACTCGTAAACCGTGGGATGATAGAATCGATAGATCCAGCCAATCTACCAATGAAACATTCTGATTCAAGCGCCTGGCTTGCACGCCTCTATTTTCAGCAGCACGCATATGCTTCTGACTGGATGGATACGTCATGCGCCAGAATCAATACTCTTCGCCGATTCTCGACTGTCGACTCACGCTGAGCTGGGCGTTTGCTGCAGTGTCCAATACTGATGTTGCGGCTCTGAGGATCGTATATGATGAAATGGCATTTCAGTCTCAGCCTTGTGTTCAACTGCATGACATTGTTCGCAAGTCTACTTTTCCATTTACTCTGCTAGAGATTCCTTAAACGCCCCCCCACTTCTGTCATGTCTGCAAATGGAATTGGCCCCGCCGACTCTACAGAAGGCAGCACTGCTTTAACAGTTGCGGAAACTCCAAAGAGTCCCTCTGTAGCCAACACGAGCAGCTCAGCCGAAGAGAAAGCGGCTCCAAATGAGGGCGATGATGCAGCCTTGACTCCAACACCATCGACGAACCTGGCTGGAACACAACTTTGTGATGGTAGCTGTGACAGAATCACCAGAGTATATCAATGCGTTCAGTGCGATGGCTCCTTTTGTAATGAATGCTGGGATAAGCAATTTCCCCACAAACCTGGGAAGGTTGGAGCAGACGGTCTGCCGCACGAGAAGACAGATATGGAAGTGGTCGAGAGACTGCGCGAAACCCTCGACACACAAGATCGGACACTCGAAGAGCAGCAACAATTACACAAGAACGATGAAGATACCACCTGGTTCGGCATTGCTCGGGATGATGCAGGTATGCCCATCTTTCAGGACTATGGGAGGTATGCAGCGATACTGGCCGAGCCTCAGATTATAAGGAAGAAAAACCGATATCCACAACTCGTTTCGTTCATCGGTCAGACAGGTACATATTATAGCAACATATGTAGCAATAATACAACTACTGATCATCCTAGGTGCTGGAAAGAGTTCTTTAATCAAAATACTCATTGATAAAGAAAGGAATATACGAAGTCGAACGGACGGCCTTCCTTTTCCGTCACCCATCGTCAGCCTAGCCAACAGCAATTTACCAACTTCTGGCGATGTCCACCTGTATTCTGATCCGACGACATACGGCGAGCAGTGCCCTATGATGTATGCGGACTGCGAAGGACTGGAAGGCGGTGAAAATGTGCCGCAGGGCGCGAGGTTCAAGCAAAAAGAAGTCCCAACACCGTCATCACTTCTTCCCAATTCCCAATTTCGGAAAATAATCCGCAAAAAGGCCGGAAACACGACCCTAGATCTTCTCTGGGCTGTAGACCAAGAAACACAGAGAAGGGAATTCGCAGTGACGCAGCTCTACCCGCGACTTCTTTATACCTTTTCTGATACGGTGGTCTACGTCCTGAAGAACTCAAAGTAAGCATTTCTATGCCACCAACAGTTTACCATGAAGCTTACAGAAATCTGGCAGATCTTTTGAGTCAGCGGTTCTCGAAAAACTCTTGAAATGGGCCTCTTCGTCAATCGAAAAGTCCGTAAATCAGCCTACACTTCCACATCTCATCATTGTTCTCAACGCATCAGAGGTTGTCTCGGATAAATCACAATGGGATGTTGAACAATCAACCAAGACCCTCATGGCCGATGTTGCTCTCGCAATCGACCGAGATCACCGTATTCGTAAATATGCGAATGATTGGAGGTTGCGTGGAGCACGGCTTCAGACAACACATGACTTACTGAGGTGTTTTTATTCCTCGGTAACTGTCATCCGCATTCCAATCAAGGGTCGATACATGTTGCTAGAAGACCAAGTGACAAAACTACGGAAAGAGATTATGAGATGTTGCGACGACTCATTTAAGACGAAAAAACAGGCTCGAATGCTGGCGAATGGTCAAAAATTGCAAATATATCTTCAATCTGCTTTTGCTCACTTTTCACAGGACCTGGACACTCCTTTTGACTTTGTACAAGAGGCCATTAGGATAAATCCTCTGCCTCGTGATTTCTGTGGCAATATCATCAAGCTTGCCATCGCTATCAGAGATTATAGCAACTTCAAGGATCGGGCTGATGTACCTAGGATTTTCCAAGAGCTGAGCCACATGGTAGCTTCCTGTATAGTGTTAGACTCGATACGTCAAGGGCTTCCAGGTATGTCAATCTCTCCAACGGTCGCCACGTAATACTCAAATGCGTAGGTACCCCCGTGATACTTTACGAGAGCTACTACCGTACTCCTTGTGCCGACGCCTTGGAAGGGTTCGCTAGGGAATTCTGGCCGTGCAGCTTCCAGAATAAGAATGACCGCTGTTCTCTTGTAATGGCGGGCCATAGCGCCAAAGGTCACCAGAGGACTGATGGAAGAATTCTTAGACCTGGAGAGTACGTGTCAGACTTTGACCTGTCCCAAACATCAAGAGCTTGGAATGACAGCTTGATCCGGAACATTGGAGATATCCAACAACAACTGGAAAGGATAAGATTGCGGCAATCGGGTGTTGATAGACCTTTTGATGACGACGAGGAACAGGCAGCCATGTCCGAGCTGCATGGTGCGCAGACTGGGGCCTTTTTCAATAATATTGGCAACGTCTCTTTATTCACTAGTCATGTTGCTTGTTTCTCGTGCTTGAGAGAGCTACCAGAATACCCTTTGCCCTGCGGTCACATCTTATGCACACCTTGCGTGGAGGCATGTGGCCAACGCTCAGATAAGTCAACTATTTTGTTGGGAAGCTGCCCATTACATCCCGGCGCTACTCAATGGGTTTCACCGTGGGAGATCAATATCAAGCCCCAATATGCTGGAGTGAGAGTTCTTAGCCTTGATGGGTAAGTTGTTCCGTAAAATATTCTCAAATCGAATGCCTGTTGAACTGATCTAGAGGCGGAGTGAGAGGAATTGTTGAGCTAGAGGTCCTCAAGGCAATCGAACGGGAACTAGGCGGTAATCTTCCTATTCAAGCATTTTTCGACCTTATTGTTGGCACAAGGTAAGTGTTCAATTCTTCAACCGAAAGCGATAGATGTTGATCCTTGAAGTACTGGGGGTATAATTGCGCTAGGTCTTGGGGTCCAAAATTGGAGCGTTGATTTGTGCATTCAAAAATTTCTCGGCCTGTGCAAGAAAGCTTTTGAGCCTCAGAAAGGCGTTAAAGTCTGGGGACTGAGCTACCTAACAACCTGGATGCATAAAGGCAAGTATCGGACCCGACCTTTCGAGCAGGCACTCCAAGAAGAGTTCGGCAAGGACACAACTTTGTTTGGTGGACAAACCAGCAGAGATCAGTTCAAGATTAAAGTAGCGGTTACTTCCACAGCAAATGTTGAGTCGGAACCAATGGTCCTAACAAACTACAATAGACCAGAGCCAAATAACCGTACGTCGTTAAATTTTCGTGAATATGAACTGTGCAGCGTCTGATTTGAGGTATAGCCCAATATCGATTTGAGAGGTCTGACCACCCAAATAGGGAGCTAAAGATCTGGGAAGCGTAAGTGGTTAGCGTCAAAAGCGTCTTTACAAGTATAACTAAATGTTACAGCGCTCGAGCTACATCGGCAGCTCCACCTTACTTTAAGCATTTTACAAACCCCCACACTAATGAAGGGTATTTGGATGGTGCATTCTACCATAACAACCCAGTCTGGGTTGCGTTCCGAGAACATCAACTCATTTGGTCAGATATCGGTTCTTTACACCCAGACCTTCTTCTGTCCATCGGAACTGGACTCGGCGCCTCTTCTCCAGCCAGAGCTTCCAGCTCCTCACGACATCGTGACCCCATGACATTCACCGAGCAACTCTGGAGTACAGTGGACTCATCAATAAAACACCTGCTCAACTGCGAAAAAAGATGGAAACAGTTTTGTGATGTCATGATTCGACCTGGCTCTGATGGCACACCACGGCGATACATACGGTTAAACCCCGGTTTGTCGTTTCCGGTTCCAAGTTTGGATGATATTTCCTGCCTTTCAAGACTGCAAAGCGACGTACAAAATACAATGTACTTTAAAAAGACTTGGTTGAGCGATATTGCATATAGGCTAGTGGCAAGCACGTTCTTTTTTGAGAAAGATCATGTGATTATACGGGAAGGAGAAGATCAGTTCGCATGTAAAGGTATGCACTAGAACCTTGGGTGATATTTTCCACTAACTTGTGCCAAGGACGAATTTGCTGTCGATTTAGCAGTAGCAGCCAGCGCATGAGAGAGCTGGGAAAATACCTCACAGGATTCTTGAAAGACGACTTCACGCCATATTTCCTCGTATGCGAGCCGAAGCACTATGCCTTCGAGACCTCGAAGATGATTCCAATATCGCGGAAGATTATTGCTGCGATGTCAAATTATGGGGCCTTTGATGTAATCAATGTAGATCTCAAAGTTTCGAGGCTAGATTCAGAGTCAATGATTTCTCTTTGTCTAAAGAAGGGCGACTATCAACGTACCTACTCGGTCGAAATTGACTATGACCCAAATAACTTTGATGATATTCCAATAAGCGGATTTCCCAGGAAATTAATGACTGAGGACAGCCTTGCTAGTAAGTTCCTCATATTCTCCCAAAGCCTCCATCCCATTTTCTAATCATCACAAAACAGAAAAGAACTTCAGGGGTCTTGTATCTCGCATCGACGACCCAAATCTGGACGATACTATGTCCGAAATAACCAATCAGTTGCGTCAAACATGGTAATGTATCTCTCATGGTATAAATCAGTGTCTTAGAAACATATTCAACAGAGTGATACCTGCTAAAGGGTCAAGGTGGAATTGGTTAGTGTTCAGTCAATAGGATTCGTAAAGGCTAAGCGGAGTCGAATTGGAGAAGGCAAGATTCCTAGGAATATTCCTAGGAATATTATGTACCGCGGATATATAACCATGGTTTCTTACAGAATTTTGAGTGCCATTTTTTATTTTCCTGTTTGTCCCTAATAAGATGTATTAGCATAATGTTCTTACTATGTTTAGCTACTTTTGGGAATTTAGGTTGCAGCTTTCGGGATTGGCCCGTATACGATAAACTTGCCTAAAACGATACAAACATGTTATCATTATTCCTCCCCGGATATATAGACATTAGGCTATAGCCTATGCTCCATGGAAAACTTCAAAGTCCGCACTATGACGCTCGTTATGCAGTGCTAAAGAGTCACTCGTCACACTCTGATGGTACTGTAACACCGTTGGAATTTTTAGTTGCCTGCCCTTCCTCTTTGCTGTATTGTGCATATTGGAATGTTTGTTCATGTTGGAATCCAGACAGCCATTACTGCAGATGTTGGTAGTGACCTGTCTGAAGTAGGTAATGCACTTATCATAATCAAAGCCTCGTTTGGTTCCAACAATTATATTCCTTGCCTTTTGAAAAGTCCCATCAATTTGACTATTTTACGAAAGACTGGCCGAGAAATGGCACTTTAGGGCTCGCATTTACCTAACTTCATTAGAATGTGAGTCTCACATATAAGACAAAGGTAGTCGCCCTCCAGGACAGAATGCCATTCCAGCCCAAGCCAACCAAACTCTCCAAAGACCATTTCAATCACTCAAAGCGTCGTAGTTGTGCCCTTCCTCAATCATGTTCTTTCCTAAAGGTGCCATTCTCTTCACTATCCTCGGACTCACGGAATGCGACGACTCAACACCTGTACGTGGTGCATTCTATGAACTTATAGCACTCTTGAGGCAGTGTCTATAGAGCTGAGATTGAGTCAAAGGAATCGAATTGACGGCTATACCTGAGCGCTGTACCCTCTTTTCGACTCTGACAGGTGTTATAAAGAGATTTTCCCTTACCAATTTATTGGTATTGCGCCTTCATATCACGATTATCTTTCGATAAACACAAAATTATCTGATGGCCATCCTAACCAGTCGGGGAGGTTCATAGTTACCAGCTTCATTGCACGCTTTTTGCAAGAAATGCTTTCTTAGGTTTTCAAAGGCACTGCGACACCGCGGGATCAGGGACCCGGGATTATCTATAAGAAAAGTTTTTCGCCCCTTGTGGTTTTTGGCTCTCTTTTAGATAATACTTTGTATATAATTGATCCTAAGCTTAGCACGTCTCCATACCCTTCGGGAGGTCACACAGGGCAGCAGGTCTCGAACCTGACCCGCTAGACGTAAATAAATATCATCATCATCATCATCCTCGGACTCACTAACATCGTGTTCTCGACATTGGCCGGGCCGTGCTCCGCGAGTCAAGTCTGTACGCGCAGATCAATCGGTAAGCACAGTTTACATCTATAGACCGGCAATCCTTACTTTAGACTGCTGACAGGAGATACATATTAGGAGAATCCTGATCCCGATCCGCTGGCGCGTTGCAGGTCCCCTCCTGGGAAGAATGAGAACTGTGAACTCCATGCGTGTAATAATGGCACGGATTGCGAGGTTGTTGGTTGTGGGCCTTGCAGTCCATCTGGAAGATGCTACCCTGCGTAGAGGATTACGATCAAAAATACCTGCAAATAGTATAGCCGTGGTCGAAGCAGATACTGGCCATGAATGGTAGCCGATTTGGGCAAAGGAGTAAGGAGGACTATGGTTTATGTGGTTGCTTATATCCACAGATAAGGGGAAATAACTACATACAACGGTGCTCGGAATTATCAATAGGATAGTTGAGAGTTGTGGAATTCTCAGAGGATAGACTTTTATGCACCTATCACTAAGCTCTTAATTTGAGCCATAACGCACCGAGTAGTTGCTATCTATCGCAGAATCCATGATCTTCTATGAAACTCCCTATATCGTAGATATTATTTTGGCCTTGATATGGAGAGATTATGACCTGTACAAGTCTTTTGCTAAAACAGCATGACTTAGGTGATATCAAATCTCCCACTACCAAGCATTCCAATTACTCAAGTAGGTTCGCGAAACTGCGGTCTTTTGCCTAACTGCGGTTATCACACACTTACAGTAAGATTAATTGGATTCCCAGAATATAGGTAGTAGCGGGATTCAGCAACCTTGAACATCTGCTGTTAACTCGCTTAAAAGGATTAAGCTCCCATTCTCCCCGTGATGCCACACACTGTGGACTGGGCATGACTGGTTATCACCACTTGAGCATGACTCGCTTATGTTGGAGCTTGTTGCCTTAAGCTGAACAATTAGGAACATAGATTTCAGCTGAAATATTCTTTACTTTTTAAGCTAGACCATTACAATTTCTAATTCTGCTACACGCATATATTATCGACAGCTAGTTTAATTTTTACCCAAGCAAAGACTATGGTGGAAGCAATCCTCAACACAGCCAGAACTTGTGTGCTCTCCCAGCCCATTACTACGGCTGCTACTGCGGATGCCGCACCTACGGCACTTGAAGTCACAGAGACTTATATCATCATTGCCCTAGATAACGGCGAAATCCATACTTTTGACATTCATGGCGCCGATAAGAAAATTCTAGCAGGCTCCCATGGTGTAGTCTGGGCTTTAGCCGCATGGGGAGACTTGCTTGCAAGCGGAGGCAGCGAGAAAGTTATCAGGATATGGGATCTAGCAAAAGGGTGAAGTAAACCCCGGGCAAGGGACAATATATATACTAGCTCTTCCCACAACTAACAAGAACTGATACGGCTTCATACAGGCAGCACTATCAAACACTGCAGGGACATACTTCCACCGTCCGTGCTCTTCATATTCTCGGCGGCGGTAAAAGGCTTGCCTCTGCATCTCGCGACACGACTCTTCGTCTTTGGGACCTCGCAAACGGCCAGTGCATTGCCGTTTCGACAATGCACACAGGAACCATCCGCAGCCTCGCTGTTACCGTCCCCGAAAACCTGCTCGTTTCGGGGAGCTATGACGGCACGGCTTGCATATGGCGCATTACAGATAATGGGCTTGTATGCCTTCACACGCTTCGGAGCCATGAGGGACGGAAGATCTATGGCGTTGCTCTCAACGACGTTGGGAAACAAGTTGTTACTGCTGGGGCAGATGCCCAGGTAAGGATCTGGAATCAGGAGGATGGGTAAGTTTCCCCAACCAATGTCTTCACCGTAAGGCTCTTCTCTTCAGGTTTAATCGTAGTATAGGAAATGTGTGGCAGTTCTTCAAGGTCACAGTGGCATTGTGAATGAGATAAAAGTACACGGCTCAAAACTTGTCACCTCAGACACGTCTGGGTGCATATGTATCTGGTTGTTAGGAGATTCGCCAAGCATGACTTATCGGCTTGAAACACACCCTTCGAATGTTATTAGTCTAGACTTTCATGGGTGGAGGGTAGTAAGCGCAGGTAATGAAGGGTCTATCAAATTGACGGATGTAGTGAATGGAGAGCTACTTGGAAACTTGGGCAAGGACGCAGAAGTTGTGTGGAAAGTGGCCTTTTTGGGTGAGAATAAAGTGATTTCTGTGTTACGCCGCGAGATGAAGGTGGCTATGGAGGTAAATACACTTGCACCGGGTTGACGTGAAAATCTTTCAGTGGTCCTAACGAATTTGCAGATCTGGAATCTTTCTTAAGTGGTGATGTGGATAAATAATAATGACCATGGTTTAAAACTGCCTTCTGATTAATGGTAACTCCTAAGAGTTTCCGTGAAGTAATTGAGAATGGTTTAATACATGCTGTCGTAAGGAACTCCTTACCTATCTATGCATGGAGACTCCATGGGACCCCATTCTCCAAAATTTAGCTCCTAAGTATACCGTGAGTGAACACCAGTCTAAGCGAATGCTTCAAATTGCAACTACTCAATCAATTAAAATCTAATTATTGTATGAATTATTATTTAAAATTGTTATTCGACAGAATATATAATGTATTCAAATAATTTATCGTAACTTTTATTTAGTAGTTTCATGCCGGTGCACCCAAATTCTAGGACAAATCCGGGGTTGGGATGGCCGTGCTAACCCATTATGCTGAGACAACTATGCGCATCTCTTCTGTCACATCTTTTTCTCATCTTTCAAACTACCATTTCCTGTCTAGATATTTATATTCGCACGAATAAAAGAAGCCCACCCCAAGGATTAAACCGCGGATGGTCGTCTAATATCCACAACGTAGATGAAAATATATTTTGTGCACCACAAACTAATAGTAAACTAAACTAATTAATATTTATTAAATATCATGTTTCGAAAAACTTACTCTATATCATGTTGTAAGCCATTTGCGGCAAAAGCATGTTGGGAGAACATGCCAATTAAGTGAGCTGCTTCCTGACCTTGGAAATTACATCCTTTTTCTATAACATCGAATTTAGATTTTGTCTAAATGTTTTGTAAGTATGTATTAATTAAAGTTCCAAATTTATTTACCTCAATACTACAATAACATAATTTAGAGTCCCGTTGCCAAAAGCCCTCGTGATGCACCTTTTGTACAAGTCTTCCACCATTTATAGTTTCATATTGAAAATTTCCTGCATTAATAGTGAAAGTGTGGAGATTAGCATTCTACCTATTCTAGATAAAGAGGAGAATGGTATATTCAATTTCTAGTAATCGTTATAACCCTTTATAAGAGGTCGTTAAGACAAGAATTAGTAACCATTTCTACCCTTTTTTCGGAGATCATGACTTGACTAATCACTTTCCTCCGATGTGACAAAGCTGTCAGAAGAATAGTCTTGACGTAGTTTTTTACATGGTGATCGAATAGGAGATGATGATAGTGAGGGAGGTTCTAGAGGTGATGACAAAAAACCCGAAGATGAGATTGTAGATAATTGGTCGATTCGTGGTCGATTCGTGGTCTCAAATCTCGCTCAGATCTAGAATTGGGAGGAGTTTCGAAGATTTCTTGGAGAAGAATGAAAAACTTTGCAAGTTTTCCAGCTTGTTGACCAAGTTCTTGTTAGGTAAAATTACTCGNTTTTTTTTCTTCAAAGGTTTTAAAGTGGATTGAAGATCATCATTTCCTGTTACCAAGGCACTAGCTTCACCAATATAAAGTTGATGTATTTCAGGAATAACCCTACTAGAAAATTCTCGTAATATATGGAATGTTTCTATTTTAGACAAGCTCCAAGAACTTCCTGATCCAAGAGGTTTTGTCCTATAAGCCAACGAGTTTTAAGGCCATGATTGAAACCGCTTCTTAAATTCTGCTATGGTTGAAGGGGGTTCAGGGGTTCAAGTTTTAAAAGTACTTGAATCCAATTACATATCATATCTACGAACAAAATGATTTAAATGACTTATGCTTCAGAGCTACAAAACACTATCCTTCAATACACATGTAAAGGCGTTGCAATCCTCTCAACTCTGCGAACTACCTTTAACCCCTTCATTGTCTTGTAGCTTGGTTTCCGGGGCCATATACAGCCTTCACATCTCTATCTGACCACGGTGGCAGAGACTCATGGGGCGACGTCGAATTTTGGTAGCTTGGTGGCTCCGGTGAGTACTGCGCCCTAATCATCTCGGCAGGGGGCTCGTGGTGAACCCTTTCCTGCCTTGACGGCTGCCGGGAATCCTGGATTTCCCGCTGAGAGCTTCCATATTGAGGTGGATAAGATTGGTTCGCCTGGGATGGGTTACCGTATGCAGGCCCTTGGGGATAGGACTGCTGTGGCTGTGGTGCGTAATACACCTGTTGCTGTGGAGGTGGTAGTGGCCCTTGGTAGATAACCTGTGGCTGCTGTGGAGGTGCGTAATAAGGTGCAGGTGCAGGGTAAGAGTCGTAAACAACGTCACGACGATAGGCTCGGCGGGAGAAGCGGCCTGTGAGTCCGACGGGTACATCCACTGCGGTATAATACTGACGGGGAGCGTTGGGATTGGCGTTGTTCCTGGAAATGAAGATATAGTTAATTAAAAAGGTATGCACATTTAGAGAAGGGAAGAATTACTCAGCAACTTTGTGAGCGGTGTATGCTGAGAGTGCTGTGCGAAGAAGCATAATTGATCGTGTTTAAAGTTGGTTAAGTGACTTGATAATTTGATAGATATACAGGAATGGTGTCTATTTCAAAGGACTTCGGACGATTACTTGAAGAAAATGATATTTTGCAAATCCAAAAGGAAAAGATGGAATAGGACGTTATATATGTGTTTTGCGGCCTTAGATATGCCTACTAGTACGCATTAGAACGGACTGCATAGTCTTCTTCATTGGATTAATAACTTGGGTAGGGAAGCTGAGGTATACGAGAATCCTGGGGAAGAGCTGACACAAGGCTCAGATGTCCCCTGACGGCGATCACCAATGTAAGCGAGGATGACAAGGTTTGTCTCGCAATCTGCCCGAAAAGAGTAATTTGTGCAGTTTAGCTGATTCCTCGCCTCTTCTTTATATTTAGAGTTACTTTAATCCTGACGGATGACACGTTGGTCAAGGCATAGTGCGACGAAAGACACCCAATCCGTGCGAATTGCGAGAGGTGCAACCGCAAGAGTCTAGGGGCATTAAGGCCTTTCGGTTTTCTCCATTACATACATTCAGCCAAAGGGGGAATCCAGGTCCAGTAACGTTTCTAATATAAAACTCACACATGGAAAGTTGGCAGATGCGGTGCGACACGGCACCAAGCCATCCCTGGAAAGCGAAAGGCTTCTGAAGAAACTTTGGTGGTTTAATGTAAATGAGAGTAAGATTTTTTTTTTCCAATCATACTCTTTATTTGACCTCCTAATTTATAGGCGTCTGTAGAGACTCCTCGGGCTACAGTACATGGTTTCCTCCACTAATATTCCCATTATTTTGCCATTTCTTTGTGAAATCGCGCTGCCAGTAGCAAAGGAATAATTGCCAGTAAATGGGCAAAAGACAGAGCCTTACTCAAAAGCCTAAACCCAAGCCACCCAAATTCCCATACACCCATCACTCCATAGTTTCGTCCACCATCTCCCTGTATTGTACAATGTGCTTTGTGCAATTTTACTCTCCTCAGGGTCTATCCCTTGTTATGATGTCTGTTTATAGTAAGGTTTGATTTAACTGTTCCTCATCTTACTGTATGAGAATGCTTGTTGATGTGTCTAGGTCCGTAACTCGGTATATTTGTTGATGGTTATTCTTCCTTCGAGACGCGTTTTGTCGTCGTGATCAATCTCAGAGACCGTAAACAATTGTCTGGCAAGAAAGTGGGTTCACCACGTCCATTTTCCATCGTGGTAAAATATAGTATACATCTTGAAAGGGGGAACCAAACCCTTTCGCGATAGTAAAATACTGTGGTTATCTCTATCTGTAGTATTTCGGGAGGTTCGGAAGGTTGATTTTCGACGCGTTGACGCGTTGTTGATGGAGAAATAATTATCGCTGAATGACTCAATCTTGGCTCTACAGACTATGCTGTAGGTTCGTAGCCCTCACCGCGTACAGGTGTTGAGTCTCGAGGGCCATGAGAGTAAGATTGACATGAGTCAATACGTACTTCCGTACATTAGATACCGATATTCCAGGAAAACAAGATGGGCTAATATCCTGTGATACTCAGGCAATGGCCCAGCACTTATTGAAGTCTTATTTGGCTTTCTAGACAAGACTACCATCTTCAGTGGATGGGATACCTTGGCATTCCATGGGCTAGCAGCTGGTGTATCGAATACTATTCCTAAACTATCGGGTTAATTATGTTGAATATGGTTCAGCTGTACAAGGAATGGGAGATTCAGCTATACAGGGCTCTAGAGTAGGATCCGAGACCAGCTCCAACTAGCCTGTAGTAGTATATATATGGCCATACTTACCCACTTGTACAGTAGTGATTTAGTAGTCAATTTATATATATTTTATAGGAACCTATTACGATCGGCATATGTAACCTGTCCAACAAGTTATATAAAGCTATAGCCGTGAAGGACAAAATACCACTTAGCAGAGAATTATGGGAGAAAATTTGGCCTATAGGCAAATTCATTGAGTCGTATAACTATCCTTCTGTGTTAAGAGGGAGATGAATCTTTTGGGGAAGGAGACCGAGGGCTTGCGAAAACCATTTAGGTTCTTACTGGTGCATAAAGAGCCAAGCTCGTTCAGTTACTTGGAAATGCATGGTTCGAAGTGAAGAAGTCGTGGACATATGGTAGACATGGGTTGAGTGGATTGGGTATCGGTTCATGGCTCATTTCTATGTATAGACACATATGCAACCAATAAGGTAAATGAAGCCCCAAACTTGGAGAGTATAATAACTTAAATCTTTGCTTCAGATCTGGTTAAAACTCTCTCTCACTATGCATGAAGTCGTGTCTACCATAGACATCTACAGTAAATTCGACTAAACTGCTTTCACAGAGCTTACTTTCTGTGTCAAATGCCTTTACAAGAATCTCCTCAAAGCGCCTTCTCAACTCTCCCTAAATTTAGAACGAACATGTAGACAAAAAGCAACTTCTTGCGAAGGCTTGGAATCCTCCGTGGTGATCGTACCTTCATATACCCGCGATAACGGGTGGTACTTTGGTACAAGAAGAGGCTCACGTTCAGTTGTTGTAAGAGCCTTCTGAGCGTTGTGGATCAAGAAGATGGATACATTTGTGTTGAGGTATTTTTTGAGTTATATTCAAGCACTACTGACAGAAGATCTCTATATGTTTAAAACGAGTGTGATACAGGATCTTGAAAACAAACAATAACATACAATCAAAACACAGAAGAAAAACATAGAACTAACATTCCTTCTTCAAAGAGCTTGCCTCCCAATAATAAACCAATTGCGTATCTGAACAAATCCTGCAACTAGTCAACCGGCTTCTAAACGTCATCCAGCATCGGTGACTAACTCGAGGTCCCTTAGTGGCCAGAAGAGCATTGAGCAGAGCTAAATGAGTTGATATCGTTGCCCTCTGGGTTGATCGTACCGGTGCCTGTGGCAGATATAATAGGCTCGTTACCCTGACAGCCGAAGTCACTACGAGAGGTGTTAGAGCTGCAAGAATCCGGTTAAGTCTTTGATGGAGATACTCACGTCCAGAAAGAGCATTCTACTCCTTGCACCTGCTGGATTGATCCAATCTGGTCGTTGAAATTATCAAGGTTCACTTGTAATACTGTCAGCCATCTATTTGAACTAGATAAATGCTTCTTAGAGAACACATACAGCACGCGTTTTCGGGACCCACGAGATCAACGCACTGACCGCCCAGATCATGGTCTGAACATAGGGTCGCGAATTTATTGCTATTGACGCAGCTCGCCGAGCTTAACGCGTGGAAATCACCGCCCAGTGGGTTGATGACACCGGTGCCTGTGGCAGATTTAATAGGCTCGTTACCCGCGCAGCCAAAATCACTAAGAAACATTTGATTGTTAGAGCTCCAGCAATCCAGTCAAATCTTGCCGAGAGATACTTACGTGAAGAAAGAGCACTCTGTGTCAGCTTCTTGCTGGATAGATCCAATCTGATCGTTGAAATCGGTAAGGTCAACTAGCAGTACAATTAGCCACCCGTTTGATGAATGAGAGATTGCTACTCATCCAACACTTACTGCATACGGAATTGGTGCCGTTGAGAGCAATGCATTGGCCACCGAGATCAGGATCTGTGCAGAGCGTGGCGTATGTGATGGTCGAAGCTGAGCCAGTAGTAGAAGTACCAGAGCTACCAGAGTTGTCGTCGAAGGGAATGCATTTGCTGAACACGTCAACGGATGCGGCCTTGAGTGACTTGGCGTTGGGTTCGTTCTTGGCCGCTCCTATGCCTCCAAACACATCAAGCTCGAAGCCGGCACCAACATCGATAGAGACGCCAGGGGTTCCGCTACAGATTGCGCCGTCAGTGCTAGCTGCGATCTTCGCATCGATGAGCGGGGCCTTGAGCCCAAAGCCTATGCTCACCGACTTGGTAAAGAATGAGGCCGAGATATCGAATGTCGTCAGGGGGTCAAGGGTAACTTCAACGGACACTGAACCGTCGATCGTGGGACCGATTTGAGAGAACGAGGGACTGAAGGACGAGTCGCCGCCGATGGACAACGTGGATCCGTCGGGTATGACCACGCCAACACCGAACAGGCTCGTGAACTTCGCTGACAGATTCTCGAGCGAAATCTGGCCGTTGACAGTGATCTCGGGCGTGATGCCGCCAACGTGAGGGATGCTGAATTCGCTCAGGGGGAACTGGGCAATTTCAAGGGTTTCGGTCTTCGCGGAGGTCAGTGACCCGTCGGCCGTGACTTGCAGACCAAATTTCACGCCTAAGCTGTTAGTTGCTGTCAACTGGCCCGACACCCCGCCGCTGAACGAGACGCTGAAATCATAGTCAAACCCGCCGGTAGTCTCGCAATCAGCGCAGTCTACCTGAACCGTGACGCCGTCGAATTGTGTGGGTGGCAAGATGGTGCCTGAGAAGTTCTTGGAGATGTCGAACGACCCACCTTTGTCTATTGAGAGCCTTTTATCCAAGGTCGGATTGGCAGGCGCGTTCGTGAAGCGTAGGACACCGTCGTCGATATGATCTTGCCATTCCCCAGTCTCCGCGGTCATTGTGGCAGAATTCGAGTCCGTATCGTAAGCGATATTAGAGACGATATATGGCTGTCTGCCGTCTGGACCGCTACAGCCATCATCGTCTACGACGAATACGATCGAGCGGCTGGGTGAGTTGAGCCAGCCCCAAGCTTGCTGCGCTTCCTGTACGGAGTTGCTGTCCTTGAACTGGATCTGTGGTCCGGAACTCGGACAGTTGACCGACTTGACCAAGTCACTGAAGCGGGAAAGGTAAAGCACGCGGCGGGACGCTTCTGCAACTTTGTACGTCATACTCCCGATCACATCTAAATGGCGGCCATGAGATTAGTCCTTGTAACTATGCACACGAGGGTTGAGCTTCTCTTACTTTCATTGCCCCAGGTGAATTCCTCCTGGGTGTTGAGGGTGACATTGGTTGCTGACTTCTGTATAAGAAGGCCCGTAGCTGCATTATTGCTCGGAGGCAGAGGTTTTAATACCGTTCCGTCATCACGTCGGATCATAGCCGGTGAGTCTGCCGGAGCAGTCCTTTCCACAGAACGGACCGGAATTGTAGCTGCATTGCCAAGACTGGCAAAAACAGCCGCTGAGGCCAGTAAAGATTTTGCGAGCATATTGCAGCAAACCACCTTGAGCCAGAGATGAAACCGAATAGGGTGATGAAAAGACGGGATAAAGCTCTAGGAAGAAGGAAATGCTGAAATAAGGAAATAAGGAAAAGGAAAAGGAAAAATAGAAACGGAAAAATAGAGAGGAAAAGAGGAAGGAAATGCTGAGAGTGATGCAGAATGAAGTGCTGGAAAAAACTTATCACAGTGAGAGATCGGGGTATATATACTCGACGTCCTAAGTGCTCTATTGCCAAGATATATAATAATAGTAGTATTAGATATCGTGATGATTATTTTTAGACAAGGAGTTATACACAGTGCAGACACTTTTTAGAGCTTACATACCGGTCAAGGACATACAGAAAGTACCCTTTGGGGCTCCGCATCCCTTCAGTACAGTAATTGTATGTACTAGTAGTAGTTGTTCAAGAACATTGTCCACCTAGCTTTCTTCGTTTATGAACAAAATGGCGCTAAACTACATACGCCTAAAACAAGAGTGTTACAATTAGACAGAGAATGAAGTAAGCACGACTTCAGCCTCATCTACCGTATTATTACTGTATAAGTCTAGCGAGGGAGCTCTTGTCTGCTTTTTCTATTGAGACTAGTAGTACAGTGCAGTAATCTTTATATCTATCAAATTTGTTTATCCAAAAGTGGTAAGATTACTGCTTAATTTGAACAAGAATGGTTTACTATATAAGGGGATCTCCCTTACCACCGTACATAAGTACTATGGTGCAGGCCATGAGTACAGTACTGTAAGGTAAAACCCGCTAGTAAGGGTAGGGATCATGGTTTGAGGATTTTTTATGATTTGATCTGATTACACTCAATTTTAGGCAAGCTTAAGGAATGTAATACTTAAAAGAGCCATATTCAGTTAGGAATGGTTAGTGTTTCGACACCATTGCCCCTGCTAACGATTTTCACCTTCCTAAGGGCCAGTACAGTACCATAGTATCTCCGTCACTATTGTAATACAGGCCATGAGCAAAGTACAGTAAATGCTGTTAACATGGCCAAGGGTGTTGAAATTTTCCTAACTGAATATGGCAGTTAAACTTTCTCTTATAACATCTCATGCACTTGTATAAAATTAGCAGTAATCACACTAACTACTAGAAATCCTTCGTAAAGCAGTATAGCGAAATTCCTTAAAGTCTTAACCATAGTTATAGCCTGTACTACATAGATTAAGACAAATCAAGAGGAAAGGCTGTGTTGTGGATATAATGGCGAAGTATTTATATAACGCTAAGAAGGGTATTATGTGATATTAAGTTTGATAGTAATAATTTATATTAGTTCATTTTAGACACCGGCAAAATGCTAAGGCACTAACTAATTCACGTGACCATGTGATTCTACAATCCAATGTAAAGTTTTTTCAGTGAGGGCAGTACTCGAAACACTTCGTATTACTTAGTGCGAACTTAATTGAGCCAGGTAAATTAACTCGTCTTTTCACCAGACGAGGGGGTAATTATACAGTAGCGTATTACTAGGAACAAGGCTCCCGGCGCCCTATAATTATTAGCGTGGTCTAGCGCCTTGACACCTTCCCAAAATTAAAAAATGACACGAGGATTATTGCCTAATACAGACGAGCCTATTACGTGCATACAATAGCATTCTTTCTTCCAACTGTAGCGCTATGAAGCTCTAGTCATTTTGCATCTTACATGAGCCGGCCGTATCAAATCCCTTGAGCCGTGTCTGATTCCCGAGCCGCGTCTGACCTGATAAGTCTCGGTTAGGGGTCGCCTGCTGCCAAGTTTAGGACTTGTACCCCGTACTTCCGTACTGTACGGTAAGATGAGGATCTATCACTGCCTTGTATGAGATTATTACGTTTCGCCTCCTGATCTCACGTTATCTGCTCCCTCTTGGCGGTCCATCATACTCCCTCATAGCCACGGTTGGGCCGTCTAAATGGCGCCATACACACATCATACTGTACTGTACTGTAGTAGTAAAGTGTAAGGGGATCACAGGAAAATCCGTATGGGCGGTAGGAAGTGGCAACTGACGAAAATTGTTAATAAGCAAAAGATTACTGCAGTAATATCTATAGCTCATAACCGTTTACAAAGTTAATCCGCATTGATCGTAGTAGATAACACCCAATTCGATTTAAATAAAGAACAACTAGTTACTATACTGTGCAGTAAATATATATATAAAAANGCTCATAAACTCAAGCCAATTAGCTATATTATGGATGTCTTACCGATTCTACAGTGGTTTCCTGTAAGTAACTATAGGCAACTATTCAAAAAATTTAATGTACGCAATGGAGCAAATTAATGTGAACATAGCTTATGGATGGTTTCTCCAATACCAAATATCGTTTGTTATTGTCGAATGTTTTATTATAAATTATAACATAAGATGAATACTTCAGACGGATTTAATCTTAAGAATAAAACTCCGCATAATACTGTACTGTAGAACTCTCCCCCCTCACAGCTTACTCATCTTCTCCACAGTTCTCCCCTCCCCCTGAATCGGCGTCGAGTGGCAAAATTATGTAAATTATCAAAGCCAATCATAATAGTATATTCTAGAAGAATCTGATTGTAATTGGCTATAATACCCTGGGTTATTTTGCCACTCGGCACCGATTCAGGGGGAGGGGAGAACTGTACAGTACTGGCACTTATTTACACCAAAATAGCACTTGCAAACACCTTAGATACTGTAATCAAGCGCGTACCTCGTCTAATGAATATAATTCTATATTTATACTGTAATCATCATGGTCCCTTTCTTTAACGAAAGGTAAACGAGTGTCAGTACTGTGTGAGAAGCTCCCTTTTCTAGAAAGTAAGCCCGTACTTACGTTGAATCATTTTTTTCCATGCCGGGGAAGCTCTGACAAATCTCTTACTGTAATAGATAACGAAATGACTACAGCAATCTCATCAAAGTCATTAGTCTACCCTCTTGCGAAAAGTGAGTAGTCCTACCGTCTGAAGCTTGTCCGAAACGACGACTAGCACCGTATATTTACAAGAGGCGGCAACTCATGGCATACTCAGCTCCAAACCGAGAAAGATCAAAGAGGTCTTCGGAGCTGTTCTAAATGCAAAGGATGGAAGATGCAGTGCAGTTTGGCTTCTTCATCAAACCGTATCTGTCAAGTATGCCGTAATCGTGGTTCTAGGAGTGTCAACCATTAATTTCTGAAGAGTGTGTTGAACTCCAATAATAGATCTACTCAGCAACTAGTCAGTAGTTGAATAGCAAAGATGGAAGAATTAGTCGAGCGGGCTGGGGGAAAAGGCTGATGAATTGAAATCATAAATTTAGTAACTATTAAGATATTAAGATCTACCCTTTAGCAAGAGTCATGTAAATGTAAAAATTGAACTTAGCAAGATGTTTTATTATAGTACGGTTCTCTGTCAGACATTAATTAAGATCATATCTCTTGTTAGGATTTATTCCTCACTCTTCGGCATAGCATAGAGCTGTCAAGGGAAACATCTACTGTAGGTAGGATATTTAGAAATTCTGGTCAGAACGCATGACTTCACCATGAGATTACTGTAAGAGCTAGGATAGCTATACGACAAGAACTATTTAAATCATAGAAGTTTATAAAACCATTTATTCTGAGCCGGGGTATCTCTATCCATGTTTGACCAATCATACATTCCGCGCATTTCTATCACACTGGTTGAGCACGTCCAGGACATACAAGAATACTCACGTCTGTAGTCCTGTACTGTAAAATCTTGGTGGTCTCTTCTGCTAAATTTTCGTAAGAATTACTATACAGTTCGGACGTATACCCGGTTCGTCTCATAATGCGGGGCTGCACTGCCTACGGAGGTACAGCGGTTAAGTATTCATATAGCCCTAGTAAGGGTGCTCCCGATAACTGCGGCATATTGCCAAGGCACCAAACCAAGTATGCAAGTGCCATATAATTATAGGCTTTTCAGTAAGCGCAATGCCTGAAACGCCCTATAATTACAGCGTATTACAGCCTGAAGATCACCATAATTACAAGCACCCAAATTCTTAGAGCAGCTGCCTAATATGGACAAAGCTATTACAACCTCTCCTCGGTACAGTACAATCAGAGTATTTTAATCAAATAACTTCATGCTTGGAGGTCGAGGTCCTACCCGTCCGTGCCGTCATACCGATTCGTCTGTACCAGCACGCTCATCCTTGTATCATCTTTGTAAGTTACTGTCCCCCCTTAAAAGATTCATACCTGCAAGGGTCAAACCCGGGATTATTGCTAGGATTAGACCAGTATTAGACTAAGATTGTGAGATTCTGAACAAGGACTGCAAGGACCTTATGAGCTCATCTGGGTAATATTCATAAAATATAATTCCCCACTTTGAAAGGGTTATACAAGGGTTTGAGCAAATGGGATCACGCAAATGACACTTTTACCCTTGCAGGTATGAATATTTTAAAGGGAATAGTACTGTGAAAATTTGTGAGCTTACTGTACAAGAGTTCGATTTAGAGGGGTCTAGACCTCATTCTATGGGCGGCAGTATCTCCACCCGAAGTCTCACTCATTCACTAGTTAACTAAGGCTCTGCCAAAACTATGTTCGCTAATTAATAAAAAATAAAAGGGTTTTTTTTAGGTGGAGCTAATAAATCAACAACCACAACTAATCATAACATTCCCATAATACACTGTAACTATAGTATACTTCGGATGATATACTAACTAAGATAACCTAACCTCTTAACAAACTATTAACTAATTATTAGCCTTTAATTAATTACAAATAATTGTCATTGTTCTGTACAGTAATAATCATAGTAAAACCTAGAAGTACATATTAATTATACTACCTGAAGTTCTATGCCGTTATTGGCAGTGGTTGTCGATTTAGCTCTTCCTCTCTTTGGAATACAATCAACGATATGATTTCTAGAGTATAACGTCAATTCTACCTCGTCCTACGAACAGAACAAGTTCCTCCAGCCCCTTATATCTCTAAGTATGTTGTTAAAGCCCTCAACTACTGTAATCGACCCCCCCNAAGTGCGGTCTTTTGCGTTACATCCTCTTCAATTACTTCTCTCCTTGTCTTCTCTATCTACCTTCTTTTCAGCGCTTCAAATTGTGCATTCTTCTTATCTTTCATTATACTCTATTCTAAGTCATATTAGCACAACTGTTCCATCTTACCTTCTACAAAAGCGTTCATTTAAGTATCGTCACAGTTGCAAATTCGTCGAGATTGGGAATGATTTCTTGGATTATGACTTATGCTGGATTATCAACAGGTTCAAAGAGCGAATAAAGAAGTTCGTGAAACTAGAATTTTCTATGATCCATAGATTGAATTAAGACTGGACATCCTTTCATCCTTCGCAGTTAGCAGAGTGCGCCCCCCACCCCGCTTAAGAAAAAGGAAAACAAAAAAGCAAAGGAAGGGAGAAAGTAAGCAAGTAAAAAGGGTACACGACCAATTCTATCTAAATGTGTTACTTAATTAGTTTCAGGAATTATGAACGTTAAAGGTTTTGAAAGCAAAGGAAAAGCAGCTGCTCTTAATTCTCGTGAAGAGTATCTTGAATGATGTCCTCCTTTTTTTTATGGGCATTTGCATCTAAGTGAAAGATATTTAAAGTATAGTAGAGGTATACTCAGTGATAAGACGAGGATCGTTACATGTAGGTAGAAATGGCACTATGGTCGTGATGATGTCAAGATGCTTTATTATATCTGTCAGTTACTGTCCGAACTATGGGTTAAGTTGAGCACACAGCCCTTATCTACTGATAATGAATGTTACTTATTATGAAACCCTCCTAGGGGCCATCGCATCCTGGGGAGCCCTCCTGGGAGTGATGCTTTCCTGGGATCTACCATTCCAGGACCGTACTAATCCTAGGATTCCTTACCGGAATCCACTGTTGCCTATCTTAGCTTAAGACATCTAAGGTTCATGACATTTGTGTAAGGCTAAGGCTAAATCGACATGACCACCTAGAAAAATCGACACACAAATTCTGTAACTTCATACATATATATCCTTAGAATTAATAAATTAAAATTAACTCAAATAGTATATTTTTAAATAGCATACTCGAATTAATAAAAGTATTTTAATTATATATGTTTTATAAAGGTTTCTTGTAAAAATGTAGTTGAAGTAAGTGAGTTTTAGAACAAGAGTGTCCTTGTTTAAAATTTCTCATTCTTGCTTAAACTTTCCTGTACCACTTAAATATGTTCCAGCCCATACGTGAATTCCGCCCATTCATGAATCGCCTAGGCGATACGTAAATAAACACCTTATTTTCTACTTTTTTAAAGTAAACTCCATATATTTCTTTTAATATATCTTTAACTAATGTTGTATTAAGAATTATTATATAATTTTTNATATCGTTTTAAANGCTTGAAATCTCTAGAATTTAATTATCATATAATATTAAAAGAAATATATGGAGTTTACTTTWAAAAAAGTAGAAAATAAGGTGTTTATTTACGTATCGCCTAGGCGATTCATGAATGGGCGGAATTCACGTATGGGCTGGAACATATATAACTTTGGTCTGAGAAGCTTAAGCGACCTGGGGTCTGAGATAAGATGTAATAATGTATTTATATCGGTTTTTAATTTCCAGGAGTACCTCATCAACCCGCCTATACGTCTATATACTGAATATTCTCTTCCATAGAGACNAAAAAAGTATCGCACGNTTTGCACATTTCTATCCAAGTGCAATGCGTCTAGTAAGATATATAGGAAAAGGCTCTCAACATTAGGATGCCAAAACGCTCGCATAATCAAAAATCAAAGTTTGATGATGCCGCTGATATATAAGCATAACTCCGGAGGCAGATGCAGTGTGAACCTTATTTTCTTTTTTCCAACGTTCCTTCCATATTGCCCTGGATCAGCCCAATCCAATTCGACGCGCCTTTAACTCCAACCGACAGTCCTGCTCGTCATGAGGTTTTTTTCATTGATGGGAATATTCAAGATCCTTAAGTCAAAGGAAGCATACCATTTCCAGGTAGCTCCCGACTTTAGTAGCAAAATAGATGAGATCGGAGAGAAAGAGATGATTGGTGGAGACGAAAGCTTAAACCTTCTACCAAGCAATGACAGTCTCCCTCTCTACCCTTTTCCCATCCTCCATAGCAATTGCGCCTCGGCATTTCACCTTGATGTATCTATCTGGAACATGGAAATCGACGATCATGAGCTGCATCCTCTTCTCTTCGGGTATGAGATAGGCATAACATTCACCGTTACTCTTGTCACCACTATCACTAACACCTACACGGCCAGTAGCAGGGCCAGTATGAACGCTGCTGTTGGCCACTGATGGTTTCCTTGATGACTTGTTGTATTCGTCTGCTTTCCGTTCGGATAATTCATCACTACCATCCACAGTTCGATGGTCGGTTCCAAGGACAGATGCAGTCACGGATTGTCCAATCTCCATGCCATCCTGAAATGCACCACGCCGGAAGCGTTCTTGGCTAAAATTGATGTGCGAAGAGCTAGTGTAGGTAGACATCGGATGAAAAGAGGTATTGGGGGACCGGAGATCAGGGAACGGGATCCCTAGGCCTTCTTCCTCGCAGAAGCAGAGCCAACGACCAATACGTGCACTGAGAATAGCATCCCACATACCTTCTTGCCTAGGACTTCTCAATAGAAGACTGATGGCCTCCCGACGTATGGTAGGGTCACGACATCTAATTCCCACGACATGGAGGGGCGGGATAATGCCGGCATCAAATGAGAAACGAGGGTTAGGTGGCATTTGCGTCACCAGATCAGAGGATATCAAGAGTTCCGATATGCGAGTTATATACTGGAAGCTTGGGAAATAGTCGTCGTAGATCATCTCCGATTCAGATTGCACAGAGGCAAGCAGAACTATTGTAGTCTTCTGGTATAAAGATAAGACTAGGGTACGAGGGTTAGCGACGGATCCATCCTGATTGATAGCACTGTCAAGAAATGGCCTGAAAGCAGTCTCAAAGTCAGCTAGCTGAGCAATTATGGAGGTATAAGTCCGGGTGATGACGGATAGCGGTTCACTGAGCTGGGGTGCGTAAGTTCGATTGAACAGAACGCGCCGAAAGAATTGTAAAGCACGGTCCTGGAGAAAGTCCCAGCAGTGGTATGCTGCTTCATGGTCTGGAAAAGAAGGTGGAATAGGGAGGTCATAGAGCTTATGGACATCCCAGACTAAAGGGGGAATGCCTGGGATCATGCCAAAATAGAGACCTTGAACCTCAAGACGAACAAATGTCCGTATGAGACTGTCTTCAATACCCAAATCATTATTCAAAGTTTGAATCGGCACACGGGATGCCAGAGGACGCTTACGACTTGCCAATGTGGCCACGGGTTGAGAGGCGGGAGGAGGCGGAGGTGGTAGCAGCTGTGGCGAGGGCATGTGGGATTCCATTGATGGAGGAGTGTAAGTGGAGGATGTCACGGCAGAAAATGGTGACCGTGCTGATGCATTGAGCATAGAACCATTTAACCGTATACTCTCCACTATAACCTGTGATTGAGTTGTTGGCGTTAGATCAGGATAGTCAAGAACAGCAGATAAACTATCGCTAATCGTGGTTATCTCGACACGCTGAGCCTGTGTTCGATTCTGAAGAGAAAATTTTTGTTCTTGATCACGGTCAGACTCATGCCGCAATGGAAGATCTGTGGTTGTGCTGAGAGGCCCACGGAGAGGAATTTGGGATCGATCTGGTACAGGAATTGCCTCGTTAATATCAGAGCCTGACTTCTGTCTAACAAAAGCGGCCGCACTTTTCGATGTCTGTAAGAACTCCTGTACACGAGCAACCACCGGATTGGAGGAGGAAGTATCCTCACACACAGAGCGACGTCGCAGATCCTTTAAAATACGGCTGTTTCCAGATGCTTCCGAGAGGGTTGAGTGTCTCCGAGGAATCCACGGCTTTGAACCAGGCCTCTCGGAATAGTGACTGCGAAGAAGTTTCAAGCCGCCGTAGGTCTGTTGGATGCTGGATGAAAAGCTACCTTGAAGAGTTTCGAAGCACACGAACAAGATGCAGGCGATGAGGGCTGTCCTCAGTTGGGCTCCTCCCGATGCAGATAAATGAACGTTGAGAGCTCGAATGGCCTTGGCGAAGAAAATGGCTGAGTACTCGCTGTGTTCCTTGTCAACGCCCTGGATGATATTGACCTTTAGGGAGTCTTTTTGGGTGGCATCGTCTAGGCCTTTACTGAGGGCAGCTATAGCAATTGCGGCATATCGTATCGGCGGCACATAGAATGCCTCCTGCAGAACGATCCGTGTCCAGAAGTTATCATCATAAAACCCAGGTAACTCATGAGATACACAATCACAGAAGAACTGAAAATACCTATTCTCCCTCTCGGTGGTGTATACCGAGAGACTTGGTGTATATAAGGACAGTGTCGGGATGCGTGGTTGAAGAGGCATCACTGCCACACGTTGCGGCTGGTCTGTTGCGTAACCATCGCAGACTCGACCAAATTTCTGGCATCGAAGACACTGTGGTTTTGCTTCATCACACTTTACTCGACGAGCTCTAGCACCTCGAGATTAGTATTGTTTCTGGCCTATCTATGATGGGTGCAATATTCCGTGATCATGGTCAGGGAGCTTACTTGCATGTTATGCACCCTGACTTGACCTTGGGCCGACTTGCTCTTAGTCTCTTTGATCTGTTACCATCAAGCGATGGACGACGGTACAATTCCATTGGAATGGATTCGGCAGGGTGGCTGGGAGTGAGTGTGGACGTTGTCGCCGGTTGTTCCTCTCTTAAGTGAGAAGCATTTGGACGTGTCATTATGTACGACATTCCAGAAAAGGCCCAGACGGGCGAGAATGCCGACCTTTTCCAAGTCCAAAGCAGAACAGGCTTTCTTGGTTGCCAATGGGGAAGGGAGGGTCGTCAAAGTAGAAAAGGAGCAAGAGCGGTGCGGCCATAAGATGCTGCTGGTGAAGCGTCGGCGAGAGCCTATATACAATGCCCATAGTCGATATCCATCGGGTTTAAGGTTAGACTTGCTGATGAATATGGGCAAATTATTTATGGTGGCCACACGGCCTAGCGTGCTAGCAGGTATCCTAGAGGATCCTTTTGGAGAAGAGTGCTTGAATATATATCCAGAAGATGTCTAAGAAGTCCCGCGGTCCTGTTCCCGGACGGGTAAGAGGCGTGCCGTTGCGCCCTAAAGGGGAGGTGAATGCGCCGGCGCGCGAGTAGCCAACAGCCTGGTTATTATGCCAACGTGGGAACTACTGCCCACCTTTCCTGTACCGGTATCACGTCCATCTCACGCACACAATGCTGACCTTTTTACAACTAACGTATGGTCCTCCAGCCTTTCTACTCTATCAGGGGGCAATCATGGCATCGGCAGGCTTGACAGAGCTAAAGGTTTGGTGGAGAGAGCTTAATTTGAGCGGCAATACCGGTAATCTTTCTCGCCCGCTCTAACCCAATACATATACGAGTTATGCGTGTAGGCTGCTAATACTCCCTGTAGAAGAGGTACGGATGTTCTATTCTTCCTCAGGGAAGCTTATGGCCTTGAAAAACTCCATAGCACTACTGGATTTCTCCTTATCGACCCCCATACGATGCAACAACACCATTCTGAATAGCTTGCAGGATTCAGCCTTCAGCCTTGCCAACCGGACCTACTTCGAAGCCCACTCTGCACTCTGGCCGTGCCCTCGGTAGATGCTAGTGAAATTTAGGATTGCTTGCTGATACTATCTTACTCACCCAACCCTTATTGAGTAATCGATTACTGATTCAGCTGGCCCCGTCTCCGTCAGGAGTTTCCCAAGAATCTGGGTGAGAATGAGAACTTGCTAGGGCCGTCAGCTAGATCGACGGCAAATAATTACTGTAATGCCGTTATGGCTCTTGCCAAGAGCAAGCTCCCTTATCCACCATGATTACTCACGCAAGGCTGCTTATTCAGGAAGAGATACCGGATTTATAATCTCAAGCAGATTGTCGATTGATAATTTATGGATTGTTCCTTGACTAGCAATGTTACTATATCAGTAGTTGTGCGGGTACCTGTGCTGATTTCTTCAAGTTGTAAATGAACACGCGAGTGAGCTTGAGAAAATGTGCCAATAGGACAGTCAGTAATTACCCTACTGTACAACCCTACAAGATTTAGACCTAGAATATAAGGAAGCGACGACGATGGCATGACGAAGGCACCTAATACTACAGCTTATCCAATTATTTCACTCTGTGCATTTACATCCCCAAGGATGAATACAGTAATATTCAGGGTACTGCGGAGATAGCGGAGCTTGTCTAGCACATCTTTCGCCAGTTGTTTCTTTATTGCGGAAGACGTGTCCTCTGGATTGCTCTGATTGCCACTGAAACCAACCTAATTTGATATCATTACCGTATGGAAGCAACGCCGAGAGCTCTGGTTACCTTCAGCTGATGGATCACCGGAACCACTTCTCAGCCCCGCTGTAGTGCTAATCTTGGAAATGTTTGGCTAATAGCTAGCGTTGTCGTGTCCCTTTTTCAACCTTATCCCCGACTTTCCGTGATAACCCACATAGTGCATAGTAACAGTATAATTGCGTGGTCATCCAATTAAAGGAGGATAGCGCCTGCAACCGATTTAAAGATTCCACATCAATTGGCCACCTAGACTTAAATGCTGACGCCAACTGTCACGGAAGCAGATCATTCGTCATTTCTGACTCTCCTAATTGAAGCAACGCTCTCACATTCTAAAACGCTAATCGTGATGACGGAGTTCATGTGGTGCCAATAAGTTCTTTCATTCAAGGAATAATGGCTTCTTCCGGGGTTAAACTTGCCACCAGGGGATAGCACGGGGTTATTAACCAATCCATCCATCCATCCATCTACTTGCAATAAGCATTTAACTTACAGTACTGTGCCACCCTGTTGGGTATCCCTTGATCGCTAGCCATGGAAAAGGGGTTGATGATGCCACGGATGCCTTGGAGCTACCCTAGTCATTTAGTCGATTTATTAGAAGTCAATGCATCTTAAGCTTAAGAATTGTCGGTCAGCAAAGTTGTACCGAGCATCATCTGTGATAATTGAACATTTGCTGAAAAGTTATGCCATCGGGAGCGTATATCCTTATCAAAGACCAGTTCAGATACTCAATTAGAATAAGGTCTCGTTCGCATTCGTCTTCATTTCAATACGAGGCAATCGCCTCCCTCCCACAGTGAAATTCTCCTCAGTGCCGGTTCCGCAATTCTAGCACTGCCAGGATTGGGTCCTTGCTTTCTTTTCCCAGGTCCACACAAGCCCTAGGCGCGTGATCTCGGTGTTCTGGCCTTCGTTTGCCCGACGTCTTATTAAGATTCATCGGGGTTCGGGGTACAGTACTGTACAGTATCAGCTCGAGTCGGGGGAAAGCAATCCCGAACAGGGACCCTGGTGAATAGCATAACGTAGATACCTAGGGATCGGAATATCCGATGTAGAAAACCTAACAAGATGTGATAGTGCTTACCGGATTTTACTATTGTCATACCACTACATCCGTATATACTGTAGAATGGGAAACAGTCTTACTGTAACAGCGGCTGCAAAGGCAGCAATAAGGCAATCGGATTTGCTGATTGCATTTTCATTGGTCAGACTGGAAATCGAGGAATTTAATTGACGAGTATATTTATAACCGTAGCCAAGGCACAGGATAATTATTTTAAATGGGACCGTTCGGACGGTATATCAATAATGCGTTGAAGCGAATCGGGAAATTGATGACGAGAATAAAGTTCCAGATAAAGTTCAGATCAACTTCTTCATGAACCTATAGTCCAGAGCAACTCACAAGTCTCGCAAGAATCTAAAATGTTCTTTTATTTCTAACCACGAAAATATGATTGAATAACTTCAATTGGCACTTTCGGTTACTAAAAGCGATGGGAATCTGAAAATTACATCATCTGATTAATCAAGTTTCTAGAAAGGATGGAAGAAATCGATCTCTCATCACATGATGCGTAAAAGAGAGTGACACCTATTCCTCCAAATCTAACTGCTTGCGATCAAACTAATACGTCAGCTATGATGTGGGCCCTGGATGTGGCTTTGGTGTAAGGCATACTCACTCGCGGTCCCGAATAGTAACAACAGCAGCAGCCTTACGCGCTGACCAGTAGACGACGTCGGGGGAATCAGCAAAAAGTCACTCGTTTTAAAATTATTGAGCAACAAGACTGTAGTCGGAAGAAGAGACGCGGAATTGAGCCACGCACGCAACTTATTAATGAATTAACAATCAAAAGCGCCACATGTCGTGCTTAGTGTCAGATTACATATTTTTAAACAGAAAACTAAGTGAATGACAAAACAACTTAATAAAATAAAAGCTATAACGAACCTAATATACCATTACTAGACTCAATTTCCCCAGAAGACTTTTGGTTCAATCATCGAATTCGGGGACTTCAGCAAAAAATGGCGGATCCTTCACAGTACACGTACCCCTCACCTCTAGCGGGGTATGAGAATGCCCCGCCACTACCGATGGAGATCTCTGCGGATGGGAAGAGCTATATGAATCCACAGACGGGTGTGCTCAGCAAGGCGTATGAGCAATTTATTGATCCGCTTGATAAGGGGAGGAGAGGTGGATTGTGAGTTGGGGTTCTTTTTTGCTCTTCTACTTTATCCGGATAGCTCTTCGTGAGAGGATTTTGGAATTTCGAGAGTGGCTTATATATATTTTTGAGTGTGCTGAGAATTATGCTAATATTCCAAATCTCGCAGTGATATCCATATTTACTACTTCCAAAAGAATAAATACCAGCTTCAGTTTGCAAGGGAGTTATGGGAGAGAATAAGACGGGAGTGTAAGAAACCCCCCTTCCCCTATTCCTACAAACTGATGAATATTTTCCCTTTCTCAGAGACTAGAAGAAAATCTCCTTGCTCTAACACTACGTATAGTTCCTGAACTCCGTATATATAAATTCTGGGAAGAGCCAGTAGGCCCGCACCCAATCGCCATGTTTGAAGTCAACCTCTTCACGCCAGCCCAATTCGGCGCCTTCATTCCTTGGCTAGTCATCAACCGCGGTCCTCTTAGTGCTTTGGTTCATCCAAATTCCACAGATCCAGTGACTGGGGAGGAGATCGACCCGGAGAGAGATCACACACAGAGAGCGACCTGGATGGGAGAGAAGGTTTTGCTTGATCTGTCGCTATTTAAGAGGATAAAAGAGATCAGAGCTCAAAGGAAGAAGGATGAGGAGGCGGCAGCAGAAGCAGCAGCAGCGAAGAAAGAGCCTGAGAATGGAAGTGCATAATACCCTAATAATCTAATTTAGTTTAGTTTTGAGACAAGTTTCTATGTCTTGTACAAATGTAATAATGTAATAATGCAATAATGCGAATACCCAAGGGGTTTCATCATATTTTCAACGAAACCACCAGTTCACCGAGGCATTGAGATTTGATCCAAGACTCTTGATAGCATGCCACCACCCTTTCGGGATGAACAATGCATCCCCCGGGCTAAGAACCACTTCAAAGCCGTCACTCGGCGCCTTAGTACCCCACACATATTCATCTAGAGCCTTTCTCTCAGTAGCTTCCATCATCTCCTCCCCTCTGAACTGAGCTGATGCACTGCCTCCGATTTCTTGTTGCACTTTAAAGAATATGGAGTTTCCGATTGAAGGCCTGAATAGCTTCACTAGCTTCTGACTCGCCAACTGAACGAATAGATTCGGATTCGGATCCTTATGAAGTGGGGTGTATGTCGGAGGCAACCCTATCCATATATTCGCGTCATAGACATCTCCTTTTCCAGCTTGTGTCACCAATGTCGGGATGGGAAGATCGGCTTGTAATTGTTTTGGTAGATCTGAAATCTGTGCCTGGGCAATGTAGAGGCGCTGTTGTTGTCGGTTGTTTGATATCGACGTACTTGCTTGTAGCATGATTGAAAGAGGGCCGTCGAACCTGTGGAAGGTTTGCGATACTGGACTCGAATCGATCACACGGGATAGGAAGTTCGCGGGCCCGTTGCCGCTATCTCTGCGAGCTAGCTCCTCTATCCAATTGCGATATGCTGTCTGAGATATTTCATTCTGGTCAAGATATAGCTCGTATGGAAGTATTGTGTCGGCAAATGGAGCGAGATAATCCTTCGCCAGGACCACCCGCTGTTCGGCTGTCTCAACACCATCTGAATGTGGCTCTAGAGAGAACCATTTACACGCAGCCGGGATGGAATTGGCAAACGTGTGTGAGGGTGATGAGCATGATGTTTCCTCCTCCGTGGCTTTTATGATCATCGGCAGTTGAGGCACGAAGGCCTTCTCTCTAAACTCATTCACATCAACATGGTTGAAATTGCCGTAGAGGATTTGTATCGGAGGGAGATCTACGGAGCTTCTCAAGGACGCATGAAATCTTCGTGGCTGTCTGGCATTCGATATCAGTGCTTGGGCTGCCTTTCGCATGACGTTGGAAACATACAAATTTGGCCGAGTTGGGGAAAGCTCATGGAAAGCTCGTGGAACGTTTGGTCAGCTTATGGCTTCTAGATCTTCTTCCGACAATTCGCGTACGCTCGCATGCATGGCCCGAGCTCCAACCGGGGCGACCCGCTCAATTGAGTTCTGACCATCTTTTCTAGGATACTGTATGTGGACTTGTACTGTAACGTTTAGAAAAGAAAGCCACGGCGAAAAGAATTAGGTATGTTCTCAACTGAGCATTGTAATTAAATCTCTCGATCCCGAAGCCTTTGCTGAAACATCTTGTTAAAGTCTTGTTAATTATGCTTTGCACTAGCACGACCAGGTCTCGGTCTCGGCTTACTGTTTCTAGCCTGTCTTCGGCTCCGGTTTGACACAAGGAGATGATTGTCCTGCAGAATAACTGCAGATTGCATAAAGATCTGGCGCCATTATTCTTTATCTCTGGGTGCGGTTAGATAAGAGATACTTTTTTTTAATTTACTGAGCTTGTACAGTACGTAAGCAAACCTGGGGCCAGATGAGAGCGTCGTATACGGGAAGAATGCCTCCAAGGTTTACGAAGGGCCAGGGTAGTTTAGGACTAGTCTAATTAATGCTGTAGCTTCTATCGGCAGTGAGATCGCAGGTAATGCACACGACCTGGTGAAAGAGGATAAAGAAGCTCTACTTAAGTTACAATACGTAAGACCTACCGTACTTAAAACACGCTAAAACATCAGCCATCAAGAGTGATGCTCCAAATGTCGTGTGTAGCCGTGGTAGCGTAAACCAAACTATTAATAAAAAAGNAAAAAAGTGTCAGCATAAAGCGTTTTCCACTCCATCAGACGACCGGACGAATGGTAAGTATTACAGTGGTCAAGCTGGTACCGCAGAGTGTTATTACAGCAGAGTACTGTTGTGGCGTCCTAGTATAGTACAGTAGCAGTTTACCCCGGATTAGTGGCTGAGGAAACTCCTCCCCCACCGAAACCATTACCCGTTTGAGGAGTGCACGGCGCGTGAGTGGTCTCAATCCTCGGCAAGTCGACAAGTCTTCCCCGCTCGCCATGCGGATTGTCTGGGACCAGCGGCCTCAGCACTTCGTCCTACTTGACTCGTGTTGAATGATCCGCGTGCGCGATTACCGGCCAGATAATTCCATTTTTGGACAGAACATTCGCTGTGAACCCCCCTTCATGCAGGTTCTCGAGTCAAACATGGCTGGATTGTCTCATTCCAACTGGCTGGTTTGTCGTCAAATTATTGGTCAAATGCTATATATACACCTGCAGTTGCATATAAGAGGTCCAGAGAAATAAATCCATACGGTCTCGAATCCTTTTCCCTTCTCTTTCTCTGTACTTTTTGAACTACCGGCTTTAAATGCACTTTACCTTTGCCTATTTTTCGCTCTGAGAGCTTCCTGCACGGCAGCCTCATCCAACATGTTTGGCCACTCAATACCCATTCATTCTGCGAAATATGGCAATACCATCCGAAAGGAGAACAGCTATGATGCCCACAGCTATACCTACTATCCAGTCGCCATCATTGGCGCCGGAGAGTCTGGAATTGCAATGGGATGTCGTTTAAAGGATGCCCTTGGCTTCGACCAGTTCCGCTTATTCGATAGGGCGTCTGGAATTGGAGGTACATGGTGGGCCAACAGATACCCTGGTGTTGCTTGTGACGTGTAAGTTCGCACATGGGTTTTCTAGATTGGATCAGTCTTTAACTTAGCATGAACAGACCGGCAGTCTTTTACTCCTTTTCCTTCTGTCCTAATTATCAGTGGAGGAAGTTCCATCCCGAAGGCCCCGAAATTGTCAAGTACTTGCAGAATGTCACGGAGGTCTTTCAAATTACCGATAAGATCCAACTCAATACCGATGTTAGAGAATGTCGGTGGCTTGAGTCTGAAGGTGTTTGGGAACTGAAAATATTCCATTTGATAGCTGGCACAGGGGATCTTAGCGAGAAAGAGAGGCAAGCCAAGATCGCAGCTGATGGATGGGAGTCTGTATACGGACTCCAAGAAACTATTAGGGCCAAGATCCTTGTGAGCGGAGTAGGTGGATTGGTTGAGCCAAAAACATGGCCAGAAGACATACCAGGCAAGGAGAATTTTGCTGGCGAGATTTTCCATTCTGCAAGATGGAGGTACGATATTGATCTCAAAGGCAAAGATGTCATAGTCGTTGGTACCGGGTGTAGTGCTGCTCAATTCGTCCCTCGTTTGACGAAGGAATACGGCGCGAAGGCTGTCACGCAGCTCATGAGATCCCCACCATGGGTTGTCCCAAGGATCCAACCTCCTCTAGGGGATGAACAATGGGAAATATGGGCACCTTGGCTCAATACTCACATTCCTGGTCTTACAAAGTTTTTACGCTTCGCGATTTTCGCTTCAGCTGAGTTTAATTGGAGGCTTTTCGGGAATACGAAGTATTCAGAGAGGGAACGAGAGAAACTCGAAAAAGACCTCCTGCAACACATGAAAAAAACAGTGCCACAAAAATACTGGGATATGTTGACACCAAACTTCAGCGTTGGCTGTAAAAGAAGGATTTTTGATGCTACCTGGTTCCCAGGACTCAACGACCCTAAGTTGGAATTGACTACACTTCCTTTGACTGGAATCGGAAAAGATACTGTAACCCTTGGTCCTGGACGCACCCGTGCTGCTAACCCTAATAGAAAGGATATAAAAGAGGGTCCAAATGAACAGCGGGTCGTTCCAGCCGATGTCATCATTCTTGCCAATGGTTTTGAGACATCAGACTGGTTTAATCCACTCAAAGTTTATGGTCGAGATGGGAAGGAGCTTAATCAAGTATTTGAAGAGCGTGGAGGAGCCTCAATGTATATGGGTTCAGTGATTGACGGATTCCCCAATTACTTCACCATATTTGGACCCAACACGGTGACTGGACACACATCGGTTATCCTCTGTACCGAAAATACTGTTGAAATGATCCTTCAGTGTATCAAGCCAATTTTGAAAGGAGAAGTTTCTGAGGTCGAGCTTAAGCACAAAGCTATGACTAAATGGACAAGGGATATTCAGAATGCTTTGAAGAAAACAGTGTGGTCGAGCGGAGGATGCCGCAGCTGGTATGTTGATGAGAACGGGTATAACTCGACATGCTATCCGTAAGTCGTATGGTCTAGTATTTTAGATATGTTTCTGTGACTGATTGGATCTATAGATACTCACAGATCAAATTTGGCTACCACTGTCTGTTTCCTACATGGAGCGACTGGAGTTTCAAGTATACATCAAAGGGGCAGATCACACATCAATTAAAGAGGGCAGCTAAATTCCTAAGTTTCGCCGCCGTAATTGTCGCCGTTTATCGCATGAAGAAAACCAAGACGAATATTGTGGATGTCATTGAATATCTCAAAATTTATGCCAGAAACGCAATACTAACGGGGTCTAATGCGCTACAGATGGTTAGCACAAAGATATAGATTTGGGGGGTTCGCTGTCTCTTCACTGCGCATTCTATGCCTTGATTATGCTATGATATGAACTTGGGGTGGGATTATATAGTACGAGATGATTGTAAAAGATGTGGCTAGGTTGCCCTTTAGGAACGCTTGCAGAAACTCTGCCAGTCATAAGATTCAATAAGAAATTCTTAAACGAAAGAAGTTGACTGAATCTGTATTCCAAATTACTTGATCGAATTAATCTATTTACCTTCGAATACTTAAAGGAAGATGGATTGAAAAGTATCGTATATCGAACTAATGTTTAAATTGGTAATTAATTTAGTACTCTGACATCTCCTTATCAGATGGTATCATTCATGCCTTAGGTTTAGCGGGGTAATAAGGCAGTAGTATATCGGTGAATTATTTATCCTACCCACAACATCGGGCATGAAAGAAGCCTGTGCACCGTTGATAAAATAAGGGCTATCGTTTGCCATCACTCTCACAAGAGGGGTACACGCTCAACATCCTCAACAGCGAGCCGCAAAGGTCAATCTCACCACTCATACTTCCTTGGCCACGATACGAGCGTCGCGCAACTATAGTTCTCTCACAAGGCTGAATACAGGGGTGTGACAGCCAGACAAGGGGCCCGAGACCATCAACATATCCGAATTCGGCATCGGTGAAGCTGCAGCTTGTTGGACAGCTCTATCCACTAGGAAAAAGTCTTTCCTCGAATCCGCTCCATAGTTTCTATCGATAACTCGTCTATCATTTGGTTTGATCAAGGCGTGATAGCAGGCGCATCACAAATTTTGCGCTGTCTAACGGCTTCGCGATTGGGAGCTTTCAACTATATAATAAGGGGCTACCTTCCTGGATCGAACGTGAACGCGAGAGTCTAGTCTTGCTGAGTGGATAGCCTAAGCCAGAAAAGTGTTCTAAGAGCATAAATAGCTGAGTGGATACTTACGCCTCGCTATCTTCTTTCACTTCCACAGCTCTGTTTAGCTACCAAGACAATTCCCCTACAAGGCTCTACAACTTCAGCAGGATAAGGGAAGAATGTCCTCCTCATCCGGTAGTCCGGAATCATGGATCTCGTCCTTTTGTTCTTTGCTCGGCCATGAATATTTTGCGGAAGTATCAGAGGAGTTCATAGAGGATGACTTTAACTTGACTGGTCTGCAAACACAAGTAGCCATGTACAAGGAGGCTCTGGAGGTAAGCGCTGGTTTATATGCGTGAAACAAGCACTCACTGACCTTTTACAGATGATCCTAGATGTTGAGCCAGAAGAAGATGATGAGGAAGAAGAGGAAGAAGAAGAGGAGGAAGGAGATGACTCTATCGAGGGTGATGCCGGACGTCGAGTAGAACGAAGACACCATCGCATGGCCAGTGATTTATCGATCATCGAGTCGTCAGCAGAAATGCTCTACGGTCTTATCCACCAAAGGTTTATCTGCTCTCGCGCTGGTATTCAACAAATGTCCGAGAAATACGAACTATCACATTTTGGCGTTTGCCCACGAACATTTTGTGATCAAGTCCGAACATTACCAGTTGGCCTGTCCGACGTTCCTGGGGAAGATACAGTCAAGCTTTTTTGCCCATCTTGCTTAGATGTTTATGTGCCGCCAAATTCTCGCTTTCAAACCGTCGATGGTGCTTTCTTTGGGAGAACATTCGGCGCCTTATTCCTTCTTACATTCCCAGACTACGATATTACCAAGAAGGGCATAGAAGCTTTGAGCGGAAGTACTTCAATATCTAGAGGCTTGCCAGCTCCCGGGGAATCAAGTGATGAGAAGATTAACGGTTTCAATGCCCATAATCTTGCTCCTGGACTTGGAAAAAGCAAAATGTATGAACCCAAAATATACGGATTCAAGGTATCCGAACGGGCGAGAAGTGGGCCTAGGATGAAGTGGCTGCGAGATCGGCCGAGTGACCTAAACCAGCTAGACGAAGCTACAATGTATGCTAATGCGTATGCTGATGAGAGTGATGAAGAGACTGGCGCGAGTGGTGCGCCTACCCGTCAATATGTTCCCAAATCGGCACATAAACCCCGGCGGATAAATGGTGGAAGCCCGATGTCTGTAGAGCCAAATGGGGATGTCTATACATAGGATTCTCAAATATGTTAAAGATTGTCGGCGTTTTTGGCGAAGAGGAGAGTTANTTTTTTTGTAGATCAGGCTCTAAGAGTCATGGAAGCAATTGCATTGTGGAACGGGTGGGAGGTTAATAAAGAATCAGCTGGACACGGAAAATGACTACTTTACTCTACTTCTCTACCGGACATTCCAAGGAACAGAACAAAAAAAAGGACGAAAAGCTGAGCTATGATTACTAAAAAGCCCTTGCTTATCACAGCACTGTGACTCTTGGTGTTTGTGGTTGTATTTGCAATCTACTACTTCTTAGATCTTTAAATCTTGGATTTATCCCATTTGCGCCATCTCCTTCTAATACAATACGCGCATCTATTTCGCATCCACACCCCAAACAGGGATCTTTAATCCATGCATTCCTTTGTATCCTGCAGGCTTACTCTCTTCCCATCCCTTCAGCAGGTTATCCTTGTCCACAAGATCATGAACAGCAACACCAAGAGGACGGCAAGTGTTAAGCATTCCCTGTGCCTTTTCCTCGCCCCAGCCATGTACAGATAGATCGCCACCAGGACAGGTTGACAAAGCCAATAAGAGATCTGTTTCAGCAAAAATTGTAAATCGCGACGATGGTGTTGCCGGTGATGGTTCCCTATTTTTGGCCCGGATTGTCAACACATTGTTTTTAGATTCAACTCGCTGATTAATCCACCCTCCTTATATGAAAATCCTTTATCATAATCTGTTGCTATATTGAACGCAAATAAGAGCTAAAAAGGGAAAATGAAACTCACATGAAGTATTTTCCATCTTTATTAAGACCAGTGACTTGGAATACGTTGATCACGTCATGGACATCGTATTCAGTGAGACCGAAGGGGAGGACGGCACGCACGAGGTTGGAATGACAGTTGTAGTCAAAGTCATCACCACTGAGGAGTTTATTGACTGTTTTTGTTTGATTTCACGTTAGCTACTTCTGAACTTGTAAGGATTTCTTTCACAGACGAGCTGTTTCTTAGCTAGCATCTACCAGTTTTGTATGTTATAAATAAGAAAGGGATTTAGACTACCATAAGGATCGCATCTATTCATATAATTTAACTATATTAGCATAACGATAAAACCTTAAAGTCTGATTTACTTTGTTTTCGGATACAAAGAGTTTCAACTCACCTGGTACCAAGCAAATCATGAATCCTCCCTCCAACCTCATCCACACCATAATCCTTGTGACTGTCCTGTACAATGGTGGCTAAGGGTCTCAGATAGGGCAGATTGGACCACAGTCTATCGCCAACACTGACATGTGATGCATGAAGCTGCCTTGTCCGAGCAGCCCAAAAGCGTTCACGAGGGTCATTCAGAGACCAGATATTAAGGTCGCCGACTTGAGGCCCCTTTGGGGTTGAAAGAGTGCATATTTGTCCTACAAGAAGAATGAGTAGGGAGAATTATGAAATTAGATGAGTGTAATATATATAGTGATAAGCATATTGTGATATTACAGCACACTCTACTACGGGTGAATGGGTTTTCGATATCTTCTAGTCACAAAATAAAATAAAAAGAACCAACCTTTACGGACGATCCAGGCCCTGCCACTACGAATCGGTATTTCAAAGCTCTCAACTAGCTTTTTGCCGTCTTCCGCGTCAGAAATTTGGCCAATGCGGGCATACAGCTCTTTATCACCATACAAGATCGCATTGTCTTTGGCGGGGTATGCAGGGTTCGGGACTCGGGGCGCCATTATTGTTTAAAGGCTTTGGTTGTTTTGTTTGGTTACTGACTAGACAACAGACTTGTTTTGTAGCAAGGTAACTGTAGTACAGCATGTGTTTATAATTCGAAGCTGGGTTGCCAAAAGATTCGCATGCAGTTTTCGCAAAAGTGGGTTAGTTTTTGATAATCTATATGACCCCAGCAAAGTGAGTACACTATCAACGCATCTGATAAGAAGGNTTTTTTTTTGTTCTTCTAATAATATTTGTCTAGTTTTCAAGTTCTGCTCCATAAACTACCCCTGTTTCCTTCAATAGAGCCTCTCTTAGGGTGTGCTTGAGCCTCATGAGATGCAGTATGTCTCGCGATAATAGTTACCGCGCCACAGCATGTAAGAAAGCAGCCTCGGACACCGCCACACAGGCTGTTTAAAAGAAAGCTCAGTTCTACACAAAACCATACCATATATAGGTCATTTTCCTATGCTACACCTTAATCAGATTTAGGTTACGCCAGTCCGGATTCCGAGCCAGAATAACCCGAGATTGTGAGTGGGGTATGTCACCGGATTTGTGACGTTGTCAACAAATAGTGACGCCCAATCACGCTCAAATAAAAACGATTAGACTGTATAAAGAGACTATTGAGGATAAATATCAGAAAGAGGTAGAAAAGCTATGTCCCAAGCATGAGTATTGCTAACTTGAGTAGATATGGCGATATAGTTGTTATGAAGGCCACTTGCGATGAAGCTAGTATTGAAGTGACGGGGGAAGAAAGGAGAAGCTTAAAGGACCTAACTTGGCTCATCCTTACCTAAGCCCGAACTTGAAATTGTCAAGAAGGTATGAGCAATGTGACTTATTGCTAAGGATAGTAAGTTCAGATGAACTCGCAGGCCCATCTGGAATTTTAGAACATAGAACCAGGGTCACCACAGAATGACTTGAGCCTATCACAAGCTGTGCAATTAAGATTCGTAATAACAAATCTCAAAAGCTTTGCTCAGCAAGCATAGTCTAGATCGCATGATGAATTCCAAAATGATATTGACGCTAGATCTTCCAATGAAAGAAAGGATATTACACATCCCTTCATTACACTAACGCCTAGGTGTAGCATATGCCCAATCACATCACTTTGGAATCCACTAGACTCCTGCGGACCATAGACTGCAGAACGTTGTGAATGAGAAGCCAAAAGAGACGCCGCTATGACACTAAGTGTCAGTTGAGAGAGATCTGACTTGTGAAAACAGAAGATTGAGGAGACCTGCAGGAAATTCGCGGCAAGCAAAGGAATCACTGGTGCCTGCCACATTTAGTAAGGTTTCATATGCTTCATGCCCACGTTTCTTCGCTTGTGTGTTTTGACCAATGAGAAGCTCAAATTCACCCACCTGCCAACCAATCATCGCTTAATGATTGATGCTGACCACTTCGACCTTGAGAAGAGAACGTGGAAAACGTGGAAGACGGGGAAGTGCCTTCTTTCCCACAACAATTGCAAAAGGATAAAAGGGATAAAGACATCTTCAGAAGCTATGGCGTCCAAGAATTCCGGAGCAGACGCTACCACTCTCTACACTTCGTTGCTGGATCAAGATCGCATTCATAGTCCCGGCAATCCAGCAGAGAACCAAGCTCCTAGAAACGTTGTTCGTAGACGTCGCCCAGACGTCCGGCCCCATCCTATAAACCTAATGTCTCTTGTGGGGATTAAGAATCTCTTCTTTCGGAAGACTGTCACCCCATTGATGGTGCGGCAGAAGGCCTCGTGTGATTATGGTATGTGCAACTCTTGTATTGGTAGCCCCTCTACTGTCAAGGCGTCAAATCTCCCCGGGCCTCTCCCCTTGGAAGTACTGAGAATTGCTCGCTCACATTCTATGCAGGCTCTAATATGTCAAACTCTGGTGAAACGGTCGACTCAGATGTAGAGTCGCAAAGCTCAACAGCCCAAAAAGCTAGCCAAAAGGGCTTCAGAGTTGACGCGAGAGTAATATCAGATGCAACAATTGGTTTATCCGATGGCCTCACAGTCCCCTTTGCCCTCACAGCCGGCCTCTCAGCATTGGGCAATACCAAGGTTGTTATTTATGGCGGGTTTGCAGAGTTGATTGCCGGCGCAATATCGATGGGTCTGGGTGGATATCTAGGTGCGAAGAGTGAAGCGTAAGTTGTCTACTCTCCAAGCCGTGAATATTAGCTAATAAGCCGAAGTGCCTCGTACAAAGCTACGAGAGATGAGACAGAAGACCTCATCGACACAAATCTTCCGCAAGTCATGGCAGATATCGCCGAGGTATTCGAACCTTATAAGCTTCCTAAAACCACCATCGACGACCTCACCGGCCACCTTGCTGAGTCCCCACGTTTAGTTGACTTCGTCATGCAGTTTCAGCATTGTGCTGAGGAACCGGCTGCTTCTAGAGCTGTTACATCAGCTGTGACCATTGCCCTAGCGTATTTCCTAGGTGGCCTCCTTCCTCTTCTTCCGTATTTCTGTGTCGGTCGAAACCAAGTGTATGAAGGCTTGTATATATCGATTGGTGTTATGGTCGTTGCACTTTTCGTCTTCGGCTACGTAAAAACTTGTGTGGTAGTTGGCTGGAACGGAGGGCAAAAAATTCGTGCTGGGTGTTTTGGAGGTATACAGATGGTCATTGTAGGCAGTGCTGCTGCTGCTGCTGCCATGGGCTTAGTTCGAGCCTTCAACCACGATGAAGGTGACTCTATGCCATAAGATTATGATGAGATGATAGGATTTGGTCTTGGAGTTGGTGGATATTCTCAAAAATGGTGATTTTGGCGTTCGGGAACTGACTCTCGATATATCGATCGAGTCATTGTAACTCTAGATAGTTAATGACAAATAAAAAACACTATTTTATGCTCGCTATTTTTGTCCGCTACTCCTTGCATATTTTGTTCAAATTGCCTTAGACTCGTTGAGATAGGCCTCGTATAATAAAGGCGAAATGCAGCCTGTCATGGTAGATGCTTAATCCGATATAGAGATATATCCTGCCATTAACGATAGTAATGACTGGAATACGCCTGATACGAACTACTTACATCATCTTTAAACTGAAGAAAAAAGTTCTGTGGGCTAATTCGAAAGGAAGATAAATCCTCGGAAATTAGGTCGTGCCCCAGATATTTTTACAGCTCAACTTCGGATTATCAAATCAATAATGTATCACGTGATCAATTTATACGCCTCTTAATCTAAGAGAAAGAAAGGTTTCTATTTAGTAAGATCACTAGAATAATGCAATTCATGAACACTTTAGTCTATAATTGGTGGTTGGGTAAAAGAAATAGTGACTATTCAGCGCTTCTCGAAAATCATGCCCCAATCCTCCATCCCCAACACCTCAACACCACATATGCGCAACATATCCCAAACCACGGTAGTAACGGTATCAAACACCGGAAGACCATACTTCTTCTCCCAGAACGCCACTCTCTGCGCCGCAGTAAGATTAGTACAGAACGTCGTAACAGCATCTGGTTTGCCTTTCGTCACAACCTCCTCAACCATCCCATCCAGCGTCCCCTCCGTAATCTCTCCAAAGGCGGAATTCTTCTCCAGACCCAGATGACTCTCCATCCCGTCCCCAATCTCAATCCCAATGCCCTTGTAATTCTTCACAATGGCTTCTTGCACGTCATCCCGATATGGCGTGACTAACCCCAGCTTCTTCGCCCCCCACATCTCCAGCGCTTTATTCAGCGCCAGCACGCTCGTCGTGCATTTTATGCCTGTAGATTTCTCAATCGCTTTGCATAACTCCTCATCTTTGTCGAAGCCGAGCCAGCCTGCTGAGGTGCCGGACCAGCCTATGATGTCCACTTCGGCATGAGCTAGGAGGTCGGCAGCTGCGAGAATTGGCGCAAGGGTGAATTGTGTGAGGGCTGTGGGAGAAAGGGAAATGGTTGTTACGGGGAAGCGGGAGAAGTGGACTGTTATTTTAGGAGATGTTGGTGGAAGACTTGCGTTGATTGAGGTGATGAGAGCTTGGGTTAAGGGCTCTAGCGATGTGTTTGAGGAGGGGGTTAGGACTCCTAGACGGATTGGTTTGGGCATTTTTTGAAAGATGTTAAATATAACGAGAAGAGGTGGTGTTGGTTTGTAGTATATAGGTAGCCTGCTTTTATCTTAAGAGTTATTGCTTTACTTGACTGAGGGGTACTAATATTAAATTTTATTTAGTCTTTTTAGATAGAGGTTTAGTCTCTTCCAAGACGGCTATTACGTGATTTAGTCAGAGAAGAGATGGAACTAGACTGTTGAATAACTATGTTAAAGATTATAGCGTAAATTTTGAAGGACTTGGCCGTAGATATCTATCATAAGTGGGATGGCCTAAAACGGGTCCTCGATGAAATTCTAGTAATACTGATTCTGATATCCTGCGTAATTGAATTACTAAGTCCAACTTCTATTACCTATATATGGAGAAACTGTAACAATGTATTTGCTGAATCTATGTGATATGACAAGAACCATGCTCTTTCCAAACCAAACTTTTGAGATGTTATTCCTTGCCCAGCTTCAACACAACATAAGAAACCTCTATTTGTTAAGAGGAATGAGATAGCGCTCATTAGATGTTAAAGTCTTCAAATATGTAGTGTGCTTGTTAAGAAGCACATTGTTTTCTTTTAAACCTATATATTGAACCGAATCAGAATGCATATTTACACAATAGAAAATGTTGTACAAATACGCAAATCGATATTTGTCGACAGTGTGCATTATTATTCTAATAATCCGATTCTTATATTGGATTATTTTCCGGATTTTCATCTATCTCGGGATCCTCTGGTCGCTGGCTAAGGTCCTTCAAGCATGGTGCGAAGAAGATCTGGCCAGTTATAGCCTTCCGAATAGTACCAGCTGAAACGACAATCCATAATATGACAACGGAGACGGAAAAGATCTAGAAACGTCAAGAATAAGTATAAGGATTTGAAAGCACCTAACTTCACGAGGGAAACTGGAAGTACTAAGGGTTCTTACCGTTCCAAGGACCCTGAAAAATGCTGAAGGTAGTTCCTTTGCCATCATGATTGTGCTGGCTGTATAAACGCCCAGTGGGAAAGTAAACCCCCACCAACCCATGTTGAAGGGGAATCTACTTCTTGTTATACTTGCAGCAGCAAAGAAGAACCACACTAGACCGAATCCCCACATGATTACAGCAATCATCCAACCCATCACGTATAAAATCTCCCCGGATTTTGTGGTCAAATTTGACAATGTTCCAGTCTTTGGGAAGGTCTCCTGAGCCACCTTACCAAGTTGCATGATTCCGAATCCCCCTTGACCTAAAGGCCCAAGAGGCATGAAGACGGAGACAATGACTTCTCGTGATGGAATGTTGTGGATGGTTAAACGCTGGAAGTATATTACCAGGACAACCATTGCAAGGGGAACTCCTGTGCCCCAAAGTATATAGGAGATGACGAGGGTCCAGAGAGCATGCTGAGGATTAGGAAGAACCTCAGCAACGATACCACCAGTTGCAGCCGAGACAATAGTTGATACAATCGGAAGAAGCCACACAGCGGTCACTGTGGACAGTTCATGCTCTTGGATGTACATCCTGAGAAATTGTCAGCTATACAAGGATGCACACAGGACTTTTGCATGAAATCTAACATGATAAATGGCATATAGAGACAGCATGCCAAAGAAATCACAACGTCAATCCACCATAAGCCCCATGCCTAGAAGGAATTTAGCAGCGGTCACAACTCTAATCGGGAAGGACTCGGGCGTACCAATCTAACAGCTCCATTACCCCAAGCAGGCACACAAACATAAACAATCATATTAATGATCGTTGCAAGTCCCATGGGGAAAGTTCCCAGAAACAGTGATTGGACGGGATGTCTGATCATGAGGAACCATATCTGCGGATACAGGGTATACCTGAGTACAGATATGACCAGAAACAGTACGAAGAGGGCGACATTGAGACAGAATACGGCGACGGATAGCCAGTAGAGCCAGTCGCCATTGTAAGGAAGATTATGTAAGAGGATAGATACTATCCCCGTTCCCATGGTCACCGCAAACCATCTGCTTAGAGTGTGAGCACTCCATCATGGCCATGAGACACAAATACACGTGTTACTCTAGGGGTGAAAGGAAACATACGACGGTGTGAAGTTCTGTATGATGGATCTCCACCCACGTTCCGCTTTCGTCAAGCCGCAGGTCTTCTTCTCATCTGGGTAACTGCTTTGCCCGTTTGGGACCTGATCAAGCTGTCTCCTGCCGCCGGGATCTGGAGCTTGACCGGGCTCATCATGCGCCGGCGTGTGACTAAACATGGCTTTCCACGCTGCTGGGACGATCTAACACGCCTAAGTGACCCCAATACTCGGATGAAAATCTGGGGATGTCGGATGGCAGCCAGGCACTTGGCGATTTCGTGATTTTAGACTCGAGCACGTCATTTTTACAGATTGTGTGAAAGGGGTATATATACCAGGCCCCCCATACGGCGCTGCTGCATAATATTACATCCATGAGCTGATTTGGCGGGAATTCACGGTCTATTTGCTCTTCAACCTAGCCACTGGAGTCACACGTAAGAAACAAAGTTGTCTCTTTTCACATATCCGTGATCAGGACGGATATATTCTTCCGTTCACCAATTGAAATTCTTGCACATGACCTGGAGCAGAGGAATTTACCAGAAGTGGAAGGTAATCAGGAGGATAGGACGACTGTAAATGACGTCGATTGCTCCTCCTACGTCATTCTTACCTGACAGGCCCGAAGAAGGTTTAGCGCTGAGCTGTCAAACCCAGGGTCCAACCCCGACTTTTCAGCGAACTGCACTAATAGCATGCCTAGACTCAATCTGCAGGTACCGTCACTTCGGACTTACCTCGTCAAAAGAGGAATTACTGATCCTCATCCATAACTACATAAAAAACAGGTAGTCACTTAAGACTTGACACCTTATTCTCTCGAAATAAGTGTGAGTTTCACTAGAGAGCAACAGTAGCAACGTAAAAGGTTCATAGATCAAGTTGATACCCCATACATCTTAACTGCAAAGATCGAGTCAATATATATCACCATGAGATTTCAATAACACAACTAGCAGCAATTTGATAAAAGATAAGAGAGATCTTGAGGACAAAACATAACTATTGAACTGCAAATGATGGCGGATGTTCAGCATTTATATACCGTATGCCGTTGTCTGACCAGATGGGAACGTACCGCTATGATCTCAAACTTAAGCATGTCTTAGTGCCTCATAAATTAGGCTTAAATAGGTCCAGGATAGGGGAGACCCGTAGCGGAATGGAACAAGATCCAGCGGAATTATATCCGCCTCCACACTTTCACAAGGTGCGGAATGCAAAAGCCGAGATGCAACCCCGCAGTTCCGGATAGAAGCAGCTACGAAAGGGTTTTGTGACATGACATGATGGTTTGCGGTTTCTTAGAGGAGACGTAATATTTTTTCTTTGTACTACTATTTTATTGTTATATTTTCAACTTGTCTCGCTTGCTGTTTGTTCTTTTCTCCTCATCATCGAGATATTCATAATGCCCATCACAAAGTTTAGCACGCCAGAGAAATACAAGTACCAAAACGGCTTTAATTCTTACCATGAGTATGTCCATGTGCAACATCTCACTTTCTCAAAAATATAATAAATCTAATAGCATTATAGGTCTGAAGCCGTAGAGGGAGCTCTGCCTGTAGGAGCAAACTCACCACAAAAGCCTCCGTACGGTCTCTATGCTGAAAAGCTATCCGGAACGGCATTCACAGCACCTCGATCCGAGAACCAACAGTCATGGCTATACCGTATCCTTCCTGCGGCTGCACACTCTCCTTTTAAGACGAGAGAATCTACATCTTATAACACCAACCCCGATCGAGAAAGACTGCATCAGATCCCTAACCAGTTACGATGGGATCCGTTCGACTTGGACGAGACGGCTGATTGGGTCCATAGTTTGCGGTTGATTGCTGGAGCAGGAGAACCAACAATGAAGACTGGGATTGGAATCTTGATCTTTGCAGCTGGGAAAAGTATGAGCAAGAACGAGGCCTTCTATAGTGCTGACGGGGATTTCTTGATTGTGCTGCAACATGGCGTACTGGATATCCAGACCGAGCTTGGAAAGATTCTAGTGCGTCCGAATGAGATCTGCGTGATCCCTAGAGGAGTTCGGTACCGGGTTGAGTTACCTGTGGGCCCAGTGAGGGGGTATATTCTAGAATTGTACCAGGGACACTTCAATCTTCCCGAGCTGGGACCTATAGGATCGAACTGTTTGGCCAATGCAAGAGATTTCCAAGCTCCTGTTGCATCTTATGAGGAGGATACATCAGGGGATTACACGATCCTCTCTAAGTTTGATGGTCACCTTTTTGAGGCCAAACAAAACCACACACCATTCGATGTTGTGGCCTGGCATGGATTATACTATCCTTACAAATATGACCTGGGCCGTTTCAACGTGATCGGTAGCATCTCCTTCGACCACCCAGACCCAAGCATCTTCACCGTGCTTACCGCCCAGTCAGACCACCCCGGCACCGCCATCGCCGACTTCGTCATCTTCCCTCCCCGGTGGCTAGTCGCAGAAGATACCTTCCGACCTCCGTGGTACCATCGTAACACGATGTCTGAGTTCATGGGCCTCATTTGTGGTGACTACGATGCAAAGACCGGAGGAGGGTTCTTACCAGCTGGGGCCTCGTTGCATAATGTCATGAGCGCACACGGACCTGACGCTGGCTCCCATGAAAAGGCCTCGACGGTGGACTTGAAGCCCGCAAAAATCGGAGAGGGTAGCATGGCGTTTATGTTTGAGAGTTGTTTGATGGTGGGCGTAACTGATTGGGGCTTGAAGCAGTGCAAGAAGGTACAGGAGAACTATAACGACCACAGCTGGACACCATTAAAGGCGCAGTTTAAGTTGCCGGCGGGAGTAAAGAAGGTAAGTAATTTGATCGAGAGTTCGAGTTGAGTGCCGAGGTGTCTTCAAGTCATTCTAGGGGGAAGTAAACTAGAATAAGAGAAAGTGGATGAGGGGGCTTCACGCCGGAGAATTAAACTTCTCAATCATTACTTGTAACGTATCTAATAGGAGGGTTAGCTTTAAATAAAAATTTTGTATAATTTTTCAACCAAGATCATAAATTTTTAGTCCTGATACAAAAGTAATTTTACGTTGGAAAAAGCTTTAAAACCAAAATATTAAAAACAAGCATTCTTAGTCTCACGGCACAACTATCCGAAACTCCCCCCTCAATAGCTATGTTAATTACCCCTCCATCTAGGGCCCCCACTTTCATACAGTACTGTAAAACCAGAAAATTACCCCACCTAAGCCGCTCAACCGGGGCTTCGATACCTCTCCATCACAAATATGTATAGAAGATTGCGTGATGGAAGATGATAGAATTCCTTTCAAATTGCTCTATATTGCAAGAGTATTCAGTCATTATGAAAGGGTACTGAAAAGAGAAGAATACACACAAAATAGGCTATTTTCCGTGGGAAAAGGGGTGGTTCCATATTCAAAACACCGTATAACCTGCCACTTTCCATAAACTTGCGATTGAAAATGTCCAAGATTTGCGCTACATATCATGCATCCTCGCGGCATCATTGCTCCGGGCCTGGCTAAATGGAATTTTAACGTAGCAGCTCTTTAATTGGCCAGAAGCACACACACAAAACTTGCTAGTGCAGGGTGGGAGGTGGGTAGCTAACTTGAACGTACCACGTACTTACGTACCTCACAAAGTGGCATCCACCAAACATCACTAGGTGATTTCACTTTTGGCGTAACAGTATTGCTGGCAGGAAAATGGAGGGGTCTTTTGCAGAATCGGAGATAATGGGGTTATCGGAATCAAGCCTTGATTGCGGGCGGGGAAGGAGACGACTATATATTTAGCTGTTGTGTCCATCTTTGCATATTTTTTTTGTGGATTTTTGTCTTTTTGAAACTTAAAGTCAACGCGAAGGAGACGCCGTAGAATAAACTACAACACGCCCCACCAACCCTAGAAGTACATTATTATTAAAGCTCGAAAATCAGAAACAAGATGGCCGCCCCGCAAATGCCTCTCCCTCCTAGCTTGCAGGAATCGGTTGACAACAGCAAAGTTGAATATGTTAACCTTGGAAAGAGTGGTCTGCGGGTTTCCGTCCCGATTTTGGGCGCTATGAGTATTGGACATCCTGATTGGGCTCCATGGGTCTTGGATGAGGAGAAGGTATATAGATTTACTTGATGTGTGGGAGCGTGCTAAGGAGAAGCTTGCTAAGTGTTAATCCCTTGACAGTCTCTGCCTATTCTCAAGGCCGCATATGATCGCGGGTTGAACACTTGGGATACTGCAAATGTAAGCTTTTTATCCTGTCCTTTATACTTACCTGTCTAAGACGACCTGTAACCACCTTTTTGTGAGGATAAGTCAGAAACTAAGTTGCTTTCAGGTTTACTCCAACGGCGCCAGTGAGGAGATCATTGGCAAGGCGATCAAGAAGTACAACATCCCACGTCACAAGCTCGTTATCCTCTCGAAATGTTATGGAACAGTTGGTGAGGAGCCAGGAATCAGACACATCTTCTACCCGAAACAGATGAGGGCGAGTAAGGACTATGTCAACCAGGGTGGTAAGTTTCTCGAAATCTAACTAGATTTCCTCTTATATCTACTTGCCCCTGTCCCTCCCTTTTAAGGAGATTTAACCTTTAAATCTTACACTCTCCAGGTCTCTCCCGCCAGGCGATCTTCAACGCAGTCGAAGCTTCGCTGAAACGTCTTGATACTCCTTACCTTGATCTTCTTCAAATTCACCGCTTCGACCCTACAACTCCCATCGAGGAGACCATGGAGGCGTTACATGATCTCGTCAAGAGCGGGAAAGTTCGGTACATTGGTGCATCGAGCATGTGGGCTACGCAGTTTGCTCAGCTGCAGTTTGTGGCTGAGAAGAACGGCTGGACCAAATTCATCAGCATGCAGAACCAGTATAACTTGATATACCGAGAAGAGGAGAGAGAGATGATCCGATTCTGCAATTCTACTGGTGTTGGTTTGATTCCTGTAAGTTGTTCTTGGATTTTTGCTCTCCTATAGATCTGTCTTCGAGAGTCCATCTGCAGTTGTTAGTTTTTGATCTAGTATTGACGAGTTTCCTCTTTTAGTGGGCTCCTCTCGCAAGGGGCAACCTCGCCCGACCCTACGAAGTATTCGGCAGCACAATTCGCAGTAAACCTGAGAAGGAAGCTGGTGGATTAACCGAGATTGATGCTAAGATTATCCAGAGAGTGCAAGAGCTGGCTGAGAAGAAAGGTTGGAAGATGACTCACGTAGCCTTGGCTTGGATCAACAAGAGGGTTAGCAGCCCAATCGTTGGCTTCAGCAGTGTCGCGAGATTGGATGAGGCTATTGAGGCCAGAGGGAAGACTCTGACTGACGAGGAAGAGGAGTACCTGGAAGAATTGTACCAGCCAAAGAATATTTCTGGCCACTCTTGAGCGGGAGGTGGAATAGATTAAGCTAGATGAAAGCGTTTGCAGCGATTTTTCTGCACGTGTCCGTTTTTGGTTAGTAGCTTGAGACTATTGGATACAATAAAATAATATGAAGTCATTCATTCTTTGGAACTTTTAAGATTGTTAAGATATATCATTTTGTATTGTTCAATGTAGATGAATATGAATGTCTATTAACGTGATGTGATATTATGATAATACTGTAGCGCGATGACGCTGACAGTGGGGCTCCCCGCAAAATTTCCCCAGATTCGTTTTCTTAGCCGACACCTTAGCGGCTGCCTTTGGTGGCCTTAGCGCATCGACTGTTTGCCTTGCCCATCATAGTGGTGTGGTCGGTCACCTGCTTGGGGATGAGGTGGTTAGTCATTCGCTCACGCGAGCATGCTACCACCGAACCCCGCCGCTGGCTGAAACCAGTAAGGTAGGGAGGAGTGTTTGCCAGTTGGTGGACAATTGCCTTCCCCTCAATTACCCTTCCCTCTCTCCCTCCTCTCCTTCTCCTGCATCATACACTCTTGTACCTGAATCCATTCATCATCAATCTGTTCCCAAGCTTTCAATAATCAAACAACCTTCTAAATAATATCTATTCTTACGATTGTATTATCGTGAGATACTGGCTTTACTTGTGATATCATCGTAGAGCATCACGCCATCGTCATCAACCAGAACCATGTCCGCCGACGCCGCTCCCACACCTCTCTCCAAAGTCGACTCTGCTGTCCAAGGCTTATCGTCTAGTCCCCCAAAGAAGGATGAAGCCAAGCGGAGAGCGAGCTCGAGTGTTCCAGGTGTATACAATATTGCCGACTTGGGTATGTATCTACTACTCCTTGTCGTCGATCTATCATTCTCCGGATGGACCGGCTCAATTCCATCAAGGACAGCTCTGACAATGGTTACATGACAGAAAAAGAAGGAAAGGAGATTCAAATAGCAAAGGAAACACAAAGGTTGAACTGGTATGTCTGGACTCACTACCCTACCCTAAGTCTCACCTTGACTACAATGCCGCTACAGCTACGTGACACGTATCTGAAAACACATGTTCATGTACATGTGCTAATAGTTGTACTATTATAGGCGGATAAACAAGTCTCCACAAACATTGGAGGAACCCGAAAAGGGGTATCTGAAGAAACTGCTCACTGAGCCACCTATCAAGAAGATTGACCTACATTTCCCTCTTGGATTGGAGGTAACAGCACGGAATCTGAAAGGAGTAACAATAAAAGATGCGTTAGACGCAATATACAAACAATTCCGAAAGAAGGTTTGTGGTTGCTCTTCTATCGCTGCCCTGCCACCTCCCCTACCATCTCATATCATGTATCTAGACCTGTTTCGCCTCCAATGAGATCTTTGCCAGAATCACTGGTTAGCCAGCATCTTATTAACACATATTATATTTAGGCCGATGATGAACTAGAAACCCCAGTCCTGGCAGGTTTCGAATGGGACAAAGAAGAATGCTGGACCCGCTTCATCGTCCACTGCAAGAAAGAAGGTGCTCCTCAGCCCAAGAAGAAGTCCAAGAAGGGTGCCGAGCCAGAAGATCTCTAAGCTCTTTCTTGCATCATCATACATAATCATTTGTTTCGTGACGTCTGGCTTTGGACTTAGAGCGATGATTTGTAATGGCTTTGCTGGATTTCGTGGTCTTTGCAACGAATATATTTCAAACGCTGAAGGAGGGCATGCTTTCATGCTGTCTGGATTATAACCTATTAAAGGGATGGAGTAACTTGCGATGGCTGTTGGTTCCTGCTGGTTTGCATCATCTTCATAACTGGCTGTGACAGTCTTTGCTAGGAATGGAAAGATTCTCCTCTCTGTTAAACTCGTTTTCTTTTGTATCGCATTGTGACAGTATCTATCATTGCTGTATATGTTCGAACTCTGTCTTGACTGTCGTCGGTATTCATGGCGTGAAAACAGTGAGGATGTTGAATTCTTGGTTATCGCATTCATGAGATGTAGTTGTAAAGGCCCATTTTTTGTGGATTCCAAAACCCCACGATGCCGAAACGAGACATCACAGAGCCCAAAATAGCAACTCTAGGCTGTGGCTAAATCCACACGACCATTTTATAAAATCCACACGCAACTCCCGTAAACAGCTTGTAATAATAGTTGATTATAATAACAAATAATTTATTAAAGGTGTGTTGCAAGCAAGAAGATAATCCATTTAAACATCTATGAGAAATAATAATTTCCAAAACAGTTGAATTACAAATAATTTTAAACCCCATTTATTATAGTACTTTACAGTGAGTATATAACTTGGAGTACGCTGTAATTATAGTGTGTTATAAGGCATTGATGGCCTAAAAGCTATGTACAGTCCTTCTGAATAAAGCGAAATGGTCTTTGCGGTGGCAACATATAAAAAGGGTCGATTTCTATGTTGCTACTGTATCTTTATTCAGAGGGGGACTGTGGTTATAGAGTTTATAGTGATAGGCCATCTCCGGTATCGGCGCAACGTGTGACTTTTTTGAAAGGGTCCACTTTCGCAAATTCCACCAACCTTGGTCATCAGGTGCACGATAACAGAATGACCGATAAGAGAGGAGATGTAAACCCTCAAATAATGGGCTACGGCCGAGTCGTTAGCTTCCATATTTCACAAAGTGCTTTGTATATAGAGGCCTAAGTTCTCCTAGCAAAGCGAGAGTGGTAATTTAATATTTTCTTCTTCTCGGTATACTTTGTACCTACTCTCCTCGTGGAATCAATTATTCGGGGACTATTGAAGCTTCCAACAGAGGAACAGAATGGGATCAATGGACGCCAGAATCTCCCTCCCCGTAACGCTCCCAGTGGATAATCCTACGACCAGTTACTGGCAAGATCCACCGGATGCGGAGGTCGCTGACTTCAGGACCGCGGAGACGGTCCCTAAGACAGCTGATACGGTTATTATAGGGAGTGGGATCACTGGCGTTTCTGTTGCTTGGGGATTGTTAAATAGTGGTGAGAAGGAAAAGGTTGTCCTACTTGAAGCTAGACAGGCTGTTAGTGGTGCTACTGGGAGGAATGGTGAGTTTTTTTTTCAANTTTTTTTCATATTCTATTCTTCAATTGTGTGAGATTTGCTTTTCTCCTTTTTTGGATTATGAAAGACAATCCAGGGGTTTTATCTACAGTGATTTATTGAAATCCTGTTTAATGCTTTTCCTTTTTATATTACAGGTGGCCATACGAAAACAGGATCCTACCGCACGTTTCTTACCAACATGGCCTCCCTCGGCGTCTCAGAAGCAGTCAAGATTGCCCGTCTCGAGTATAACAATATGAAGGATACCCAGTCCTTCATTCGTGCTCACAACATCCCCTGTGATCTTACGTGCTGTGATACAGTAGATGTCATCTATGATCGTGATCAATGGATCAAAGCGCTGAAGTCAATCGAAGCTATGCGGAAATACATGACGGATGATCTTAATGGGGCTGCAAAGTATAAAATTTGGAGCCCGGATGAAGTCGCCGAAGTATTTCATTGTAAAGGGGAGAAGGCATTTGGAGCCATTGGCTACGAAGCTGGAAGTTTGAGCGCGTACAAGTTTGTTATTGGGGTATTGAAGATGTGTCTGAAGAAGGGACTCAACCTTTTTACGAATACGCCTGCGCAGTCACTGAAGAAGGATGGAGATGGGATGTGGCTTGTTGAGACAAATCGCGGCATTCTTCGAGCCAAGAGGGTGGTATTGGCTACTAATGGATATACGGGCTATATACACAAAAAATTCCAAAAGGTCATAGTACCTCTCCGTGGGCAAATCACAGCGCATCGACCCGGTTTAAATATGCCTACTAAGGGATTGCCAACAACATACTCATTCGTTTACAATATGGGCTATGAGTACATGATTCCTCGTCCCAAGGGCAGTACCTTCGCAGGCGATATCGTCATAGGCGGTGGTCTTATTAAAGCTCCAGATGAGGGAACCGGACAATATGGTACTACAGATGACACTACTATAAGTCCTGAGATATCCTCCTACCTCCGTGAAACCACGCCTCGATTTTTTGGTAAGAGTTGGGGTCCTGACCATCCTGATGGAAGGATTCGGAAGGAATGGACGGGAATAATGGGCTATAGCTGTGATGGTTTGCCATTTATTGGGAACGTTCCCGGTGAAAAAGGGTTGTGGATCTCAGCCAGCTTTCAGGGTCATGGGATGGTGCTATGCTTGCTGTGTGCAAAAGCTCTAGTGGAAAAGATGACTACAGACAAGAAACAAGACGAAACAAGTAAATTGGATAGTTGGTTTCCCAAATCATTTTGGATCACAGAGGATAGGATGAAGAAGAAGTTCGAGGGGAAACTTCATGAAATGTCGACGGATTTGGCAGCAAAGTTGTAATGCGTAACATGTTAGATGATTTAACGCTATTAATACGGCTGGCTTCCTTGGTTTTGCTAGAAGGATATAAATGGTATTTCATGAAAAGATGCCGCAATTATCTATCGCATAGGGTCCGGTTGGCCTAGGTGCGTCACGGTGATTTGACTTAAGACAGTATGCAGATTTTATTCGGAAGACAATCAGTTTAGGAGATACATCCGATATGTAGTTTGGTCAGAAGCTTGCCCATTGCATATAAGCAGGCCACGTCTATCGTGCATCATCTTCGGACTTCTCGCCGCTCTAGAACTAGTCTTTAGAGGCCGCCATCTGGATTACTTTATTTTTCTCTTTTCTAAATCTCTCCTCTCAATATTGTTCAAGACTAGTTCAAAATGTTTCTATCAACTCTAAATGTCTTCGACGTCACACTGCGCTGAAATTCCGCACCAGCTTCGTCCGTTCAGATGGCAATCCTTTGTTGTTTAGGTGCAACGAGTTTGCACCAATACAATGCAAGCTTCGCTAAGAGCAGGCCATAGAGGGACTTCCGTACCCCCGTACCCCATACCCCGCTTCACACGACTACGTGCAGCGCCAGGCCTTACTAGAGAGTTACCGTCAATATCTCCCGCGGCCCAATGTCCAGTGGTATGTTGAGCCCCAAAAATGAGGGTAAAGAGCATGCATCTAGGGCGGAATTTCTCCACGCCCCTATTTCGCCTTCGTCAAGTATGCCACAGATCAGAATCCACAAATGAGTCGATCTAATTGTCATGGGCAAGTGCCGTGGATCAGTGCCGTTCTATCGTTGACCAACTTCTGGATGTCTACTCCCTATTGTAGTGCAATGGCGGAAAAGACAGAATTCTAAATCCTGAGGATAGAATCAAGATACGCGAAGAGCAGGAAGAATTGATATCATCATGAAGATATATATTGGCTATTGCTCCCCCTTCAAATGCCTCTCATGGCAATGGTAAGGGCTTTATTTTAACCCTCCATTTATATTCCTAGACTCCTCTAGGCTATTTCCATTTTTCTTGTCAAGTAGCTAAACTACAACCATGAGCGGACCACCAGCGCCTATCACTTCCGTCGTTGACGAGAAGGCTGGAGTCATGCAGCATGAGAACGTCGATGGCGATGCCGATATTGAAAAGTCTTTTGATGATCCGAACTATGTCATTGATCCTGCTGTGGAGAAGAGACTCTTATGGAAGATGGATCTTCACATCGTGCCTCCATTATTCGTGCTCTTTCTCATGGCATTCCTGGATCGAGTTAACATCGGGAATGCAAAGATTCAAGGCCTGACAGAAGACTTACATATGAAAGGACAGCAGTACAATATTGCCCTCTTCATCTTTTTTATACCGTATGTACTTCTTCTTCTTCTTATTACGCCTAAGTTCTTCTATAACCTCCCAAAGATATCCATGCGAAGAGCTGCATCTGATTTTGAAATAAGATATATTCTCTGCGAAATTCCTTCCAATATCATTCTAAGAAAGCTCAAACCATCTACCTGGCTTTGCTCCATCATGTTTGCATGGGGGGTTTTTACGATTTGTCAGGGACTGGTCAAGAACTTCGCATCTCTTGTCGCTCTACGCTTCCTCATAGGTATCGCCGAGGCCGGCTTAGTGCCTGGTGGTGTATACGTGATAGCAATGTACTACAAGAGGCACGAGTTACAGTGGCGGATATCCATGTTTTTCTGTGCTAGTACCCTTGCTGGGGCTTTTGGAGGCCTGCTGGCATATGCTCTTGCGAAGATGGATGGTATTGGAGGGTATGGTGGTGAGTGATAATAATGGAACAATGAATACCTCACTTAAAATTAATACTAATCGATCCCCCTAGGTTGGCGTTGGATCTTTATTATAGAAGGTCTCCTTACAGTAGTCATTGCCATTCTATTCAAGCCCATCGTAGTCGACTGGCCAGAACAAGCTACCTGGCTCACTCCAGAAGAAAAACAGCTCATGCTGAGACGTCTTGCCCACGATGTCGGTCCCGCAAAGATGGATCATCTTGATAAGCGTGCCATAAAGCGCATACTTTCTGATTGGAAAGTATATGTTGGTATCGTCATGTACCTGGGAATTGTGAATACTGGCTACGCATCTAGCTTTTTTATCCCTACAATCATTAATGAGATGGGATATACAGCTGCAGAGAGCCAAGTCAGGAGCATCCCTATCTGGATCGTTGCAGCCATTCTTGCCATGAGTATGGCGTGGCTTGCAGATAAGCTCAAACATCGATATGCTTTCACCCTTCTTGGCTTAGGCATTTCCATCATTGGGTATACGCTCCTCCTGTGTCAGGAGAATCTCTCAGTCGGCGTCAAGTACATGGCTTGTTTCTTTGTTGTGGGAGGTTCAAATATTTGTCAACCTATAACATGGGTGTGGTTGAATAATGTAAGTCCATCCACACTAACGTGCAATATCCCAGCTGTTCTACCGCTTGAGAATCCGCTAACGTAATGTTATAGAACGTGGGTGGTCATTACAAGCGCTCCGTGGCAACAGCCATGCAAATTGGATTTGGGAATGCTGGTGGTCTTATCGCTTCCAACATCTTCATTACTGCTCAAGCACCACGCTATCCTGTTGGATATGGGACCAGCTTAGCTCTTCTCGTAATGTGTGCTTCCATGTGTACCATATTTTTCTTTGGCTTATATAGGGAGAATAAGAAGAGGGAGCGTGGAGAGAGAGACTATAGGTACAGTGAGGAAGGCGCGGATATTAACAACATGGGAGATGATCATCCTGAATTTAGGTTCAATTACTGAAATGCTTCAGCAGGGCTGATAGTCTACCAGTCAGGATATATAATGCTTTTGATAATAACGACTATTTAATTGCATCGGGATCTTATAAGACTATAGCAAGTTGCGTGATATCCTAGTCAATGAGATATTTTATATATTTATATATGTCAACTCTGCCTTATGCATTCGTCCAATACTTTCCTGTTCAAACCCTTATGAAAGGACCCTACCAGAGTGCGGCTACCCCTGAGAAAACTACCATGATTTTATATAGATCCATTGCTATAATATTGATAGAACCTGTTCTTGCTGTCAATTGCACTATCATATAATCCCACAAATTCACATACAAAATTAGTCATTTCTTTGGATCCTCAAGCGTAGGCAATAGCACACTTGACCTTGCATTTTATCGATGACCTGATTATCAACCACAACAAAGGCTATGCTGACGAGAAACATGATTTACTAGATTACTCTTTGCAATTACTAATTTATGCCCTTGACGTGTACTTAAATTACTAATCGAGTGTTAATTGACTTTGTTGAGTTAGACCAGTAGTAAGTGCTTTTGGCTTATATCCGAGTAAGCTCGGATTTAAAATCTAGAGATTCGGGGGGACTAATGAGGGAATCATATATCGGATTAAGTAAGAGAATAAAGAGAAAGCCAATGATTCTGAGTGTATTTGATCACAGAACAATCACACAATATCAAGTATTAATTTCCAGCCAATCTTGAATTAGCAAGCAACAATATTATTCCGGCGCATCCACACATCTCCGCATCCCCAGAATCACGTGGATGCACTAGTGGGTCGCATCCCCGCTTTTCGATTTCGTTTCCAAAAAGTGCCCGGCCCAAGATCCGCCTTTCTGACCGCATTTCAGCGAGCGAAATCCTCTCTAATTCCGCAGTGTGACTATGAACGTCCTGGAAGACCAGGTTACAGATCTGAATTATCTGGCTACGTCACCGATCACGGTGCTTGGAAGTATTGATATGTCTGTTCAGCAGCAGCAGCAGCAGCAACAGCGTCAATCATCCAATGCAAGCACCGCTTCGCCAGCGGATACTGGCAATGCTGGGACTGAGGCGAAGAGGAAAGCCGAGAGCGAAGGGAACAGTGCTAATGGAGCGCCGCATACTAGGGCGAAGAGGACCAGATATATCTCTATTGCTTGGTACGCAAGATANTTTTTTTATGATTTTTTCGAATTGATGCTTGAGAAAAGATTTAGGATGGCACGCTTGCGTAATCGCTGTTTCAACTCCGATTTGTTCCAAGCGGTGCTCTTCATATGAACCGCTTCTAACGGTGATATAGCAACGAATGCAAGCGCCGCAAGATCAAGTGCAATGGCAACACACCATGTCAACGATGCGGAAACCTCAAGCTCGAATGCCAATATGCGCCGAACTGTTGTTTCGGCAGCTTCAAGGAGTCGGACGAGTTTAAACACATGAACGCCAAGCTTGTGTCTCTCCAAGAGCAAGTGGACAATCTCTACGCCAACTTAAATTCTTTGCGCGCCGCGGGTGAGGATGTGACCTACCAGAACTTATCGGAGAGATCAATGTCACTATCCCAACCGCCTGCGCCTCCCATATCCCCCCTGCCCAGATATCGAACTGGACCGAGGACGCCGCAATTCAGAGGCCCTACAAGCTCCGCCTTCAATCTTGATGTCGCCAAGAACACATTGAATAATATGGGCTATTCAGGACTGGCAGATGCACCAGACGACGGGATGAACACTCGAGATGTAACCCCTCAAGGATCTCCTCCACGAATGCTCCCTCCAATAATTACACATAATAAAAACAACAACAGCAGGGATCCAATATGGCTGTTCAACAAAGAAGAAATGATCCGACTCTGCCGTGCATACGAAGATGAAATGGGCCTCATGCATCCGATACTAAATATCGAACGATTGATCTTACATGGAAAACATCTGTTTGAATTTATGGACGCTGCTCTGAGATCAGGTCTCGCCAATCCAAACGCTCAGAATAAGGGTGTTAATGATCGGCAGACTTGTATTCTTAAGATGGTCTTGGCTATCATGTGTCTGTTGGAGGGCGATGGTCAAAGCGAGCTTGGGTATCAACTTTACGAGAGCGTCAAGAAGGCTAGAGATGATGCATTGCACGCTGAATCTGTTGATATTAGGACACTGCCATTGATAACACTTGTGGTAAGTAAACCATTCTGTTATGCGTTGAAGAATACATTACATTAAGCCCAAGGGAATTCCTTTCGCGCCCGACTATTGTGCCCTCTCAACTACACCACAATGTGTATCAATTGCGAACTGATGTTCTTTTTATATATGAGTATGTATCTGATAGAATTGCAGGCTATCTTTCATTTCTTCTCCGATGAAGAGGCCCTGGCTTGGCGGATAGTTGGTCAGGCCGCTAGGATGTGTATCGAACTAGGACTGCATCGAAGAGATTCCTTGTTCAAGATGTTTCCAGACGAGGAAGAAAGAGCAGATGCTCTTAGGCTATTCTGGGCAATCTATGTCCTTGACCGGAGATGGAGCTTTGGAACAGGTCTACCTTTTGCATTGCAAGATTTTGATATTGACCCATCATTGCCAGAGCCTGTGAGTCTAGCCCCTTAATTGGAAGAACTAGGGATCTTTATTGCCTATACTAACATACAAAATAAAGGTCCACAACATTCCATATCTAAACGCAATGATCGCTTATTCACGCATCGGCTCCAAGGTCTGGCGCTCTGTAGGCGCATTGTCAGGACAAAATGCCTCAATTTTAAACATTGAAGAAATCAACTACCTCGATTACCAAGTTGTACAATGGCAGAAATCGCTTCCACAAAATCTTCAACTCCCAACAATGGCTTCACCCGATACTTCTTCCCGCCCAATCCACCGTCTCCAAATCCTCCTCTACCTCCGCGCCAACCAAATGCGCATCCACATCTACCGTCCTGTCCTCCACAGCGCAAGCTCAATCCAGGAGCATCCCAGCTACGCCAACACCGTAGTCGAGTTAGCCAAGGACTCCATTCGTGCCCTCACCCACCTCAACCATACAACTGACATCTACACGACACAAAAAGTCTGCTTCAACTACTTCCTAATCTCTGCCCTCGCTGTTCTCTTCCTAGCAAGCTGCCATGCACCCGTACAATTCAGCGCCCTCTGCCGAGAAGAATTCTACATGGCTCTGGATCTAGTCAAGGGCTTTAGCAATAAATCCTACGTCAGCAAGCGGCTGTGGAAAACTATCAAAGGTCTCAAGGCCGTTGCCCCAAAGCTAGGTCTTTCCCAGGAAGGTATCCCACTGAATGGTGGCATCAATGGTGCGCCCCCCTCTTCAGGCATCGGAGGAGTTGATCCAGAAGACCCGCATTCCTCTGCAGCTCTGGCCATGGCAGGTCTCGCGGGCCACGAAATCTCAAGCCTAGGCGGTCCCGGGTTCGGGAATACCCAACAACATGCAAATGGGGTCACGAACGGGAGCAATAACGGTAAAGGGAACTCGCCGATGAACGGGTTCCAAATGAGTCATGAGATGACGAGTTTGTTCGAGGCGGCGCTCGGAAGCGTCGGGTTGAATGGCGCTGCTGGCGGGAACGGGGAGTACGTAGGGATGGGTGCGGAAGGCGATTTCTCTGGGATCGGATCCAATGTGTTTGGAGGGGATGAGGAACTTTATCGGCAGTTAAGAGATTTGTTTTAATAGTCTCGAATTGGTATTTGCATTGGATGTTTCTTTTGGACGGTTCTTGGCTTCGCCGTAGGGATATATTTTCCGGCGTGGTAATTTGGCGCGAAGGAGGGATAAGGCTGGAAAATAGATCCCCAGTTATAAATCAATAAGCCTGGTATTGTTTGAAGATACCAGTTTATTACTTGCACGCTTGGGTTTTGCAGATTCTACTCATCCTGTGTTTCTAGTTGGCCGGAGTATCCGAATCCTGGTACGAAATATATATCCGGTGCCTTTATACTGGCGGATTACTCAGTAGGTATCAACGATTAGTTTTTTGATAAAATTCTAAATATTTTTCAACTATCCGCCTGCGCCGGAATATAATGCAGAAGCCTTCAAAGATTATGTATAAACAAGGTATATAATCCAAGTAGGAAGAAGAAACAATATGGGGGAGATATTTCCCTAAAAATACTACTAAACCAAAAGCATTTACCATTCGTCGGCTATCAGTCCCTGATCATGCAAATGCGCTGTCCTCTCTTCTCCTTCACGCAGCCATTTCTCCAACAACGCTCTATCTCTTGGCCGGAAGCCACACTTGAAGGGCTTCGGATCCGCCACTAATGCAGTGGGAATGGCATTGCATCCCAGACAATCCAGTATAGGACGATCTTTGAGATCCTTTGCCGGGTCGATGTGGAAGGCGGTGATAAGACGAATGAATGCCGTGTAGAGTTCACGATTCGCAAGGTGTGAGCCGGCACACATGCGCAAGCCGGCGCCATATGCGTAGTGAGGTGTTCCAGATCCTTCTGGATTGCCGAGGTAGCGTTCGACAGAGAAAGTGTAAGGGTCTTTGAAGTGGTCTGGGTCATAGTCTGCTGCGTAGGCGTTCTAGAGGGGTAGAGATGTCAGTTTGGAAGGGTTCTCTAAGAGCGGACAAAAGGTAACCGAAGAGATATGGGGATCGNAAAAAAGGACGAATTTAGAGAGAGAGGAAGAGAGAGAGACAGAGAGATACATACCATGTAAAACGTCGTACCGGCTGGGATAATGGTATCTTTATACTGAATATCCTTGATACTCGTTCGTGGCAAGCAAATAGGAATGACGGTGAAGAAACGCAGCACCTCGCGGACAATGGCAGTAACATAAGGAACTTTCTCCTCGACGAGACAACGTTCCCAGGCATCACCGTTGGGATAGACCTTCATTATTTCTTCATAGGCGCGCTTCTGGATCTCTTGCCCGTCCTCCGAAGACAAGTAGGCCAGGCCCATGATTAAGTTAGCTGGAACGGTATCAAGACCAGCAGATACCATTGTCAAACAGATGGATTTGATCTCCTCTATTAGGGACATTCTTTTAGTATTGGTGGCTTTCTAGAGATATGCGGGTTTAATTTAGAGTCACTTACGTTCGTTTAGCTTCGCCTCTGGGTCTTTCAAGATATTGCCAGTGATACACGGCTTGTCTGTTCCTGCCTTAATCTCATCATTGAGCTTTTTCAATAAGAAGCTGAGGTATCTATCTCTTCTCTCTCTATACTCAATGGCCTGCTTATTCGCACTGGGGAACCACCGAAGCAGAGGAATGTAATCTTGCCAGTTGTTGCTAGTAGATCGGAACAAGCTAATGGCATGTTCAACATCGCAGATCTCCTTGAGCAACGCATTATTAATGTTACCATCGATTCTCGTGCCGTAATTGAGAGTCAAGGATGTGTTGAGGGCAAATCTCTGGAAATAGGCAATTGGATTAATATCTACAGTGCCATTCTTGCTGTCCTCGAGTAGCTCTTTGATCGAGAAAACGGACTCAAGATCAATGATCGGCATGTACGATTGCACAGCCGGACGGTTTAGAGCGGTTGCGGCGGCTTTGCGGCGCTGTTTGCACGATTCATCCCATGGCGATGTGCCAATGGTGAAGCCTTGGGAGGTAGAGACGACTTTGTGGAAGGTATGGAGAGTAGGACGTGAGATCAGGGCTGCTTGGTTGGTGATCCAGAGTTGCTTTACTGAGTCAAAAGTGTTCGCAAAGACGATGCGCTATCGGACTTATTGTCAGCACCAAGTATTGCATAGGTTTTCGAGCAAAAGTGATTTATCACATACTCGGTTTCCTAGCCGAACTTGGAAGACTGGGCCATATTTTTGGGCAAGCTTTTGGGCGATAATTGCATGGTTCTCTCCAAACCTCAACAAGCTGCCAAAAAGAGGAATGCCGGGGATCTCAGGCAGGTTCTTGATTTTAGGTGTGTCTGTGTAGTTGAGATACTTGATGACGGCGAAGATGATGGCTAGAAAGATGAAGCCCACGACAGGCTGGAAAGTGGCGGCATCCGATGATATGCGCGACAGAAGTGCCATGGTAGCAGCGACTCAATCAATCAATCACACCCTATACAAACAACTTCGCGTATCTTGTGTTTTAGATTGCAGCTGCGACTTGTGCATGTACAGACAAAAGCGAATCTAGAGATCTGGATATCTCGAGACGAGAAAGGTAAGAAAAGGATGGAAGGCAAAGGCTGGTAAGTTGGGTGAAGGAAAATGAAAGGAAAGCAACGAGTGTCTATTAATAAAAGCCGCCCATCTATTGACCGGACGAATCCATCGACCAACAATTCGAGGATCAGCCAGTGAACGGTGAAGAGTGGTCGCCTCAAACCGTTACCTCACAGTACGTCAAGCTCAACCAGCACCTTTGCAGCGTCTGCGCCACGATTCCGCATCATATGCGGTTTTCTCAGAAGTGCAACGATGAGGCATCTCCATCTCCATCTATCAACGAGTCAGGTAAAAGTGTGACAAGAGTAATCAGAGAAAATAACGACAAGAGCAAGAGTACGAGGAAGAGCAAGAGCAATAACAATTGGCCAGCAAAGAAGAACCAATTGCCTCTTGCGGTCAAGGACGACTCGAGTTGTGGATCTTCCTGCGGAGTCTGTAGAGGGGAAAAGTCATTGCACTGCTCTCTCTCTCTCTGCGTGTGCGGAAGCAAGCAACAAGATGGGTTTCGGCCATGGAATTNCNTCCCCCGGGCCCGTACGTACCTTTCCAGCTTTCGTACCGGTCCTCCTTTGCTGGACAGAGCCAAGAACATGGGGAAGGAGGTCATTGCGGGGTAGCGTCGTTGAAGTACCTCTGCTCGGAATCCTTTCCGCCTTGTATTCTCTGCCGGGTGCGGAATCTGCCCCGCTATCATTTTCTCCCCTGCTTCCCCCGCCTCCACCGTTCCGGAAAGCCAGTGACGAAAAATTACTGGACTCGCAAACCCTCAATGGAGCTGTTGAACTCTTTTATCTCGTGCTTGGTCTAGAGCTTGGTGAGAGCCGGCAAATGCTCTCTATTACTTCCACATCCCCCTCTGCATCCTTCTTCCTCTTCTCTTGCAGACTTCAGACACTGCACAAACTGCAACGATTTGACCGATTTCGCACCAGTTGCTACTTCTCCAGAACTTCGAGATCCTTCTCCCTCAAGATGGCCCCTCTGCAGTCTTGGGTGCCAGTCCCGGCCAAAAGTCACTTCTCCCTGAACAACATCCCCTTTGGCATCATCACCAGCCGCGACAACAGAGATATCAAGCGTCCTGCCATTGCCATCGGAGACCATGTGCTCGATCTCCAGGCCTTTGCCAAGGGCAATGGCTTTGCGGCCTTGCCATCTCTCTCCTCACACCTCCATGTCTTCTCGCAACCAACCCTCAACGCCTTCGCTGCATTGGGCCGGCCCCTGCACCGCGAAGTTCGAGCTTACCTCCAAGACATTCTCAGCACATCCACATCGCATCCCGAGCTCCTCAAAGACAACCATGAGCTCCAGAAGACGGCTCTGATAGCTAAACAGGACTTCAAAACACACCTTCCTATGCAGATTGGCGACTACACAGATTTCTACGCCGGCATCAACCACGCCACCAATGTTGGTATCATGTTCCGTGGGCCCGCGAATGCCCTCCAACCTAATTACAAGCACCTGCCCGTAGGTTATCACGGTCGAGCCTCGTCTGTCGTCGTATCCGGCACGCAAATTGTACGACCAAATGGACAAATCCTCTTAGACCCGACCTCCGACCCAAAGATCCCAACCTTCAGCCCATGTCGGAAACTAGATATCGAGCTCGAACTCGGCTGCTTCCTCTGCAAGGGCAACCAACAAGGCCAGATCATCCGCGTCGGCCAGGATGCTGAAGATGCCATCTTCGGCTATGTGCTTCTCAATGACTGGAGTGCCCGAGATCTCCAGGCTTGGGAGTACGTTCCTCTAGGTCCTTTCAACGCCAAGAACTTCGCCACGACTATCAGCCCTTGGGTCGTTCTTGCTGATGCCCTCGAACCCTTCCGAACAGCTCCTCTGCCTAATGATACAGAGCTTCTGCCATACCTGCGCGAGGGGCGCAAGGACACCGTCTACGACATCCAGCTCGAGGTTGATCTAACCACAGACGCCGACGCAACTACTACCATCTCCCGTGTCTCGGGCAAGAACCTGCTCTGGAGCTTCAACCAGATGATTGCCCATCACAGCATTAGTGGCTGTCCGATGAATACGGGTGACTTGCTTGGCTCAGGCACAATATCAGGAACCGGCCAGAATGAACTGGGGAGCATGCTGGAGATGTCTCAGAACGGGAAGAAGGAGCTCATGTTGGCCGGTATGGATGCCCGGAAGTTCCTCAAGGACGGTGATACAGTTACCATTCGTGGTGTGTGTGGAAGCGAAGATGGAGCTCTGGTGGGATTCGGTGAATGCGTGGGCAAAATTTTGAGCGCGCCGGTCTTGTAATAATCTCTCTTTATCCTGTCTCACCTTCCTATTCATTAATAAGGGAAAAGACTTGGTCATCTATCTTCTTTAGTAAGAACTTGTGTTGGGTGACTTTTATTTCCTCCATGTATGAATCATAAAGGGAGCTGATTAGTACGTAGATAATATTAGATACAGCAACGGCCTCATAAATAATTAAAAGTATTGATACATGTGTAAAGTAAAGCGGAAAGATCACACCTGTTGAAGCGATGATGTAGTTGAGGTCGTCTAGAAGTGACGTTTTCTCCCTTAGTCCAAAGAAGAGACACTCATTCAAGTCACCATCACAATTGACGGTTTCACACACACAAAAGCGGATGTATGAAGTAAACAACTCTCATTTATTAGATGTGCCGTTTTCCTCCTCCTATACAATCTAAGCACACGCGGAAAAATAGAAAAACTCATTATTTTCAATATCTATTCCCATCGCATATAATGCAAACTCGCTCGAAAATCAATCCCCCTCGCTTTTTTCCTCCCAGTAACCTGCATGCAAATAATAAAGNAAAAAGTGAAACAAGAACTGCATCAAAAAGCAGAACAACGCAGGAGAAGAAACATGTAAACCTATTTTTGTTAAAAATCAAAAATTAACTAATGCACGCTAACCCAGTGAATTTTTGAGACGATGAGATGAGATGAGAGATTAAGAAAAAAGCAAGCTTTTCTGGGGTCCTTTTGCTGCTTTCCCCAGAATGAAAAAGAGAGATCCTCCATTCATCATCATCCATGTCTCCCTAAAATGTTTCCATTCCTTCCCATTTTATGTTTTTCATCTCATCTCGTTCTCGTCTCATCCTCGTTCCTCTCCTAGCCCAGGTTTTAAAATCATTATACAAAGAAGTTGTCCCTCTGTTTCTCTTCATTGTTGAGTCTTACGTGTATTGATTGAGAGAGGGAAAGATAAAAAGATTTCTCAAAATCAATATCAGTGTCCCTTCAAAACTGTCTGAAATTTGGCCCTCTCTTTCCTCAATCGTCTCGTAAAAAGTCCGAAACTATTTTTCATTCTCTTTGAACATTGGGAATGGAAACAGAACACATTTTTCAAAAATATGTCCTTCAATTTAAACGCCATTCACCATAGGTGTATCCTCGTGCTCACCGGCCAAAACCGAGAACTGACCTCCCGCACCCGCGAACACTAGCTTCTTGCCTTTAATAGCAGAATTCTCAATAAGAGTAGCCTCAACAATATCATCAGTCGTACCTTGTCCGGTCTGGTAATTGCCGCTGAAACCCCAAGAGTAAGCCTTTCCGTTGGCACAAACAACAAGGCAGCTATCAGTCGCGGCTGAGACTTGAACTCCAGCGTCCTTAATATCCCCAATGATAGCGGGCTTCAATAAGTAACGCGGCTTGCCGTGCTCATCCAGGAAAAGATCATCTTTGTTGAATTTGTCGATGGACATACCACCTTGAGCATTATCAATTCGGCCCCAGACGAGGACTTTGCCATCTTCGGTGCAAGAGAGAGTATGGTGGGCACCACCAGAGATGTCTTTGATCGAGTACTCCTTAAGGTTCTTTACCAGAGTGGGTACAGCAACAGTGTTCTCATCCTCATCATCCTTTGTAATACCGGTTTGACCAAAAGTATTAAGACCCCATGCATAGACGTTGTTGTTGTTATCGATAGCAAAACTGTGGTAATCGCCACATCCAACAGCCTTGATAACTTTGCGTTGCAGTCCAAATTCTCGAGGAACCAGAGCTCCGGTAGCAGTTCGAGAAACAACACGTCGAGCTAGCTGGTTTTGCTCGCCAGCACCCCAACCAAAGACTTTACCCTTATTATTAACGGCAAGGACGTGATTTGTACCAGTAGCCAAAGTGACAATATTCTTAAGCTCTGGGATGAGCATTGGGGTAGTTTGAGATCTGATACCTTGTCTGAAGCCAAGGATACCATCATTGCCCTATAACAGCTCTTAATTGATGAACTCATGTACATTCAGAAGGGAAACTTACTCGAAATGTACCCCAGCCATAGACAAGGCCGTCAGTGGTGACAGCAAATGTAGCACTATCGCTTGCAGCTAGATGAGCGAACCGCGTGCCTTCAGGGAAGTGTTTAGGATCAACTTCATGGGGTTCAGCTTCCAAAGGATTCAGGCCAGTATCATCATCATCATCACTATCGGAATCGGAATCATCATCTTTGTCTGGGTTGACCTCCTTCATCTTTCCTAGGTTCGGCGTTTCACGACCAAGCGCACCCTGGTCATTTACTCCCCATGTTAAAATTTTGTTGTCATGAGTAAGAGCAGCGCAGTGCATTCCACCGACGGCGATCTGGACGACTCCAACTTTTGAAGCTGAGAGTTTCTCATTGATTCGTGGACGCTTAACATCAATTGGTTTCTTGCCATCGTACTTGACGGCACCTAGCCCCAATTCGCCAGCAGTTCCTTCACCAAAGACATAGATATCTAGGATCTTGGTTGGAGGCGGGTTGATATCTGGTACAACTTTTTTGGGAGCAGCTTTCTTCGGAGCGGCCTTCTTTGGTGCAGGTTTTGGCTTTGGTATTTCTTTTTCGGGCTCTGTGATCTCGGCCTAGCAGAGTTGAGTATCTCTCCGTATATCAAACAGCTATCAAGAATACTTACAGGTGCAGCTTCTTCTTCCTGTTCTTCCTCCTCTTCAGCTTCAACTTTCTTTTCTACTACCTTCTTCGCGACAGGCTTTTTAGCAGTTGTGGTTTTCTTAGGCGCAGCAGCCTTCTTAGGAGCAGCTTTAGGAACAGCCTTTTTTGGAGCAGCCTTCTTTGGGGCAGCAGCCTTCTTCGCAGCGGGAGGAGCCTACTTCGGATCAGGATCGCATACTCATAGGATGAATAGAATGAAACTTACAACTTCGGTTTTAGCTTTCTTTCCCTTTGGTTCAACTTCTGTATCAGCGGCCTTTCGTTTCGTACCAGCAGATGGTGCGGGTTTTGTTTCATCAGCAGAAGTATTGGTGGTCGAAGAAGCCCTTCCAGATTTTGTCGTAGTAGACTTTGCAGCAGTGCTTGCAGTATCTACAGAGGCCCTTCTCTTACTGCGCGCAGCGGCAGCTTTTGGAGGCATCTTAAATCTCTATTTGCGCGAATCTCGATAGAAGTGGTCTGCTCGAATGACGAGATGAATTGAGGAAGCGATGAAAAGGTTGATGGATGGCAAATATGNAAAAAAGTGCTCCCAATGGAATGAGGAAATGGAGAAAAAAGATCAAAGCAAGCAAGAAGGTGCGAGGAGGATTAAAAGCGATGGTCGCGACGGTACAGTACAAAGAGCTTTGACAACGCGCTGGAAAATCAACGACAATAAGATGGGCTGCCGGGTCAGGTAAGCTGAAAAAGAGCATGGGTCAATATCAAGGTCGCGCGACAATGGACCAATGAATAAATTAGTTGCTATTGTTAAACGCGCATTCCCGCGGATCCTGTCCAGTCATTGTAGTCTGTGCACGATAAATGAAAAACATCTCCCAGCTGATTGGTCATAGAGCTTCCGTTTCTTCCCTGTTGATTATTCCTTCCTTTCACTCATCCACCAGCTACATTTGAATCACATCCATAGGTTAGATAACAATGTAATAAGCTCTGTCCTCGATAAAATCTAAGGCGCATTTTTCATTGTGGATTTCTGGACAAAATGATTAACAACGGATGATATGGAATATTTAGAAATCCCCTTGGATCAGATCGCTGTGTATTGTACGCTAACTTTTTAATAACTTCTGGATCTAAATATACATATATCTATATCTCTTTTGGCACAACATAGCTCCACTCATGCTCTTCATCTCCATACTGTCGGGCCTCAATCCATTCCTTCATTTTCATAGCTATTTCACCTGCCTCCTCGTCAGGCTTTAACCCACATGACACAAGCTCGCCCTTCCAAGAAATATTCCTCACGGGACTGACTACAGCGGCAGTTCCTGCGCCGAAGGCCTCTAGTAATCTGCCCTCCTTAGCTGCGTCTGACAACTCCCCCATTGTATACTTCCGTTCAGAGATCTTCCAGCCGTTTGGTTCAAGCTTCTCACGGGCCAGTGCTAGCACTGAATCCCTAGTTACACCCTCAAGGATTGTTCCATCCAATGGGGCTGTGACCAATTCATTCTGCCCGGTCTGCTTATCCTTCAGTACTACAAACATGTTCATGGTGCCCACTTCCGTAACGAATTCTTCCTCTCCAAAAAGCCAAAGGTTTTGGTGGAAACCACGCTTTGCTGCCTCCAATTGTGGCACTATGCATGGGGCATAGTTGGCACCCAGTTTCTTGTCACCTACACCACCCGGCCAAGCTCGAACGGCGTAATCTGTCGCTTCTAACGACACGGCCTTGAAACCTGTGGGGTAATAGGGTCCTACTGGAGACGCGATAACATATAGAAGGGCAGACCCGGGCGGTCCAACACCAAGAGTCTTTTGCGTTCCAATCATCGTTGGTCGTAGGTATAGGGAGTAACCTCGAGCATCGGGGATGAATCGCTGCTCCAGAGCCGCAAACTTAGAAATGAGTTTAATCATTGCATCACTGTCAAATGTGGGCAATGCAATTCTTGCAGAGGATTTGTTCATCCTAGCCATGTTCTTTGTCGGCCGGAATAGCCTTACTTGGCCTTTGCTGTCTTTATATGCTTTCATACCTTCGAAGCACTCGAATGCATAGTGGAAAACACAGCTTGAAGGGTCAAGAGACAGGTTCTGATAAGGTGTTATTTTCGCAGGCTGCCATCCTTCCGATGCATTCCATTCTACAGTGAGCATATGGTCTAGACGGAAATTAGTAACAGCGATAATTCAGCCATGGATTGTCTATCCTACCCGTAAAAGTTCTCCCAAACACCAATTCCTTAGGAGGAATGAGGGATTTTGGTGACGCAGTCTTCTCAATGGTCAATGCCGAGGAATCGATATCCCGGAGCTTGACAGCTTGACTGTATGCCTTTTGGCAACCCCAAGCAGTCGCAAACTTGGGGGCCAGCAGTTTGCTGTGAGAGCTCCGTGGGAGCAATTGACGAAGCATTTTGGCGATCTAAACTCCAGGCACAAGTCCCTTTCGCAAATTCAATGACTGGGACACAAGAAATCGCCAACCCACTTTATGTAAAAATACTTATACCCCAGAAAGTGAATCACCAAGTCAGCTTTGTAGACATCCTAGTCTCCGGCTCCGGAGGACCCCTGACAGCGATGAAAGGCGCGTCTAAGCGAAAGAGCTCTGTTACTTGGGAGCCTTGCGAGAAAGGCCACCAGTCCATAACTTAATTAATCCGTCACATGTATTATCATGAAGGCATAGCTAAGGAGGTTACAATTTTTGTTGAAAATTTCCCGTATTTCTAATAAACTATCCGGATTGATCCTCCTGCTCTTGAATGGCATATGCTTTGACGGTTTTATGTGATCTAACATAGTTATTCAGATGCAGACATAACTTGCGATATTCTTCTGGAGGCCTAATCGTGGCATATTAATAGAGCTGATCCACGAACATGTTCAGCTCCGCGCTGAAGTCGTTCTCCTCGAACATTAACTCGAATTATACCATATCATCCACGCTGAATTCTACAGCTGGTCCTTGGAAAATATACGATGCGAAGAAGAAGTCAACAGGCAAAGCTGCATCGGTTTTTGTATTCGATCGCAAGTCCTTAGACTCCCATTCCGGCTCTCTAGGACGATCGAGCGCGGCTTCAATAAAAAGGGCTACGGAGGAAGTTGTAGAGCGCTTAAAGAAGGAGGCTTCATCATTGGCTAGGTTACGACATCCTAATATCTTGGAATTAGTCGAGCCAGTGGAAGAGACACGAAGTGGTGGTTTACAATTTGCTACAGAACCCATCACTACTTCCTTAACGGCCTTGCTCTTGGAAAAGGATGAAGAAGAGAGAGCAAGTGGCGTTGGAGGCAGGTCGAGTCGATATGTTGTAGAAGATGGCGAGGGACGTCGAAGGAGAAGGGAGGTCGAGATAGATGAATTGGAGATACAAAAGGGCCTTTTACAGATCAGTAAAGCTCTAGAGTTTTTACATGACAATGCCGGGTTGGTCCATGGAAATCTAACTCCAGATGCAATATTCATTAACGCCAAGGTGTGAGCTGTTGCTGGATGATTGAAATTGTAGAACTGACAAAGACATAGTCCGATTGGAAAGTAGGCGGCCTGAGTTTTGCGAGTCCCCCTGACAATTCCACTATAGCGACATCTGTGGCACCTATTTCTCTAGCTGAAGTTCTTAATGTCGACCCTCGCCTACCTCGTTCGGTACAAATGAATTTAGATTATTGTTCGCCAGACTTTGTTCTGGACTCTAATTTAAATACCTCAGCAGATATGTTCTCTTTAGGACTGTTGATAGTAGCCTTATACAACTCACCTCACACCTCGCCGTTACCAGCCAATTCAAGTATCAATACTTACAAGAGACTGTTCACATCTTCATCTACAATTCCGTCAGCGGGCAATGGATTCCTTTCATCACGACCTCTTCCCAAAGACTTGATGAATGTGGTGTTACCTCATCTTATTACGAGACGACCTGCTCAGCGGATGAATTCCAAGGAATTCCAGCAAAGTGCCTATTTTGATAACATCCTTATATCGACGATACGATTCCTAGACTCACTTCCCGCCAAAACCTCAAACGAGAAATCTCAGTTCATGCGAGGCCTTGTGAGGGTGCTGCCATCGTTTCCGAAATCAGTGCTTGAAAAGAAAGTCTTACCGGCATTGCTTGAAGAAATGAAAGATCGGGAACTTTTATCATTAATATTACAAAATGTTTTTAAGATCGTGGAACTTCTGCATTCTACTCGACGAACATTTACTGAGAAGATTATCCCACGTTTGAAGGAGATCTTCTTGCCACCGGCTAATTCCAAAGGCCCACATGAACGTGATCCTACTAAGGAAGCTGGCCTAATGGTGCTATTAGAGCACATACAAATCGTCAGGGCAAATTGTTCCGGTAAAGACTTCAAAGATGGTAAACCTCCTGCATCTTTCATATTTCAGTTGCTGATATGCCGTAGATATTTTACCTATCATTTATTTAGCTCTTGAGTCCCCTACACATGCTATCGCCGATGCTGCACTTAGAAGTCTGTCCATAGTATTGCCTGTCTTAGACTTCAGTACGATCAAGAACGAGCTTTTCCCAGTAGTTGCTTCGGTATTTACGAAGACGTCAAGCCTAGGAATCAAAGTTCGGGCCCTTGAAGCGTTTTTAATATTATGTGGCGGATCAGCCGATCCAGCAACAAATAATGATGGGTTAGATGGTATTTCTAGCGCTAGCGCGTCAAAGAAGAACACATCAGGTGCTCTCGATAAGTATACAATGCAGGAGAAAATCGTCCCTCTAGTAAAGGGAATCAAAACTAAGGAGCCAGCGGTAGCCATAGCAGCATTGAGTGTACTACGACAAGTTGGAGGCATTGCTGACAGCGACTTCGTTGCCATAGAGATTTTGCCTCTTCTATGGACGATGAGTCTTGGGCCTCTGCTCGATTTAAAGCAGTTTCAGTCATTCATGGACCTTATTAAAATATTGTCCACAAGAGTTGAGCAAGAACAAACAAAGAAACTGCAGGAACTTTCAGGTTCTAATGGACAAGCTCGGGGCCAGACGGACGATATCATGTCATTTGGTGGTACGACATTTCCATCTAGTAATAGCGGTTTAGATTCCGCTGAGGATGATTTCGAGCGTCTTGTCAAAGGTACCAACGGTAGTTCATCTTCCAATCCTGTGGATTCGGGATGGAATCATGAACCAGCCAAAGCAACGCCAGCACCGATCCAGGCCCCTGCTTTTTCATGGTCAACTCCCAGCCCCACCACTTCAGCTACGCCAGCAAAACATCCAAGTAACATTCTAAGACCGCAGCAAAACTATCCCTCCCGGACAGTAACACCAGATCTATCACAGTTTAGTGCTCTCACGCCGTCATCAACCCAATTCTCTCAACCACTGCAACCGCAGCCATTCTCACCGCCTCCACAAGCCCAACCAATGAACCTTTATAGCACACCTTTGCAACCCTTGCAACCACAAACTACTCAGACTTTCCAAAACCAACAATCTTCAATGAACTGGACTGCTGCAGCGACACCGAATATTTGGGCAAGCAACAACACGCAAACTTCAAATGCCCCTCTTTCTTCAATGAACACTCTTGGAAACTCACTCTCCAACTTGTCAGTTAACCAAAGGCCGGCATTTAGTGCACAGAGTTCATTCTCACTACCACCTCCACCTTCAGCACCTAACGCGAACGCTTTTGTAGCAGCGAAGCCACAGAATAGCCAATCGGCGTTTAGTGCTCCTAACCATGGCCAATTAAAGTCACAGCCTACTGGCAAGACGGGATTGGACGCTTATGAGAGCCTTCTATGATCTTGGGTTATAATACTCTAATGCTATGATATAAAACGGGTAGTCATCCAAGTGGAGTTTAATGCAGTTATAGAGAATTATCCACATTTGATGAATTCACAGATTTTGATATATTTCATTATACAAGCGGTAGTAGTACGTCGGCATAACTGTGGAAGCAAAAACATTACAGATAATTACCATTTAGTAGACGTGACTTCACACACAAGCGAAAGCATCTAAGGAGATCTCACAATTTGCAAAATATCATGTATCAGATCTATCCATGAAGTGTTGGTGGCAACAATTCATTCTAAGCAAGAGAGATCTTCTCTATGGCCACATGTTGGTAAATCCATTTGACCCACACCTGACTATCAACCTGTCCTTGCTCTTTAAAAAAAAAGGTAAATATACGGCATCTGCACAGCCTCAAAGCAAAACCAACTATGTATATATTCATCATCCGGAAACGTAGCAACACTACGCTCACGGCTTGCTCTCTGGCTCCTTCAAGATCCCCTCAGTTTCTAATCGTCTTCGAGCCTCCTCGAGGGCCCAGGTTTGTATCCTAGCGAACAAAAGTCAGCTTCAGGTTCATTTCACCACAGNAAAAAGTCCCATCATTTATCAATTGAAAGGCTGTAATGAATAGCACCAAACTACCATCCCAACTTCAACAATGCCCGCCAATTACAACAACTAACTATACATCCCATCTTTCCGGCAACACCCAAATGAAGAGGTAGAAGGAAAAAAAAAAACACCCACGAGGTATCAGGCTTGAAAGCGTAAGCAACTACAGCAAGCGCCAGGCTCCCACAGAATCCCCAGTAATAAACCAATTCCCAGCTCTCCCTCTCCGGCTTCTCTCCAGGCTTCACACCAAACAACCACCCGGACGGCGGGTCATAGTGATCCTCATGAGCATGATCCGCTGCAGTACGACGACTCGTCGATGACAGGGCACGGGATTGAGATGGAGTGGATGAGATGAGGGCGGTAGTCGATGTTCTCGTCGATGGTGAAGATGCAGACGGTGTCGTGGACTTCAGGACGCGCAGGGCCGCGGCGGGACGTATGATGGGCATTGTTTTCTCTGTTTACAAGCCGAATTGTGCTTGTTCAATTGAATGGATTGAGCGGTTCGTCGCAACCCGGGTCGTTGCGATGAGGTGGATTGGGGTTGTAAACAGTGGAGTGAGTCGTCGTTTGCTGGGGGACTGAGGTTCGAGGTTCAGGTTCGGTCTGGAGGCGATCACCTAATTTGGATTAGCGTCATGACTATCCGTTTATGCCGAGTTGGATCAATAAGATTTTAATAGTAGCACTCTAACTTCCAAACAAAATAGATGTTGGAACAGATTCAAAATAAAAATATTATATTAAGCTATACTATTCAAGGGGAGTGGGGGAATGAAATTTTATTTGTAGATCAGCTAATTAACTGTCCTGTGACTGGACCGGTTTCAACAGTCCATCTGACCATAGAGAATCAAACATTAAAAGCAATCGAAGCGGTTGTGCAACAAAGAGAAAGAATATTTTGTAACGAAACTTAAACCTCCGAAGCTAAAAAGTCTTCGTGTTGTATTTCCAGAGCTATGCTACTGAACAAATCCAGCTGCCACAAAAGAAATACCATTAATTGCGCCGTATCTCATCTCAGATCTATGTATCCGCCATCTATAGTAGCGACTGGAAGGACCTCATCCAGGTCCCAGGGCGTCTTTCTATCTTTCTTCCATGCCATCCCATGCCTAATCATATGCTTTAAAAATTCCGCAATCCCAATCAAGCGACAAGATATTGCTTTTTGCCTTTTTTTGTGGTTGAGCAATGACAACAAAGGACGCCTAAATTAGAACTCCTTGTCGCCAATAAATGACAGCAGTGTGTATACATGCGAAGCCAATTGCGACAGTGACCCCAGAAAACGCCTCACCGCCAAAAACAACAAAATGACAACGAGTGCGACTATTTACATCAAGGATAAATAGATATGCCGTAATGTACAGTATTAACAATCCGTCGCTAAATATATCGACAGTATAGAATAAATTGGTATGGGTATAATGTAGCTCTTCTAAGGTGTATTTGTCTTATCGGAAGTTGATTGACTCGGTCCCTGTTCTTCATCAGACGGCCGGGCACCATCCTCATTTGAACTCCGACTATCCTCAATTTGCTCTGGTTCAGCAGTAATGGTATGCTCACCGTTCTGAGTATTCGGACGAAGAATTGTGCCAGTACCAGTGCCATCTTCTTTGGTATCCGAAGAAGATTTGGCCCGTGGGAACCTCAAAGAATCATCATAATGACTACGTTCGATTGGAGACCATCCTGCAACACTACCGGCAATAATGCCTGCCATAACAGTTGTGGCACCCAATGCGGAGTTTGAACGTGAGCGATTGCTTCGGCTGCGTTTGCGGGACTGTGGTGTTTCATGAGTTGTACCAAAGCTGTCCTGGCGACTTGGATCGGTGGTCGGAGTTCGTGGGATGGAATTGCTCCTTGAATGGGAAGCACTTCTCGACCGAGGTAAGAAAGTATCACGGGTCTGTTGCATAGCAAACTTGAGGTTATTAAGACGGCCACCTTTGATGCGCTTGAGGAAGGCAAGCTCTTCTTTAACATCTGCAAGTGGCTGCGGGAAGCGGAACTGTTCCTCCTCATCTGAGATTGTGACTTGTGGTCCTTTCGTAGATCGATTCTTTAGGTAGTCAGGTATTAGTCTCAGGAGGAGTTCATCGGGGATCAATCGGATTGCCGCGCCGACAGGGATAGATAGGAATCCAAGGACGATGGAATATGCCCATTGAGCACCATTCAGATGGACAACGTTGAAGGCCTTTCCTCCGACGAAGATGATCATGACCTGTCCGCCTATCATGACAACGTTAATAGCTAAGAAAAACCAGTTATTCAACATGCCTTCGAAGATATTGAAGTGATTATCGAGACGACGATTGCTATACAATGTCAGCTAAATTGACCTACACAGATGTTAGAGTGATATAGTTACTTACTTCCATTGGTTGAAAATCTGCATCCAGACAAACGTATTGAAGACCAAAGTTGGTATCTGTCCAATCTCCCGATTTGATTCGTAAGAAAGGATTGATTTTGATCCAAAGTAGAGCAAGAATGTAATAACCAGTTGATAAATCGCTTCTCCAATAATCATCTTCCACATCGTAATAGTAATCAGTGGTGCAGACTTTGGATCTGGTTTCCGGTCCAAGATACTAAGCGTTGGAGGGTCTGTGGCTAATGCCAAAGCCGCCATAGTGTCCATGATCAAATTGACCCACAGTAACTGTACAGCTGTCAAAACCGATGTTTCGCTGCTGCTTGCAACAGCAGAAACAAATGTAAGCAGGACGGCAGTGATATTGACAGTGATCTGGAACTGCAGGAATTTCTTGACCGCGTCGTTGACAGCTCGCCCCCACATCATCGCCTTAACGATAGAATTGAAGTTATCGTCCATTAGAATAATAGCTGAAGCTTCCTTTGCAACTTCTGTTCCAGCGATTCCCATAGAAAATCCGACATCGGCAGTTTTAAGAGCAGGAGCATCATTGGTACCGTCACCAGTCACGGCAACAGTCTCGCCCTTCTCCTTGAGGCGCTTGACAAGGATTCTTTTATCTTCGGGGCTCGAGCGTGCCAGAACTTGGAGGCGGAGAATGGTCTCATCCATGTCCGCTTTGTTCAACTTGCGGAACACCGGTCCTTCCATAATAATTCCACCAGGGGTATATATACCGCATTCGGTCGCAATGGCTTTAGCAGTATTCAAGTTGTCACCAGTTACCATGCGGACAACTACTCCAGCTCGTTGGCAGGTTCTCACAGCATCAGCAACGCCTTCACGTAGAGGATCTTGAATTCCAACAACGCCCAGGAATACCATCTGTTTGAAGATATCATCAAAGTTCGCTTCGTTGCGGTCACCTTCGGACGTACGAACACCCTTCGGTGGCCATCGCTCAAAGTCTCGATATACCATGGAAATCGTTCGGAGTGATCTTGAAGCGTAGTTGTCGATAAGATTGTTTATGGTCTCCCGATTATCGCTCGTCATAGTTGTGCTAGAAATGTCCTTTGTGGGGTCTCGAATGAGCGAAGTACATTTTGTTAGAACGATCTCCGAAGCTCCCTTAACGTACAACCTATACTTGCTTTTGTCCAGACGAACAACAACTCCCATACACTTGCGACCGGAATCAAACGGAATCAGTTGAACGATCTCGGCATTGCTGCGCTCTTCATCTACGGAGCCCATCGCCAAGAAATCTCGAGCAAATATCAACAGGGCTGTTTCCGTCTTTGATCCGATAAAAGTCTGTTCACCCTCTACAACACCCTCGAATGCTGTAGAGTTTACCGCAATTGACTGCAACATGAGGCTTTTGACATCGGAGCTTAAGGAGGAAACGACTTCACTTGGCGATATATTCCCTCGGAGATCCTGCGATTCAGGTTGCTTTCCTTTTCCATTTGTGTTGTTGCTGCTGCTCAGTGAGTTGGGTTGTCCAGTACCACCAAATCGAGAACTTGTTCCAATTGTGCCGGCAACTACTTGCATCTTATTCTGTGTCAAAGTTCCAGTCTTGTCCGAGCAGATGGTAGTCGCATTTCCCATAACCTCGCAAGCTTTCAAATGCCGTACTAAATTGTTGTCCTTCAACATTCTAGTAGTTGCAAATGCCAAAGCTAGAGTGACAGCGAGTGGTAATCCTTCAGGTACAGCGACAACAATAATGGTAACGGTGACAATGAAAATGTTGAGAAATTGCTGTCCCTTGGCGGTTGGAGTGGCATCATTGTGCGGTAAGCGTACCAAAAATTCAATGAAGAGGACGACGAATAGGAGCAAGCCAGCAGCTCCTCCAAGTTTTGCAATGTATTCTGCCATCGTATTGAGCTTTGACTGTAGAGGAGTAACTTCTGGATCCTCGCGCAGAGACATCAGAGTCTTGCCGTAACTTGAGTTTACTCCAGTAGACGTGACAAGGAATGTGCCAACTCCTTCTGTCACTTGTGCTCCTGACAGAATAAAGGGATCCATTTTCCTGAGATCTTCATTGTTTTCGATAGCAGCATATACATCATCTGCAGGCTTCTTTCGTATCAGGTCGGATTCTCCCGTGGATTGAGACTCATCACACTTTAAATTGTGGCCCTCAATGAATATACCGTCGACTGGAATCATGTCACCAGGTTCCATATGCATAACATCTCCAACCAGAACATCAAACACCGAAATTTTCCGAGTCTTTCCAGATCTTGTGACATTGACATCTCGATCTTGCTTCTTTTTGTTTAGTTTGACGAACTGGCGCTCCTTTTGGTAATCGTTCAAAGATCCCACAAACACAACGACAGCAATAGCTATTATAATAGCTACTCCTTCAACCCACTCAATCGGAGGATGTTCGGCATCGTGATGAGTTCCAAAAGTCTGGTACAATCCAACAGCTAAGGAAATCGCAGCCGCAATGGAAAGTAAAATCAGGACTTTGTCATTGTATGTGATCCACATGAGCTCAAAAAAGGATTTTCCTTTCTTCACTGGCAGACGATTATCCCCAAATACCCGTTTTCGGTCCGAATAAGCATCTGGCTCTCGCTTGGACCTGGATGAGGATACAGTACCGTGACTGACTGTAGCGATTATAGGAGTCTTCGAATTCTCGCTGGTATCAGGAACGGCCTTTCCATTAGCAACAGCTATAGCTTCTTCGAAGGTGACAATTCCGTCCAAGTTTACCTCATCGACGCTCAATCCTACTTTCCTATCTGTTCTGAGTCCCTTCTCCAACCCATCTAGGCCGCCTAATTTGTAGAATGCTGGCAAACTTTTTGGATTTAAGAGCTTGTTCAACTGGCCTGGTGAGAATGCGAAGCTGTTGTTCTCAACCTTGAAATCTTCCTCCGTTCCAGGATCAGGTGTCAAGGCCTCCTCGTCATTCTTAACATCCTCATTTCCAGAGCCATGGTGAATCTCAATATCCCTGTCGCCTTGGGATGATTGACTTCTCGCCATTGTCTCACCACTATAGTTCGTATGTGAATGGCTAGCATCGTCTGAAGCAATGGAACCTTGTCTAGACCGTAATCCTGGGACGGCTAGGAAAGAGCTATCACCCCATCCGGATGTAGGTGAAGATACGTTATGCGGAGAAGTTGGCCGGCTATCTCGACTTTCAAATGAAGGCGATCGGTGATCTCCTATTGACATCCGACTTCCTTGTCTCGAATGCGATGTTTTCGTATTTGGGGATGGCGCATCATTTCTTGTCGAGCTCGGTGGTTCGGTCTGTAGAGTAGGTAGTGGTTGATTAGGCATAGGGCCTAATGGAACAGAACCCTTATCCATCTCGCGCGGTGGACTGGGATTATTTACAGCAGAAGTGTCGATGGTGATTGTTGGTCTGACCAGGAAAAGGACCGTCAGTAAGGGCTGCGATATGTATACGTTTAGGGAAATACTTACGCCCTTTGTCGTCGTCCGCCTGGACTAGGCATCGGTGTCGAGGGGCTTGGGTCAGCCATTTTTCGAAAGATTCAGAATTGGAGTAGTTGCTGTCTCCTGTTTCGTCACAGCGCACAGCCCGTGGCTCGAGGCCCTTAGCCAGTGTCGAGTTATAAAGGAGGGTCGACGGTCGTAGGCATCTGGAAGTGGCTATGCAGGTCGGTCTGCCTTGTGCAAGAAAAAATGTATAACTTGGATATCTGGGCTATGGGCACAATGTATATAAGTAGATACTCTCTGAAATTGATGGAAAACACGGTGGTGACTGATGGCAATCGCTCAACCAGCGGATCCACAGCCAAGATTGGACAAGAGCTTGGCTGGTATAACCACTGTCGTAACGGTCCCAAACAATGCTCACAAAAAGTCGCGAATGTCTCACGACCGTCATGGAAAGGGGGATATCAATGTAATTTCTGGGGGGTGTCTCTTTACCTTTTCTTGACCGAAGAAGCACTGAATGGGCTTCTGCTCTGCGTATCAGTCGATGTGGAGTAAGGAAGGTGAGGTTCTCGATGGACTGGCGCCGGTGGTGAGGAAACGGAGAGGAGCAAGCCCATCAGATAACAGGCGTGGCAGAGCGAGGCGTGTCAGGAAGAATTCTGCAGATGCTCGGGCCACATTCGAAGAAGCAGCGGCAAATCAGAGTGGACGAGCGAGGTTGGTTCCTTCCCGATCAAGGATGCACAGTCATTGGGGGAGGAGCCAGCATTCGATCATGGATCTGAGTGACCGCAAGATGCAAGACGAACACAGAGGCACAGAGAGAATGGGGATTTCAACTTGTGGAGCGGCAAAAGCACACAGATTGAGGCTGTGCTTCGCTAGCTCTGGGAATCGCTAGCCGCCGCCGAGGAAGAGGTGTAGTCATAATGTGAGTCGACCATGTCGCATAGCTGCGAGCGAAAACCTGGAGAACTGGAGGTTCCGGGATTGGATTGTGAGACAGGATCGTTCTGGGTTTTTCCTTGCCATCCATCATCGTGGAGCTTTGAAGCTCTCTTGACTTCTCCGTCGCGATACATCAAAATAATCGAGTGTGCACCAGCCGAGCTTCTACGGTGCCTGTTTGCTGTGTCTAGAACACCACCGCTTGCCCCCATTGGGCCTAGCTGCCGCTCGCTCAGCAAGGATCCTTGAAACCATGGCTTCAGGTTCATATCCGCGGGCTCCACACAAGGACTCGGGCGAAATTTCACTAAAAAATGCGCTTTTGTACCGTACTTGTCGTATAAGTTACGGCTCCTTCGAAGTTAAAAATGCGATCGCCATCTGATTTCTCGCTACTGTACAATACTATAACACGTGCAAAATAACACCCGGATCCAGCAAAGCTTCAGAGGCCAGATGCTGCATTCTGGTTAGAAATCCGCCACGTCCGCAGCTTCCGCCGGTCGCATAGCCTGGCCCAAAAGGTTAACTCTAGTGCCAATCCAATCAGCGCCTGTGGATTTTCTAGAAAACATGCAAGGAAAACTTCCGAATCGCTGAGGTTGGGGACAGCTCACCTGCAGCTTCCGATGCCATCTCGTTCCTTCGGATCCTATCAGATCTTCGAGCCATTGAGCAATTTGGAATGTGCAGCTTGAAAAATGATACCCCACAAGTTAACGCTTTTCCATATCCGGAAGGTCAAGTCCCCATCCCGGCAAAAAAGACGGCTTGTTATTTCTGAAAGACATATTACTACTGTACAGTACAGTACCGTACAGTACAACACTGCATTGTTACGGGGTACAGCTTGCGAGGCAGACTAGCTTGTTCCCAGTACTGTAGTGTACGTAACGTACTATGCTGCTTCCTACAGTATAAGTTTTGATGGTCCCAGCAATGTGCTACCGCTGTTGCCCAGCATCACGAAGCACAACGAGGTACGTAAGACGAGGCTGAGCCAGAAGTATTCGTAAGTGCTCCAGCTGGAGAAAAGCCCGACAAGGCTGTCATTCAACCTCGCGACACCCATCTTGTGCCCCAACAAAGCAAGTGGAAGTATTGCCCTGACAACTCCAAAGGACCTATATCTCTTGGTATTGATAAACACTTAATATCAATCTAACTCGCACCACCGATGGTCAGGCGGATTACCATATCCGTAACACCACTAGTTACACCTCTTGGTTTAATAGCATAGCCTCCTTGACGAATATGGCAAGTCCCACGGGTCTTTATCGGATCCCACTTTGGCGGAAAGAAAGGTGGGAGATACTTGTATTACCCGTCCCATGCCGTTCTTCATAGCATGACACGCATGATTCTTGATGGAATAACCTTTTCACTGCAAATTACCTATTCGAGGCTAGTCTCGCTACCCTGACCCATCAAAAACATCGGGATGGCGGGAGATAAGCGAGACCCTCTCGGCAGGCACGCATGGCATGGTTTTTTTTTTTTCCTTCAACATCCAGATTTTCCGAAAAAGAGGATGGCAAAATAATCTCTTCCGAACAGGTGGCGAAAGGGGCTGAGTATTTTGCCTCATAGTCGATCGACCTTCTTTTCTGACAGTCTGACTTACAGTATGACTACCTTCCCGGCTGTACGGAGGCGGTTTTTAACATCAGCTGCCCTTAGATAGCATAAAATACAAAACGATCCTTGATGTTGCCACGCTCGTGATAGGAGGCTGTACTTGATTGGAACCAGGTATACCGAAGTCACGGAAGGTGCATTATCTTAGGAACCTACCACGCCTACGTCAACACTTCTGCAAATACCAAGTACAGGAAAACTAGACACGACTTATGCCAAGAAATATATTCTCTAATGTAAATAGGTCCTGCTAGAATGGAGATAGTGTAATTCAACTACGACTCGCTGTTGCAAAACAAAATGCCTCATCTAAAACTACCTAATGCCGTAATCTGTCTACCCGGTCCCTAAAACGCCTAAGAAAATATGTATAAGAAAAGTAAAAATAGTCNAAAAAGTCTTTCGCCGGGCATAACAAAAGAGATTCTCCAAACCGTGGAATCAAAATTATTTCTTCGTAGTAAATTCATGTCTGCTTGTGAAGCCTGGTTGTAGTGTTATCTCCACTTCCTGGTCTTTGGGCACCATCTCATGGTCTAGGTCCCATCCAAGACGTCGACAAAGCTCAGCCACAACGACGTCGCAATCGCCAAGCATATCGATATCAAAGTTAACATGTGAGACGGGGGTTCTTGAAATGTACATCTGCGGTATGTTTGCTGGCAGGAAAGGGACAACTTCAGAGACAGGTGCAACCTTCAGTGAAGTTCCTATGACGATGACCAAGTCTACAAGATCTCTGTCGTGTTTAGTAAGTCTTTCTGAGAAGCGATCGGGAAGAGCTTCCCCGAAGAAAGTGATATCAGGCTTCATCACTCCGGCGGCTGGGATATCATAATCGTCTTCTGAAGACGAGTCTGCGTTTTCGTCAAAACGCCGGCGTTTCTTGTCGGAGCCATTGGAACGCTTACGTTTCATAGCTGCTGGTGCTTGCAAATTGCGAAGGTTTTGAATGCATTGAGGACAGCGAGGAATATTCCCTGCTATGACATCTGGAAAGATGGTCTCTCCGGGAACTTGATAGTGACATTCGACGCATGAAGCAGTTGCGAATGATCCATGACATTGAATCAACTTTTCTGGAAGAATGCCGGCTATAGATTCTATATTGTCGATATTTTGGGAATAGTTTGTCAATAGTTTGCCTTTTTGTTGCAATAGATAGATAAACTTGTGAGTTGGTGTGTAACGATCTGTGCTCGGAAGAATATCCTTTGCAATCGAATAAAAGATGCTTGGATCTTGCCGAAATATATCAATATCGAAGACTTCCTGGGGGTCGTTAAGACCAAGATATTCAAGTTTAGAATAGAGACCTGTGTCCTTAGATCGGAAATCCGGGATGCCTAGGGATGTTGAGATACCAGCACCTGTAAGTACGATGATGTTTCTTGATTTCTTCAACAGCTCAACAGCATCATCCACTGTATTGTACTGCGGTAGCTTGATTCGTTTGGATAACTCACGGCTCAGAGCAAGACTGAGTAACCCATAATAAGCATCATCAGGAGAGCCTTCAAGAAAAGGGGGCGGACGGAGACCAAAAGCGGTCAGGAGTTTTTTAGCACTGATAGTTCCAGCTTCTACAGTTCTTTTGCAGAATTCTTCAGGGCCAAAAGTACGCAGCTGCTGCCGATACACCACAGCCTCCTCAAGGGTACATGCGTCCGGCTCTACAGGCTGACCTTAGTGCGTTCGCAAGAGAGGAAGTCCTGAATACTTACCACCATTGAAAAGATGTTCATCTCCCATCTCTTGGATAGTATCCTCAAATAGAGAAGCCATCTCCCAATTTTCGCTGTCATCATCTGCCTCCCCTTCTGCGCCATCTTCGGAGCTCTCAGGAACTTCAATGTTCTCAGCACGTGCAAAATCACCTGCTAGCTTGTCTACAGAAACAGAATCATTATCTGACTCAGAATTGTGCGCCTCTGGGCCAGGGCCGCTGATAGACGGTTGCGGAGATTCCTTTCCGCTTGGATCCATCTTCTAAATGTAGCTGGTCTGTTGGAAATTTAACAAAGAAGGGCAAAAGATTAGGGAAAAGGTTGCCACGCTCTGATCTAGATATCCCGGGGCGGTTAAATAAAATTCCTGAACCAATGAACGCGCTGAAAGGCCGCTAACGAAACTTTAAATTCCCTAGCTTCAAGTTACCCCAAACGTCCTGCAGGATGACGGGGATGAGTCTAGTTGACATTAGTTAAGCATAATGTGAGCCCCAGTCAAGCATCACATCCAATACCGATTTCAAACCATGTGTGAGTCTCAGAGTTATAGCAATGGCATCTTCGAAGGACAGTGAAGGCGACCAAGCTCCTCAATTCGCCGTAACTTCGGACCCTCTCAGATCGGAAGGGCCGAAGCGACGTAGTTCCAAGGCAATACGTGATGAATCTTTGTCCCAAAACCGCCGGCGGCGGCTATCAAGTGTCGTTAGATATGGATCAAAACACATTCGTCTCGAGGAGCCTCAGAGAGAACGCCAGAGACCTATATCTACGGCTTCTAGCATCTATATGGGCTCTTATGTTCATAGTCCACGTCGATCAGTGTCAAGAAGTGGTGTAAGAAGTTCCGGTGCATCGACACCGATTTCTCCTCGTTATAGCATGAGTCAAACCCAATTGAATTTTCTGTTGCAAGACCTCTATCTAGAATTGGAAACCTATGGCGTAGAAGAATACCGAGATGGCTTTTTTGACGCCGCTTTTTTAAAACCACCGAAAGTTAATCATGAGGATCTCATGAAAGATGCTGAAGATACTCTTCCATGGCGCTTGCGGAAAACCCATCCTCTTTCTGTTATGGACTTCTTGCCCAAACAAGTGCATGAAGCAAAGACGGTGTTTCTCAAGATTACAACAACACGAGCTGGAATAAAGCTTACAAAGTCGTTTTTGGCNTTTTTTTGTTGCATATATATTATGCCTAGTACCAGTTATTCATAATTGGCTTGGGCGGTATAGCTATATCATGATCATATCCACCATCATAAATCATCCTGGAAGAGCAGTTGGCTCACAAATCGATGGAATGGTTCTTACAATAGTTGGAACAGCATTCGGACTAGGTTGGGGCTCCTTTGCCCTATGGGTATCAGATAGTACCCCTGTGGCAATGCGTGGTTATGGTGGAATTCTTGCCATCTTTCAGCTCCTCGCCATCGGCGGAATAGCAGCTCTTAGATCATATTACATTAGACTATATCAGCTTGTTCTTTGTGCAGGTATTTCTCTCATCTTCACTGTCCTTGTAGGCACCTCACAGAAAATTATATGGTCGAAGCTATATACTTATGGGATCTCTTGGTTGTTTGGACAAGCGATTTGTCTTTTAATATGCTGCACTATATTCCCTGATGCTGGAGCCCGTCCCTTGGCTGTCGCATTGCATGATGCCTTTGCAGTTATGCAAGATAGTCTTGTTCTGCCACAATCAGATAATACCACTATGCACCGACGATTAGCTCAGACCTTCGTTGATCTCTCACAGGCATACCGAGACCTTGTCCTCGATATTTCGGTTACTCGTTTTCGGCCAAAAGATGTCCTAGCACTGCGAAATCTCATGCAGGGTGTGGTTAGATCGCTCTTATCCCTAAAGATGGAAACTGAATTATTTGACTTTGAGACAAGCAGAAGTCCTCATGAGAGTTCTAGCGAATCTTCATCGCCAGCAGTATCTGGCGTTACTTTGGATAGTTCTCAAGCAGGAAATAAAGCTGTTATAGATGTTGACACCCCAAATTTGGAACCTCCCATTTTTAGGACAGATACTGAGGAAAGGGCAGTGAAGCTTGTGTCAAATAAGCTAGCCAAGCCAACTCTGGATCTCTTATCTGATATAAGATCGTCGCTATCTAGATGTGATACGGTCTTAATGGATATGTCAGGGTATCGGAAGTATTTAGGGCCTCCGCTGGAAGTGTCGGATGATATTCTTGGAGCATTGGTAAAGCTCCGGAGAGCAATGGTCCACTATGACAAGCAAGAAGCTGGGCTATTGGATGACCCAGCTCTCCCATCATCCTACTCCGATCACGCAGAAGTGGTAGAGCTATTCCTTTTCGTTCGGCCAGTTAGGCAAGCTGCAACCACGGTGGAGGCTCTTATTATGAAGGTCATGGAAATGCAGCAGAGACGATCAGGATGGCGATTATATTTACCATCCTACTCAATTCAAAAAGCTCTCTCCCGTACAAATGCACAAGTGCGGCACGATCGAGGAGGGCTGACAGCAGGTTTCTATTTTAAAAGCCAGCAGCGGCTTGCCGAAGTTATGAAAGGTATGACTAATGTGTATAGACCTCTACGTCCTAAGCCAAATGCAGACCACAAAGACTCTGAATCAGATTCTGCTGCGACCGGTTTAGAGACTGTGGAGACTTTGGGTGCCTATGAAGAAGAAAAGAACACCAGCATACACCCAAATGCATCTTCAACGACGAAACTGCGATATAAAATTTGGTTGGTTCTTCACCGTCTGCAAGGATTTGAGACAAGATTTGCTCTTAAAGTCGCTTTTGCAACAACTCTGTTGTCTATTCCGGCTTGGCTAGAACAGAGTAGAGGATGGTGGAATCAGAATGAGAGTTGGTGGGCAGTTGTTTTTGTGTGGCTGATGATGCATCCAAGGTGACTACCCTCGTAATAGTTTTCCATACAAGTTTTGCTAACTTTTAATCTTTAGAGTGGGTGGGAATATCCAAGATCTAGTAACCAGGGCCCTTTGTGGAATCCTAGGGGCGCTATGGGGAGGGCTTGCTTATCGTGCTGGGAATGGTAATCCCTATGTAATGGCTGTCTTTGCAGCGATCTATATGATTCCTATGATGTATCGGTATACACAAAGTACGCACCCTCGATCAGGGCTTGTTGGATGTATATCGTATGTTGCCATATCGACCGCCGCATACAATGCTGCTGGACTGCCATCTGTTACGAAGATTGCATGGACGCGTGGTGTTGCAATCGTCATTGGAGTGGTGTCGGCTGTATTAATGAATTCAATGCTTTGGCCATTCGTAGCTAGACATGAGCTTCGAAAAGCTCTCTCAGCTATGCTGGTATATTCGAGTGTCATTTATCGGGGTAAGGCCCTTCTTTTCTAGACTGTTTTCCATATCTGACTCTTTGCAATAAAGGAGTTGTGGCAAAATATGTCTACTACGAAGCAGGAGAACAACCAGGCCCTGAGGATATTAGGCAATCCGGTCAGTTAATCCATTCCACTTTATGTAATCTCTATGCACTAAACTATAATTCTACAGAAATTACAGAGGGTCGCCTTCGTGAAGGTTTTGTACGAATCCGTGAGCTTATGGTATACACTATGTCTAAAATTAATTAACTTTCACTGAGCTTACTATATGAAAGGCTTTGACCCGCCACGAGATACGTCTTCGTGGCCCGTTTAATCCACTCCCATATTCAGCTCTCATAGATTGCTGTGAGAGANTTTTTTGAGTATATGGTTACCATCCGGCAGTCGTCACTATTTTATCATCCTCATTATCTGGCCGATAATGAACAAGCGTCCATGAGTTTACTTTCCTATCGCCGGGATGCAGTAGCAGCAATTCTCATGAACTTATATGTACTAGCTGGTGCACTAAGAGTCAATCGCAAAGTACCAGTACGTAGCAATGCATCCTTAGGATAATCGCAAAACTAATATTAAACAGAGATATCTTCCAAGCTCGGCGGCAGCTAGAAAACGACTTCTAGACCATATGGCTGAAATAGATACTAACCTATCCCCACACGAAGAAAACGCGGGGAGTAGTACTGCGCCTGATTCCAGCGACAAGGAAATGCGAAAATGGTCACAAATATACAGTTACTCTTACAGTCAAAGTTTGACAGGATGTGTCCAACAACTAGAACAGCTTGAAAAATATGTCAAAGACATCGTTGGAGAACAAGGGTGAGCCACTCTCCAACTTCCTCTACATCCAGAGTATAAATGCTGATTCGATCTAGATTTGACCCAATCTAACTATTGAATAAGGATACTACGGTCGAGAGGACATGGCATAGAAATTATTGTCGGGGTAAAGCCGCTATATTGTATCCAAGAGTCATGGTAGTCTATCCAACCTGAACATAAGTTTACAAAAGTATCCTGTGACCCTGATATCCTCTTTTCCGAAACCCAGACATATTCCTCCCCGAACTCCCAATGCAATGCTCTTAATACATCATTTCATTAATAATATCCCGAAGTACTGGTCTTCCTGATAACAATGCCTTTTCTCCGGCCCTAATCCTCTTGGGATGATGCTGTCCGACTCGTGGGCTATTCTCTAGAGAATATTCCCTCTTTGCGGTCTTCTCCTTTAAAGGGTGCGATTGTGTAGTAGCTGGCCGACTTGATATACTAGCCGTAACTTGCGTAGCCATCTCATCAAACACATGGGACTCAATCGCATATCTAGGCAAAGCATATACCCATCCCTTCTCTTCCATTAAACGGACAAATTTTGCCACCATTTCCTCGCTATGCCCATTTCCAAGAAGCGTTTCTTTACTTCCAATAACCAATAACTTCGTTTTAGCCCTAGTAAATGCAACATTTATCCTTCTCCAGTCTTTAAGGAGCTCCCCGATAGACTTGGATTCATTGCTTCGGACAAGACTCAAAATCACTACTTCTTTATCCCGGCCTTGGAAACGATCTGCGGTATGCATCTCAACATCAGAATGATTGCGAAGTCCATGTTTTAAAAGCGCAAGCTGTGATCGATAGTGGGTCATCACACCAATTGCGTTGGAAGGCATTCCAACACTAAGGAGGCTCTCAACAAGTTGCGTGCAGATAGCTGCTTCAGTGTGGTTGACGATTCGGTTGCCCTTGGCTTCTTCTTCTCTAGAAGCTGGAAGGAGAGTGTCGGTATTTATGAAGGCTACTTTTATTTCTGGATCAAGTAGGTCCCGAATCCAGCAGTTGCCACGTACAGGCCCTGCACAAGGTGACTTGGTGCTATACGATAATGTCGACTGGGCGAAGTGATGATGTCTTAACCCATCCATGTTTGGGATTCTTATGCAAGATTCTGCCACTTCCTGACTCCCACACTTCAATCTTCCGTTGTAAATGAGATTATTGCTTAACGTCATGACTTCACTACACATGCGATACTGGTGCTCGAGGTAAACTACTGAATTCGGGTGTGAATCAGAAAGGAGCTTGAAGAGACTGACATCTAGACCTCCTTTTTTAGCTTCATCATTGGCAACGAGAGGTGGAAGTTGATAGTGGTCACCGACGAGGATGAAAGTTCGTGCCAGCCGAATCGGTCCAAGACATACTGGTAAAGTAATCTGAGAGGCTTCATCAACAATACAGTAGTCGAATGTTCGTTCATTGAAAATAGGGTGGTTGATTCCGAGGCACGTAGTTGCCACGATAGGTGTCTCGTGCCATGCCGCCTCAATTTCTTCGAAAGATGACTTGGGTGTCCCAGCAAGTATTGAAAACTCCTGGACCTCGGGACTGACCTTAGCAGCGGTACCAAGACGTAATATAGGGATTTGATCGTCTCGTAATTTAAGAAGGATGTTATCGACAGCAGTGTGAGTGTAAGAGGTAAGCAAAACGCTCTTCTTCTGAGAGACTAAAGCTCTAATAATGTGGGCGATAGTAGTTGTCTTCCCAGTACCAGGCATACCAAGGACTAGTGCATAATCCTCGGCAGTCATGACTTTGTCAAGAGCTCGTCTCTGATCAACATTGAGGTGGGCATCCCTATCCACGGTATATGCTGTAGAATTCACCTTGAAGCGCGGTTCGACCAGATCCACTACCAGGTTTCTGATTTTTTGGGAACCGAATGGACCATCTGCCATAATCTGGATAAGGTTGTTACGGGCAGTAGCCATTCCATTACTGAATTCGTCTTTGTCAAGCCTGTACTCCATTGGCCCCTCAACAATCTTACCCTGGGATTGTTCAACAGTGGACCCCTCTGGCGCTACTTCCATAATACTCGCGAAGACTTGGTTATCAACTTCATCAAATTTAGGACCTCGGATACGTGCGTTATGGAGCCGTCGATCAACAGCAACAGTTATTCGGTTCTTCCGTACTTGGGTGACATATCCCTTTGCTAGTGCAAAGTGACCCTTTTCATCTGATATAACGATGGGCTCCCCAACAAGAATCTGCGAATCCAAGAAAGACAGGGTGTTGGATGGATCTTTCTTTACCAAAGTATATCGGTATCTATTAATCTTGGGGTTATCAATTTCCTCGTATGCAGAACCAGGTTCGATGATCACATTCGAAAAGCATCTGCCACGTTTCTCACGCTCGGAGCTAACCATGGTCCATAGTTCTCTTCGAAATTTTAATGATTCTTTCTCTTCTTTCGTAAGGAGATCGTCCCATTTGAGAAAAAATTCTTTGTGCTTGGGTGTGAGATGCTTGACCACTTCATCAAATTTGCCCTTCATTCCACTTGTTTCACCTGTTCCATCATCTGCCAGCTTGTGGTATATGAAACAGGGAACCTTGGCGTAACAACGACCGCACATGTTCTCTTTCTTCAACATTTGTGGAAGTTGAGCATGACGTTCTCGGACAAAGCATGCTAATTCATTGCGCTGCATAATCATATGGCGAAGTTCATGCCGGATTGTTGGAATTCGGATCGTTTCAGACGTCTCCATATAGTAGAGAATACCATATGCAATTTCAATATCATATCTGTCGGATAAAAGCAGATTATAGAGAGCGGTTTGTGCTCTATGAGCCGCAGTAGGGTTTTTGCCTGTCTTTACTTCAAATGGAACCGTCAAGGTTCTTTCCCTTTTCCCATCTCGCATAGTGACCTGCACGGTGGCATCGATATTTCCCTTGAGTCCATACATTGGCGACCAAACATGTTCTTCAACATCCAAAAGCTTACTGACACACATTGTAGCTTTTTCACCATTACCGGCCTTGACAATTGCTCCTTCCTGCAATTTGTTAGCGAGAGCGTTGCAAAATCATGACTGAAATTTCTACCTTTGGCTGAGACGATACGAAGAGTTCTGCCCATGCCTGAAGTTCACCCATCTTACTTCTTAGATATTCAACAGCCTGCGGAATCTGAAGTTTGATCGTATATAAATCCTCAACATGTCGAAGAGCGATCTCTTCAATCGTTTGTGTTAACCATGCAAGGTCCCACCTATTTGCCAACATTGCAGCCTGAAAGATTTCATGCAGAATGGTGCCGTAGACAAGTGGCGGACTGGATTCACTGGTGGCTTTGACTCTATCCTGAAGAACGGCCCGACGAGTGCATCCAAAGGAATCTGCCAGTTGTGTTGATGAGATAAGATGATCAGGGTGTAAGATTAGCAAGTTGTGATTGTCATCAATGATACACTTTCCTTGGGAATCAAAATTCCCAATTATGTGGACATATGCTTTGGTCGTCACTGGTGAATCAATCCAGATGCCTCGAAGGTAAACAGTCCTAATTGGTGTGGTGTCTTTGACCTGCAATAACAGTACCTAGTTCGGCCAAGTCAGTTTATCCCAAGGTTTTCATTAGGCTTCCTCTTACTTTTTCTGGATGAAGTCGACCATTTGTATCCTCATATTCCGAGTCGAGAACGTTCGTCACCAAATATCTCTGGATTGTTCGAGCCTTTCTCACAGCCTAATCATGTTTAGCAACACATTAATCACGCATCATTACGAAATGCTGTACATACAGGGAGCAACCCACCGGCTGATATTTTAAGTGGCTGAGTTCCTACTGCCTTAATAGCTTCGAAATCAAGGTCATCAAATTCATGTCCATATTCATCATCTGAGTCCTCCTTTTTGTCTATTCCATTAGTCTCAACATGGAGATGACCAGTTCCCGTGTCCGATTTTGCCATACTCTCTTGCTTGATACCGTCCTGTTTGTCAAATTTAGCCACGATACTTTCAAGGTCTGCCGATAGCATCTCCTCGTCTAGATCGTCAAACTCGTCGAACTCTGCTGTCACTTTGGGAGGGAATCCATGTTTTGCATTGGCTGTTTGTATAGGGTCTTCGACTTCTCCTTTCATCATATTCGAATCAGGATTTATCCTTCCGCTGTCCAGCATAGTAACCGGCGATGCCTTCGCATAAATTATGTTCTCCGATTCCGTAGTGAATGTATCTAACAAACTAGCATCAAGATCATCGTCATCAAATTCATTATCATCTAAAACGTCAGGCTTAAGTAAAACGGCATGAATTAATGGGTTATTCCCAGTCTCCGAGGCTTCTGTTTGATTTTCTAGATGATCTGTCTCAGCAGGCAATTTTTTCAGTGCGCATTCACGTAGCGGTGTTGGTGATGTTTCATGATCATTGTTAAGGAGTCGGACCTCCTTGGAAATCGGCGACGAGCTGGGTTGCTGGCTAGAAACTGTTGGTTGCCTGCTCTGGCTAAAACCTTCCTGTACTCGTTCGATCAATACAGATAGTTTTGATGGCCGAGAGGATTCTGAAAATACATCATCACCTAATCCAGGCTCCAATTCTGCTCTCTTCCTGCGTTTAGGGAAGTGGTTACCACAACTAATAGCCCGCCGGAATCCATTTGTTGAGCGCGATGTCATGCTTTCCTTGGAAGGTTGTGGGGATGATGTATGCATTATGTGTACTAAGCTTGATGGGGTCGACGCTTTTGAGCCGTTGAGTGAGTACCGACCCCATAGCTCAGAGCCAGGATCAGTTTGCTGGTTAAGAAGATCTGCTTTGGAAATAATTTGGTTGGAAATGTGGGCAGGTGACGAGGATATTGGCGAGGAACTTCGTGCCCGCTTCCTAACTCTCCGAGTAGTGCCACACGATGTGACAGATGGGGGCAGTCCCTCCTTGCCATCATTCCATAAAACACGCTCGTTCGGGGAAATATTCTGGACTGCCCGCCTGACATCGCCCATTTCAATGAGGTCTGGAAGAGCCAGCTTCCCAGATGGCGTTGAGGGGATATCTCCTCTTTTCGAATCTTCAGGCTGCGCAGCAGCCGATTCTGGTACATCACGTTTATTTCCTTTATGGGGATCGTCTGGAATCACATTCTCCTTCCCAGGATGGAGTTTATTCACTCCAGGATTCGGTATGGTTTCAGTGAATTGGAACCCGTTGAGTTTATTTTTTGTAGCCGAGGAAACTGGAAGAAGCGGCTCTCGAGACTGCACTTTTGGAGTTGTGTTTACTTTGGTTGCTTGCTGCCCATGGAAACTTTTATTTCGATGCCATTTTGATCGTTTCTATGTAATAATTATTAGACTTTGTCTCGCACAATCTTGCTCTAGGGTAATTATAACTCACCTTCGCCGAGTGATTTTGGTCAGAAAATGACCTTTGTAAAGGCATTCTTTCAAACTTCAAGAATACACTGTAGCCTCATATCAGGTTGCAGAACAGATTGAAATATTCTGGATTGCTGCTCTCACTTGTCAACACCCAATAAAGTTACGCGATCCGAAGACGCGAAGACGCGTCGGTCGCAATTAGTGTGCTAGCGTTGTCACGTGGTGAACGAGGGGAGCCTCCGATCTGCTCCGGACTAGCTTACATAAGTATTGGTCTAGCTTGATAAGAGGGGATTTTGGCTCTCACAATCGTCTACCTTCAATTGCGCCTTCGGAGTATGTAAACAAGCTTTCACTGGCTCCATTATAACGTCTTCGAAGTTCGAACGGTACTCTCAGCTGACCATTTCTTAGTCCTGACCTAGCCATGGCTTCAGATAAACCTTTACCGTTTATATACCAGTTCGCAGCTGGTTAGCTCCCCTCTCCATGCTTTGCCGTTACAGAGTCCGCGCTGACAAGTATATTTAGGCGCTGTGGCCGGTGTTTCTGAGGTAAGTGTGTATTGTATACAGAGTTGATATAATTGGTGTTAATTCTTGACGGTTGTAGATTTTGGTTATGTAAAGACCTCTAATTCCATAGTGAGCCAATGCTTGTAGCTAACGTAGAATTTAGGTACCCATTAGATGTTGTTAAGACTAGAGTGTGGGTTAAATTAGCTTTGACAACAAGACTGAAAGATCGCGGCACTAACGTTTTCCAGGCAATTGCAAACCGGTAAAGGTTCTGGAGCAGATCATTACAATGGCATGGTTGATTGCTTTCGCAAGATCATAAAGAATGAAGGGTAAGTTTGTTCGCATGAGTTATTAGCATTATCCTAATACTTAGTAGGTTTGGCCGACTTTACCGTGGTATCGAAGCGCCTATACTTATGGAGGCACCAAAACGTGCAACCAAGTTTGCTGCAAACGATGCGTGGGGCAAGTTCTATCGTGATATATTTGGTGTTGCGAAGATGAACCAATCCCTCTCTATTCTCACCGGCGCTACGGCTGGAGCTACTGAGGCGTTTGTTGTGGTACCCTTCGAGCTTGTCAAGATTCGACTTCAAGATCGTGCGTCTGCTGGCAAGTATACCGGAATGATCGATGTAGTGGTCAAAACTGTCAAAGCGGAAGGCCCACTTGCACTTTACAATGGTTTAGAAAGCACTATGTGGAGACATATCTTGTGGAATGCGGGATATTTTGGATGTATATTCCAGGTCAGAGAGTTACTTCCAAAGGCGGACAACTCCTCCACCCAGATGATGTATGATTTGCTCTCTGGAGCAACCGGAGGTACTATTGGAACTATCGTTAATACGCCCATGGATGTCGTTAAGTCTCGAATCCAAAATAGTCCTAAAGTCGCTGGATCTGTACCGAAATACAACTGGGCATGGCCAGCTGTTGCCACCGTTGCAAAGGAGGAGGGTTTTGGTGCTTTATATAAGGGATTTCTGCCCAAGGTCCTTAGACTAGGCCCCGGTGGAGGTATCTTGTTAGTTGTATTCACTGGAGTCATGGATTTCTTCCGCACGTTGAGATCTGAGGCATAATCGACAAAGTTCACCAACGAATGTCTCTTGTATCGCTATCGGATCATCTTCGTTGCAAACCTGTCAAAGTTTATTGTATAAAGCGCAAGTCTGGACGGTCACTATTAAGATGGCAGGGGACNAAAAAAGTATATGACATGTCTTCATCTAAGTGCTGAAGCAAGTTTGTTTAGATCGATAGACATCACAAGCAAAATCAAAGCAGAGATATAGATGATTCATTCAATGCAAATGTTATTGCAGGTATGCGAGCATTTTCTTTAGTTTCTTCGCTTTTACCAGTTCTCTAAATACTAGCTTGTGGACACCGATGTACTTTGGACAAATCGAGCTACATAAAGTCTAATGAAATAGTTCTAGATCTGCTGCATCTGATTCTGCACTACCTCATAGAAATGTGAGTTGTTAACTAGCTCTTGAGGAATTCAGAAGAAAATCTTGCTCTTAAATTCTGGAGCAGGCCTTCCTCAAAACACAGATCGTTCCCCCAGTTTATGTTTGTGTTCATTCCAGATCAATACTTGAGGTCCTGTTCTTTTTGCAGACGTTATTTCCTTTTAATTCCCCTTTCTATCCTTTCAGTGATTTTCGTTGCCTATTTCCTATAGCAAGCGGCCAGGGAATTTTGATTGGTATATAATGACCGATAGTTCCAAAATAATCTGCAAACACCAACATATGACCAAACTAATGGAATTCATACCTTACGAAGGTGTTATATGATCCATTTTAACGATGGGCAGTGTTACCTCAGAAGTAACCTCCTCAAGCCGAGTTAGACTCGGATCTGATTCCATACTTCCCGGTCATCTCTTACGTGGACGAACATAAAAATTATAGCTTTATCTTTCAACTGCCATTTTATCATATATGCTTCTAAGTATAATTCCTTTTGTTATTATGTTGTATATTGAATTTTGAATTTCTGTCTTCAATGCGGACATGGCCAACATCGGTATGATTCGCCAGATACCAACAACGTTGAATTTATCATCTATATATTTGCAACGTTAATTCAAAATCCATGGAATAGTTGTATTTATGGGTTACATTTGTGCACTTGGGATGGTTTAAACTCAGAGAGGAACGCATTCAGGGGGCAGGAAGAATTCCTCGCTTGTTATTTACCTCTAGTTTCAGAAACTGCATCACAGCCACGCGACAAATATTAGACGATAGTAAATAATGCCCGAAGGAAATATTCCAGTAAGGCTCGTCTTGATTGAGTGGACTAATAAGGATTAAAAGTTGTGGTGTTGGTTTAAATAACGGCGAGTTGGAGGAGCGGTGGTATTTTACCCTACCCTTGTGGCTCTCCTCCTGCAGCTCCGGCCTAGCGCAACAATGACAACCCATCCTCTACAGCTTCGTCCCTTTTTCCCACAACAAACTTCCATCCACATCACTCGAATCCTTCCAAAGTTTTGATATTCGGTTCAAATCTTTTATGCGATCAAGGGTACATTAAATAATAAATCAGAACCCGACTTATAACCACCCCAACAGTAAGTTTATTCTATATTCCTATTCCCCGCACCTATGTCGCCCAAGTCGCGTCCCATGTTATGCGCCCGATTAGTTTGAAACGCCTGCAACAAATATAAATACTCATCGTTCTGTAGGAAACAATGGCTCGCGAAGGCACTCGTTCAGCAACTGGTTTGTGTTCCCAAAATCATCACCGATTCTGCATCGGCTTGCTGTTACTTGTACCAGCGCGCTTAACATCTACGGGGCTTAGCTGAACCGGAGATATAGGACACTCCCGACCAAGAGTCTTCTCAGTTCCCGAAACTGCTCCGCCAACTAAGAGGCGTACACCAGCAAATACCAAGGCAAAGGTGGGAGCAAAGAAGGCTACAGTTGAGAAAGGCAACAAACCTGCCGGAATCACCAAGGTTAAGAAAGCCGCTTCTTCTAAGAAAGCGCCTGCTGCTAAGGTGAGTCAAATTTAGCTCATATTGTGATCATCATTACCAACTTATTGAGTAGGCAAAGTCGGCCTCTAAGAAGGCTGAAAGTGCAGTCCCTGGGAAAAAGGTATAGTGGCATTTCCTTTTGTTATGCAACTCAAGAGTCCTAGTCTTACTTTGTCCCAGGATCTATAATGAGTGAGTTCGGGCAAATTCTCTGTAACATAGTTTTGGCAACATTTCAAATGTCATTACTGTGATCGCACTTCGAAGCCATCTCTTTTCTGTTATCCTTTTAGACTCATTGGACTAACATTCCATAGACTGTAGGGACCAAAAAGACTTAAAGCTTATGATTACCACAGCTAGCACAACCAAAAAACCAGTGTTGCTCTATTTTCTAAACCGAATCATAAGACAGGAAGTAAATATCAGTATTTGTCTTCATGATATTAGACAGATAGTTGCTTTTTGTTCTGGATTCGAATCAGGTATAGATACGGCGTTTTAGGTGTTAAGCCAGGAATGATTGTAGGGAATGGATCTACTGCTGTGACGGATATAAGTTCTTTTGGTCTCTTTTCAATGTTTTCCTGCGGAACAATTTTATCTCGCTTTGACTCGCCATATATCTATATACAACGCGACTTTTGATTCTCTAATATGCTGAAGCTTTTACATAACTGCTTTCTGTGTAGCAATTGCCATCTGTTATCTACCTAAATCTTGCTCTTTTACTAACACCATTTTATCTTCCTCGCTGTTATTCCTCTCAATCCCAAAGAATGGTGCAATTGCCTTATCTACTACCCCTTCCCAAAGTCCAGCCACTAAAGTCTTCAATTCATCTCCTGTCTGCTTGAAGTCAGGGAAAGCATTAACCTCTAATAACCAAGCTATTCCATCTGCATCTACTAAATAATCCAACCCAAAAACTTCAAATGCATTTGGTAAGGTCTGGAAATGAATCATCATTCCTTTTGCGGCAGCCTCAAAGATCTCTCCAGTGACCTTGCAAATCTGGTCGAAGATATCATCCTTGGTAGCAGCAGGTAATGCCAAATCCCAGAACTCCTGAACGGAACCATCGTGTTGTCCGTTTTGGAGACAGGTGTTTGTAAGATGGGATAGCAGGTCAGGAGAACCGGCAAGAGCAACTTCCCATGGTGGTATATATGGCTTTGAGGCGAAAAGTGCGAGCATTTCTCTGTACACGTAAACTTTTAGACTTCCTACTGCGAGAACATATGTTCTGATATGAAATTTTCGGGGGTTGTCTGGAATTAGAAATGGTGGGTGAATATAGGATTGTGCAACGAAATGTCTGAGATGTGATGTGACAATATAATCCCCCTGATGCCTTTTTAAAGAACTCTCAGCTTCCATAGTTTCTTCGGCTGGTTTCTCCAATGCTCCGTCTTCTTCATCCTCATCTTCCGAATCTGAACGAGCATATTCCCATTCTTCAAAAATGGAGCGCAGTTCCTCTTCTGTGCTGAAAAGCCGGATCCCCTGACCTCGATCACTCATTCCCGGCTTCAAGATCAACCACTCACGCTCAGAAGGTTCTTTGTCTTCGTTGTTTTGGAAGCTGCTCTGAAGTTCCCAGGCTTCAACGAGCGCCTCGTCAAGAAATTCAGCATAATCTAGCTCGAAGTCGCAAGATGGTTTAATATGAGATGCCAATACTGAATTCGGATATTTTGTAGTCCAGTTGTATGCAGTCGTACCCAGGTAGTGTTTCCGGATCAGAGCTTTACGTATTATGTAGGAATTTACAAGAGCGGTTGATGGATTTGACATGCTATACTCGAAGTCGAGCGCCTCATAGGCTCCAACTTGGAGATATTGACTTTTTGGATCTGGAAGGTCAGATCTAGATTTTATCATGGAAAAGGAATTAGGTGGTAAGCGGGTATTCATCGCCGAGAGGATCAATGGTTGGACATAGTCGTCTTCATAGTTGACTGATGCGTAGAAATGAGGGGAGCCGTTTCCTGAAAGAGATAAACCTTCCAGAGAGGGTAAAGGATCGGATGGCCTGAACATCTGGCAGTTAGAAAAGAGCCGTATGTGGGAATCTCAAACGCTTTATATTGATCTAGCATGATCTATTTGACTCTAATGCTGTACACAATGCCACTCACAACTTCAATTCTCCTTCCGTAGCTGCTGCTGCGTGCATAAAATTTGCTTTCAGGGGTGTAACACTATATGGCATATTAGCTTCTATCAGGGCTGAATCACGGAGGTTGAGGATAGCTCACCTGGTATACCCTTCCTTGACTGCCCAGCCATCATTCCCAGGTGGAGCATTATCAACAGATCTATACACATCTGTAAAGCGTGGCGCCCATTTGAAATGCTTATGCTTGTGTCTCGTTATATCGGCAGCATCTTTACCATCTTCTGGTGACTCTCCCTCTCGGATTCGCTCCTCGTCGTCAGCAGCATTCCCTTCATCATCTTCGACTTCTTGAAAGCAACTGCCTGGCTCCCAGTAATTCTGCAACATCTTTGTCCACAGAATCTTTCTATTCACCACATCTTCAACTAAAGGGATATTGATGCTGTAAAGATCCACGTCTTGCCCCCAGTTATTGTACAAATGTTCGATAATCTTCACACCTAAACTCGATGCACCAGCTATGATTACTGGGTCGTGATTCCGCGAAAAGAACGCATAGCTTATAGCAATTGCCTTCTTCTTGCAAACAGCAGCCTCTAGAGCACCTCCAAGCGTCCCACTGCTTAAACCGAATACTGCAGTCGAGTTTCGCCCATAGTTTGGGCCGCTCACAACAAGGTCGACAGGGCCACGATTTTGGAAGTAGTGGTAGAGTCCTATCTGTACGCAGCTTGCTGGGGTACCATCAACCAAAACCCATTCTTCCTGTTGTTTTGCCCCTGCTGGCAGCGGCCGCGAGTGGGTTGTACCATCGTCTTTGTGCAGAGTGCCAGGGCGAAAGTATGTAGGCTTGACCGTTTGACCGATAATATGGGCTTTCCCGATCCATGATCTTTGCACATTTGGCAAGACTACCGAAACAATATGCCCCGCGCCCTGTAGTTGTTTTACGAGGGAATGGACGTACGGAGAGGACTGATTCGAGGGAGGACCATCGTCATTGACGACCTATATTCAAAATTGTAAGCTGGTTGCGCATACAGAAAAGAGGAATATGAGGCATATTTGCAGCTTTTAACTTACTAATATATGCATCTTGATGCAAGATCACCAAGTTGTTGTTTAGAATTGGCACTTCTCTATCGTGGGAGGGGTTGGAGGGGATTTCGTGCATGGGGTTTAATATGGTGTATGCCGAATGTCTTGGCCAACGTAAGAATTGATAGCCCCAATGGCAAGGCTACGAGGCTGGCTACCTTACGAAACCACACGATTTTAGCAAATTCTTGAAAGAAGAAAATAATAATCTATTCATGAAGTTTAGTTAAGTTAATCTATATTGGATAAATGAAAGGATTCATCTGCACGGTATTTATACGGCAGGCAAATTATTAAAGGCAAATACAATGAACATAAAGTGAACATGAAATAGTTCAATTACGGCGGACATACATATCGCCAGAGAGACATTCAGAAACCAAGTCATACCTAGGTAAAACACCAAACTAAAGACCCGCTTCAACTGGATCTAATCCTAGTTTGCATTTCACCATGCTTCGTAATTCTTCCCAGGAAAACAAATGAAGAACTCCTGACTAAAGAGAAGAGAAAGGCCCAAANTTTTTTTCTAGACAAACAATAAAATCACCCGCTACTCCAGAAGCTCAAATGCGTACTCTCTTGCTAGCATCACCTCCACTTCTGGTCAATGGTTCACCCGCTCTTTTATTAGTTTGCTTTTTAGCACCGCCTTTAGTGCGCTGCCAACTGTCAAATGGACTGATCTTTCCTCCTCTATTGCGACGCAGTGGGGTGCTCGGAGCATCGTCATCGTCGCTTGCATCTACTGGGGGAGTGTTGTCTTTATCAAAATGCTTGTTCGACCGTGTGACCCTTGCAGTAGTTGGTGGAGGAGATGCTGGCGCAAATTTAGGGGCTTTGGGAGTCATGACCGTAGTGTCAATATGATCTGAAGGAGTGACGTTGACGTCATCAAATTCTTCAATATCAGTGGCTGCTTCTTCCTCTTCCTCTATCGCTCGAGATCTCATTTCCCTAGCTCTCAGTTGTTGAGCGGTAGGGAAGAGAAGCTTCGGCTTAATGGATGATCTTGTTAAAGGCCGGCGGAGTTCAGCAGGAACAGTGGCATCAAGTGCAGTTTCCATCTCCCTATCAGATCCTTCTTCACGTGATGGAGAGCCAGTGTCATCTTCATCAGCAAACTTTCGAAATATTTTCTTGCCTCGGCTAGAAAGGTGAAATGTTAGCAGTGAGCAGCTATTGAAGTTAAAGTTGAACTTACAAGACATAGACAAGACCATCTTCTCTGGTTTCTTCCTCTAGTTGTTCCTCTCCTGTTGCTATATTCTTACGTCTCTTGCTCGCCCGCTTCGTAGGTTCAGGTTGTGGAGCACTTCCCTCACCATAGAAAGGATTGGCTGCACTTAAATCAACTTCGGGAACACGATCTTGAGAATCGGTATAGATGGTAATAGGTGCATCCTCCTCATCAACTTCGAAGCTGTCCAGCGTGAAGCCGGTGTACCTCTTGCTCTTTCTTTTTTTAGGTGATGGCATAACCTCCTCGGTAGTCTCTGTACGGGTTGGAAATAGATTGCGTGCAATGCTGGTGATACTAGCCGAAGCTTCAGTTGGTCGCCTTTTGGGGGTCTTTGCTGGCGTAGGCAACATGCCGTTCCGGAGGATGCTAGATCGGTGGTGATCCATCTTGAAAAGATCATGTGTAGATAGACCAAGAGATGCAGCAGCAGTAGCAGCACTGTCACTGTCCAACGCGCCTGAGACTTTACGGCCTGCCATTGTGGATGAGTGCTTAGGGCTTGATTTCTTTGCGGCAGTCTGAGGAGATGAAGGTGGTGAATGGTGAGGTTTTCTTGGAGTCATAGCTGTAGCTTTCTTGGATAACCTGGATGAAGATCGAACGGCATCGTCTCTTTGTTCAGATACAGGAGGAGGTGTTTGTGCCCGTCGTAATCGTTGTGCCGTGACTCGAGCAGATTTGCGAGGAGAATAAGGTTGGTAATTGTCCTCCCATCCGTGTTTCGGGGTTGACGGTGTGCGAATGGAAGAGGGAGGTGAAGGTGTCGACGCGTCGAATGTTGTGGCCATTTTTGAGATAGCGACCAATTTAGGTCAGTCGACGTCAATATCGATACTCTTAAGGATGAGAATTCACGCAAAGAGCGACCGCTGTGGTTTGAAGGGAACGAGATAAATAAGCACACAAAGTCTGCAAAAGCAATTGCAAAATTGATGATAATGAATTTAAGTAAGCAAAAGAGAGAGGAAGTCGATCCGAGTATGTAAATACAAAGGGAAAGCCGCTGTTGGCTGGCAGCGGTGTTCTGAGTGTTGTCAAAACCAGATGGCTGGTCGTTCCCGGCCACACGATTATCCACCGACAAACAACGTTGTTACCGCGATTGGCTTAGCGCCCCCTTGCCCTCTGTGGCTTGATGCACGGGCCAACATCCCCTATCAACTTCTACATGATCGCGTATTCACGCGTAAATATTTCCAAAATGAGACGGTCTATCGGACAACTTTAAAGATTTGTACAGCAATTATCTCTAATTTATGCAACATGGCGACCCCCGATATTCAAAAACTTGACATATCAGATTCGGACAATGAAGATCTTTTTGCATCGCCATCCCGTCCGTCGAGAACCGCTCAGAAAGCAGACAATAGGAATGGCCCCGCAATGCGCGAGTCGAAGTATGATGCCGAACAGGCCCATGAAGTAGCATTACAAAAAGAGCTTGAGAGCGTAAGGAGTATAAATGAAGTGATAGAAGGAGTAGTGTCCAGTCTTGAAACCGCCAAGGGAAATATGGAAGTAAGTTGTATATGCATCTCCAGGTTTCCAAAACCCCGCAGGCTTGGAATTAATACCCAATATAAATAGACAGTTTCACGGACAGTTACGTCTGCATCTACACTATTAAATACTTGGATCCGGATGCTCTCACAGACGGAGCATAATCAGCGATTGATCCTGAATCCCAGTTGGCAAGGCGCAACCCAAGATATGGCGGATATAGAGAATGAGGCAATACTAAAAGCCCAAGCCGCTGAGAGGAAAGCAGCAGAGGAAGAGAGAAGACGAGAAGAAGCGAGAAGGAGGGCAGATGAGGAAGAGAGGCAACGGCAAGCAGGAACTACTGGACGAGGAGCTCGAGGAAGCCGAGGAAGGGTATCGGGGTTAGGGAGGACTCCTAGCGTCAGGGGAAGTGGTTATGGTGCAAGTATATCAGGAATGGGAAGAGGCGGCGCACAAACTCCTAGTCGTGGAGGGTCAGGAATAGGAAGAGGCATTGGAAGCACAAGAGGTAGAGCAAGAGGAGTGCGGTGACGTGACTCAATTCAATATTCCATAGCATCCCACCCAGTGTATCCAATACACCCCATATTATACCCGGATACCATAGTTATCCATAACCCAATGCTAAACCAAACGCCTTACTCTACATATCATGGCAAACATCATTTCTTCTTAAAGAAATCACTCATCTTCTTCATACCGCTAACATTGACCTTCTTCAGGTTCTTCACAGCTCTGCTTTCACCTGCCTTCTTCCTCTTTTCTTCCTCCTCATTTTTCCGCCTCTTTTCGGCACGTGTCTCGTCTCCTTCATCCTCGGCCATCCTCTTCCTTGTATAATCTCCCATTGATAAGGCAGCAACAGCTTCTTGGCGCAATTTCCGGAGATGCAAGAGGTGGGCATCGAGAGGAGAAAAGTCAACTGGTGACGTCGAAGATGCAAGGAGCGTCTTCACTATCTCGCCGATGCTAGGAGAGATATAATTCGAGCAAATGTAGTGCAAGGCCGTTCGAAGTCTGAGGAGATCTGCAATACCCTCTGGTGGATCCATCTGTGAATGAGGTAAGGCAACTTCCTCAGGAGTTGTTAATGCTGTAGAAGCTTGAGAGATTGATGTTCCAGTCGAGGTTTCTGATGCCACGGTATCCAAAGAGTCCGTAGTCAAATCGGTGTTCTGGGACTCGGGAGTATCTACCTGAGATGTAGAAGGAGTCGGCACAAGTGGAGCATTCTCTCTCTCTCCAACTATTTTATCTGTGGGAGCTGAGTTTAACTTTATGGAGAGTATTGGTGCTTCCAGAGCTTTGCGCACAAATTTCTCTTCCATGCTTGCTGGAAGACCTCCTTCACTCATTTTCCGTGCCTTCTCAATCAACACTTTCACTAGTTTCTCCTCGCTCACTCGATACATTTGCTCATCTCCGGCATCTACTGTATCACACACTGCCTCCATTCTTCTTTCCAACATCTTTCTTAAGTGATCAACTCCCAAAAACTTCTGCAATTGAGGAGATTCCTCAAGTATCCTATCAAGATAATCATCACTAGACAGGAACAGTTGTTTGCCCGGCGCCGAACTCTTCGAGGTGGATGGAAAAAGACTAGGCAGGAGGAAGAAAAGAGGATCGATCGGGGTTGCGGCAAATAAATCTGCATTCTTCATGACATAGCCCTGTCGGCTAGCCTTTGTTGTAGGATTCTCTGGAAGCTTTGGCGCCTCCGTCTGCTCTGTAGTAACTGGAGCTGTCGAACAAGCTTCCGGCGCAAGTAACCAACTGCGCGGCGTGGTTTTCGGCGCAGAAATTTTAGTGAACTCGTAGAAGCCATGTTGCGGACAGATGAAATATCGAGCTTTGGAAAGTGTTCTCGGATTAGTTATGGACACAATTCGAGCACCAGTGCTCGCGTTGTTTGGAAGGAGGAATAGAAGAGGTTGATTTGCGGGTTCCGGTCCCAATTGGACTTTTTGGACAGATGAGCTACTGGTTTTTGCTGCTTGTTTATCGGCCTTGTTCGAGCCTTTACTTCGAGTTTTCATCGTGTGGTCGGATATCTTACAGTTGCTAGATGGTTGTGGAAGTCTCGCATTAATATTGACGCCGCTCGTAAGTAATTGAGATACCCCTGTCTATACGACACGTCCAGTCGCGTAACGCGTCGAAGATAAGGTTTCGGTATCAGACTACTGCAATTACTTGTAGGGCATTTTTGAGCCTGGCCTAGCCCTTCCCGCATAGTGGCTTAGAGTAAGTGTTTCAAAGAGCTTTTGGAGGAGACACGATAAACGAATACATACGATCACATTCGAATGCCTTACAGATTAATTGTTTTTGATTACTGTATAGGTCATTCCTCGAAGAAATATTGTCGCGAGTGTCTCGAACAAACGCTTACTTTGTTCGATTTCGATTACCTGGGTTTGGAGGGTTAATTGAACGTTAAAGTGAAACAATTGCCTTGGGTTATGTCGGGGAATATGAAATTTTTATAAAGAATGGCCTCCTGAAGGCCAGACATAGTTTGCCATTATGTCGCAAAGTACGGTCTTCTTTTAGCGTGACGGAACTGTTCTGACATATCTACAGCAAACAGCACNGGGGGCTCAATGGCCCCCAAGATCTCCACACGACGTACTTATGAGCACTCCTGGAGGTCGTGATCGCATGCGGCGTTTTGCCGAACGTACTTCTCCTTCGCCCTCCCCAATCAAAAAATCACCTTCACTACAGAATCGGACGAAGAGGCTTCTTGCTTTAGGTGCAACCCTAGAAGATTTGTCAGACGAGGAGGATGAAGAGACATTACAATTACAGTTACAGGAGATTCAGGCACGGTTGAAGCTCAAACGATTACAGAAGAAGGCGGCACAGACTTCAGAAGTCGAGAGCAAGGATGATAAGGATACAGCTCCTCCAGAGAGGGCGAGATCTGCGGCTTCCATGCGTGCACCATCCAGATTAGCTGAAAGAAGGGAACAACAGACTGAAAGGTCGAGATCTCAAGCCAGTATTCATGTTCCTGCCTCCCCTATCAAAAGATTACAACCGACAGAAGCTCCTCGGTCCCCTAGTCGGGTCTTGCTGGGAATTGACAAGGGATGGAAAGGAAGTGATGTTTCCTTACGAAAAGCACCCAGCTTAAGAAAGGATGATGAAGAAGGATCCCAAACTTTAAGGAACCGGGGGCCATATCTGCATAGATCTCGCTCACAGACTGGCTTTTACGGCAGTTCGGATTCTAGGTCGTCTTCACGGCAGCAGGATGGAGAGGCCAGACCTAAATCCTTCAATGAAAGAATAGCCGCATTGAGAGCTGAAGAGACAGCTCGACTACAACGAGAAGCACGTGCAAAGAAGAACAAAAGCACAGCATTTGATATTGATCATGAGGAAGTTGAGAAATATAAAAGGATAGCTACCACCTTACCAGAAACCTCTTACCAACCTCAACAATTCAGTACGGAAGAGGTACTTGCTTCTTTCAACAAACCCACCAGAGGTGTAACCCGTTCCAGAGCACTCTCTAGTCCTCATCCTTCAGCGGGATCATCCAGCGATATTTCAATTACAAAACCCACGGCCGAAACATCTACCAACCTCATCAAGAGGAGCAATTCTCGTAAATCAAATCGCAAGCCTATCGACGTCCCAGAGGCAGAAGCAACTCAATTCGAACCTTATTCTTCCCAACATCTCTCCAAGAGGATTCTACCCCACCAGGTAGTAACGAGGACACTTTCCGGGAAAAAGACCTACGTTGTACCGGATCTTCTCAAAGTCGTCAAGGCCCCTGATTACAATCCACCCGAGATTGAAGACGATTGGGTTATCCTTGGAGTAGTGGCTTGGAAGTCTGAGCCCAAGAGCAAGCAGGATGGCAGCAAGTACATGATCATAAAGATCACAGATCTCAAGTGGGAATTAGATTTGTTTTTATTTGATTCTGCCTTTACTAGATTTTGGAAACTTACGATTGGTTCGGTGATTGCTATCCTCAATCCCAATATCTGGGCTCCGTCAAAGGGACGGATAGATACAGGCCAATTCAGCCTGACGATAAACTCGAGCGAAGATACAGTGTTGGAGATTGGTTCATCACGAGATCTTGGATTTTGCAAGAGCGTCAAGAAGGACGGCAAAATCTGTGGTTCTTGGGTAGATAAAAGACACACTGAGTTTTGCGACTTCCACGTCAACGTAGTCTTCGAGAAAACAAAGTCCAAACGACCAGAAGTGAGCTCAATGGACTTCGGCCGAGGACCCAAATATGGTGGTTCGAAACAGAGATCCCAGGATATGACTTGGCACTCAAAATACCAGGCGGAGAAAGAGAAAGAGAAAACAAATGGTACTTACGACAGAACCGTCCAGTCACACATCTTCATCACGGGCAGAACGACAGCAGATCTTCTAGACGACGTCGATTACGACCCAGACGCCTTCCACCGAGGCATGAATAAGGAAGAGCGCTTGAGGAAACATCTCATAACCCAGGAGCGAGAACGAGAACTAGCCCGCAAACTGGGCGAAACGGGTTCAGGTGCTGGCGCGGCCTATCTACGCAGCAGAGAGAAACTATCGGATCCCACCGGCACCGCTGAGACCACGGAAAATACTTCCCCTCTTAGGAATGCTGCAGCTCTGGGGCTTTTAAAATCCAGAGGATCAGCTGCATCCGTGCAGTTGAGTCCCATGAAGAGGAAACGAGCCGCGACAGGTGGCGATTCAGCCTCTTCCTCTTTTTCTTCTTCTGCTGCCAACACTACTACCGCGTATTCTTCTACTACTGCTGCTGCTTCTGCTTCTGCTCCTATGGGCTGGGGAAGTAACCTCACGAAAGAATTGGGCAGGATGAAGAATGGGGAGAGTCTCCAGCAGCCGGTGAAGAAGAAGACGAGGTTCGTTACCGAGAAGGGCATTCGTGAAGCTGGGAGGGAAAGTTTTGGCGGAGAGGTAGTGGGCAAGGCTTCCACTATCACTTCCACTTCTACTTCTACTTCCACTTATACTTCTACTGCTGCTTCTAAGAGATTCCCCACCGGTGGTAAAACAGCCGTAGTGGTGGATGATGATTCTTCCAATGACGATCTTGATATTATTAGATAGAAAGAGAGAAAGAAAAAATATATAAAAAAAGAATCGTCGCTGAGAGAATGCAAGCTCTTTCTTACTCTTCTTGTATTTCTTTTGTTTAACCTGCAGTTGCACAACCTTTTTGTCGATATTATCTTTTACTATGGCGAGGAGTGTTTTTTTGTATTTTATGTAATATGGGCAGGCTCAGGCCAGGTAGGCAAAAGGTGTTACATGGGGAAAGACTATGAGAGGGAAGGGGGGATTCTCAGAGCCGAGGAAGGGAATGGGAAATTTGCTTTTTGATCCGATGAATGGTACATAAAAAAAAGAATTGTTCTAATGAGTTATCAGAGAAGACAGAAGAAAAAACCCTATTTCATATTTCACCAGCAAAGGGACAGAACGAGATAATTTTTGGCATCAGAAAAATATTGTATTTGTGAAGACCAGGCTTAAATGGCCAGATCTCCCTTTCTAAATTACCAAGACAGGAAATCGTAAAGCGTTCCCCAACGTAAAAGCTAAATATGATTGATTATAAGGCGTATCATTTTTCATTTTTGTACTTCTCAATAGAAAGAGAATCAACATTAAACACCAGAAAGTAAAATCCCGTTTTATTTCCTTAATTTGCAGGTGCGTCCACCTCCTCGGCGTCCACCTTCGAAGGCATAGTCGTGTCCTCTGGGTCACGTGGCGCAACATCCTCGCCCGGAGCGGGGACGTCATCGCGCAGTTGAGGAGCTGCGTCCTTCTCCACCTCATCGGGGGTGTTGGGCTCCACTGTAGCTTCTGTCGCGGGCGGGACTCCAGATTCGTGGTGTTCCTCAGGGGCAGGGGCAGGGGCAGGGGCGTCGCCGATTTTTTCTCCTGCAACGCTCTCCGCAAGTGGGGGTGCCTCTGGTTCGGCTACCGTCGGCTCAGGTTCTGTCGACGACGTAGGTTTCGATTGAGGAGACACCTCCTTGGGTTCTGCTGGAGCTGAAGGTTCAGAGGTTGGTGACTCTTCAGAAGTAGCAGCAGGTTCAATGGGTGTCGACTCTATTAACGATGAGGAAGCTTTCTCATAATTGTTGACAATCAGGGCGTCCTCTTCCGGATCAATCTCCCACACCAGGGACGGCATCGAGAATTTCAGGGTGGAGGTAGCCTTCTCAGACACTGACTCAGTAGCTGGAGGAGCAGGGTTCTTGGTTGGAGCTCTTCGAGCAGGACCCTTCGCTCTACCTTTTCTAGCATCGGCAAGAGGGGCCTTCTCCTTCTCCTCAACTTTCTCCTCTGGAGCAGCAGACTCCTCTTTCTTTGGAAGCTTTGGACCCAGCTGAAGACGCTTGTTTAGGTCCAACATAAAGCCACTCTGTAGTGCTGCAATCTTGCCCCCAACAGGTCTGGAAGGAATCGCTGGCTTTGGCTTGGTCTCTGGAACCTTGGCGGACGTATTTAATGGAACTTCCTCGGCTGATTCCCGTTTAATTAACTTCGCCGGACGAGCTGGGATTTGGGGCTTTGGTTTCGTGGTTATGGGAACTGGGTGAGATTCGTCCGCTGGTGCGGTCTGTCTTAATCGTGATGGGCGTTCTGGGGCAGCTGGTTGTGCTGCTTCGTGTGAGGTTTCTAGTTTGGTCTTGCCAGGACGAGGAGGAATTGATGGTTTCGGAGCTGCAGGTGCTGTAGCTGCAGCAGCATTGGTATCAGCTGTCTCTTCTTTATGGCTTGGTTCTGGTACAACGACGGCCGCTAGTTTATCTTCTAATGGACTTGCCGCGTCCTTCTCTTCAATCTGCGGACTGGATACGGTTGTCTGTAGATGAAGACTGTCAGGAGTTTCCTCCCATATATCCCTACTCGGGAAGCGTGGGATCTTAGCAATCTCATCGGTAGGAGCCGTCCACGGCTTCTTCGCTGGGTGTAAGAAGCTATCCCGGTCGTGAGATTCGGCCTCGGCTAGTTCCTCTTGCTTTCTAGCGAATGCTTGCTCTTGAGTCTCACCCTCGTGCAGCTCTGACTCCGTCACAGTCTTGGCATCATCATCTTCAGGTAGCTGGGGAGTCGAAACCGTAGCGGTGTATTGTAAACTAGTGGGAGTATCTTCCCAGATATCTTGACTTGGGAACTTCTGTTTTCTTAACTCTGGTCGCTTCAACTTATCTGTATGGGATAATGGGTGCTCCTTATGCTTTTCATTTTCAGGGAAGAGCGGCTCATATTCCGTAAGATCCTCTAGAGGAGTTGGCTCATGTTCTAGACGGAATCCAGGCATTGCTCCATGGATGCTTGCTGGTCGGCTGGTTGGCCGGCTTCCTGAGATACTCGATGCGCTACCGGATCTGTAATGATTGCCCTCATCAAAGGCACTCCCTCTCCTCTCCTGGAATGGTGAAACTGCTGGTTGGAGCTCGTAACCAAAGGGTTCCTTAGCCACCTCATCTGCCGCCAAAATCGGGGCACTATACGCTGGTTCTTCTTCTGGAGCGGGAGTAACCGAGAGTCCAAAATCATCCGTAGATTCATGCTCGAGCTCATACAATCGGCTTCTTCGACGGCCTGGTTCATCTACATGAATGACGCCTTCATCCTCGGCCTCACTCTCGCCACGCTCTGAGCTGCCAGAAAGCCCTTTCTTGAGGGCATCTTCAAACTCATCCTTTCCTTGTTCCTCTCCGGGAGTGCTGGCCTGCGTCAGATATGTAGATTGAGGACGTGGAGATGAGATTCGGGAAGCATATTCTTGTGCTGCCTGGAAACCGACTTCTTCGGTTGGGGTGCCGTAAGCTGCGGGGGAGGTACCTAGAAGGCAATTACTTTAGACTAAACTCCACTAACTATTAGAGGGTGATAGAATGTACCAAGTGCTACTCCACGACTAGCTGTATCTCTCACAACCTTGTTAAGTTCTTCACTGCTCATAACCCACTCAGCCTTCCCTTCTCCATAAGGGTTGCACTCCTTCTTGTACAAATCTGGGCGCCTCTCGTAGTACGCCTTCTCGAATCGATCTTGAGAGACGACTCCGTGACCGTGAAGACCGTAGCTGCCAGGTGGGCCTTCAAAGCCACGGGCGCTGCTCTTGCGTCCATGGTGACGGGGCTTCGATCCATCGTTGTGGAAACCAATGCCTGGGGTATAGGGAGTGCTGTTTGGTGCAGGCGAAGGGGCCTGGACATCACCAGCCAGAGGAAGCATGGGCACTCGCTGTCCAATTTCAGGGATTCCATGCTCGCCATCCAGACTCGATGGAGGACGGTCGAAGCCACCGTTCGAATGCTGGCTGGTAAAGCTTGCCTTTGGTCTTATAGATCGGGAAGCCGGGTCCTTATCATCCGACACCGACTTCTCGCTCGAAGCTTTGCCAATGCCGAATGCGGCAGCTTGGCCTGAGTCTGTCCGCGTGACTGCGGAAACCCTTTGCTCGGCGCTTGACGATGGCAGAGATGGCTTAGGAGCATGGATATGCAAGTCATTGGCCACACTCCTCGTCTCCTTGGGCGATCCTTCATCCTTCTGTAGTTGGGCCAACAATTCTCCGTATTCAGTGCCTTCCTGGCCAAGTGATGGCAGCGTCACGCTGGGAGGACGGATAGGGACCTCGGTGCTTTCGCCTTCGGCGCTAAGAGTGGAATGTTTACCATTCGCTCCATTATGTGTAGGAAGGGGAGCATCGTTCAACGGGGAACTCGCAAACCGCTCACGCGATGGCGAACGTTGGAAGCGGCGGTTTGCAGGACGAGGAGGTATTTTGGGCAGGCTGGCGCCCAATGAATTGGCTGAGTGCTCTTGGGCACGAGCTGGACGTGGAGGAACTTGAGGCATTGCAGTCGACATCTTGGTGGTTGTGATGTGGTGTCTGTCTGTTTCGATTCGGGAGTTCGAATTGTCGCCGGTAAAAGTAAACTGTTATCTAGATAATTTCTTCAGTAACCGGCATGCATGATAAGTCTCGCAACGCCTCAAACTAGATGCGCAGAACCCCAGTCAAGAACAGCTAGACCAGAGAGCGACAAGCCAAGCTGAGATCGAGATAGAAAGAAAGAAATTGTTATCTTCGGACAGGATGCAGGCAATATAAGCATGATAATGCACGATAATCAACGCAGCCCAAATCTCTGCTAATCATGGTCTGGCTGATTATTTTTATGTCCCTTCACACCGCAACAAAGCCGTGTGATAGCCAGACCGCTCGGCTCGGGCTCTCTGACATCAACGCTCGTTGAGGTAGCTGGTTTTGACCGGGGCACGGAAGCTGGCAATGGACAGGGCTGCAGTGCAAGACTTACCTATGAGTGATTCAATAAACGGGATTCTCTTAAAGATCAACCATCGAGGCTGAATGCTTGTAGTGAATTGGGGTGTGTTGTTTTGTGTTGGGAGAGAGAAGAGTCAACGAGAGTTCCAGATGTCCCTGTGGCCTCGAGAGCTGGTTACCCGTACATAAAGGGCCAACAACACAAGGGGGCCAACGCAGGCCAGGCTGGCGCTAGGGGGGGGTCTCGTTCGTCATGCACATGATTGGAAACGGGGCCATGGATTTTCATTAGTGTGCCGGCGAGGGAGAGAGGACGAACGAGAGAGAACGAGAGGAGCAAAGAGAAACCCCTACCGCCATGACCAGACAGGCAAACCAGACTTACAGCACAGACAACCAGCCCGAGTTTGCAGAGAGAAGTCTCGCCCGTCGTCACAGCGCGGAAACCGATACGGTAATAGAGGCAGTGCCTCCAGGGGTCCCCGCCAATACCCAGCCAGCCAGCCAGTCAGCAAAGAGGCAATTATGACTTTGCAACAAAAAAGCCTCAACACTCCTGATTCGCTTTGTTTCGGGGTGAGAGCGAAGAGCCCAGAAGAGGCCGAAACAGCACAAAAACAGACGCCATGCTTGCCGCCCCACATTCAAGGCGCACCATCGCACGATCCGGATGCTGCAGCCTCAGGTTTTTTTATCCACCCATTCCGCCACTACTGTACTGTGACGGTACGTACTTTATGTACTGCTTGCTGTGGTGGTACAGTTACTGTACGGACGGTACTGGCGGAACAAAAGTACGGAGGTACCGTACGGCTGTACCTGGGTTTATGCAGGTAATAAAAAAAAAACAATAAAAAAACTCTCTTCTACAGTACAGGAATTAATTAATTTAGAGCCACNAAAAAAATCTCTATCCCATGCAATCAAAAGAACTAGAAGGCAAAAAGAACAAGGGACCCGAGCACGCAATGTAAAATAATAATAATAATAATAATCCTCTTTCTATTATTTCCCCATCTCGATCTTCGTATCCCCCTGCCGCAGTACCCTCCCCCCTAACCAACNAAAAAAAGACCACCATACAAGGGAACAAAAGAGCGTGACCTTCGCCAAAATCTCCTCCACTCACGTGGTTCCTGCAAAAAACCGTCGTGCACTTGCAGTAGTTCTCGCCTCAAAAAAGAGGAGCCTTCAAGGTCCCTCCTTTTTCCCCGCAATAATGAAGCAACTTTGACCTGGTCATGGGCCACCTGAGCGTGGCGTGCCCATTTCCATTTCCATTTTCCATCTCTTTTTGCCAATCAGACGGCCATCCCGACTGGCCTTTTTCAAGTTAGCTGTTTCTTTTTTAAGAGATCCATGACAGAAGGAAACTGCAAAGTTTACTGTATTTGATTCTCGTGACCTCGTTGCTAAAGAGCCNAAAAAAAGCACGCTAAAAAGAGGTGAACACATTCCTTTGGGGGTCAAACGTAGATTGTGCCACTTCGCGCGGCATTGATTCCATGCTGTTCATGTGAGTTCGTCGTCACTCCCTAGAGCACATCGAGCCGTCACAGAGCTCCATTGGCGTCATAGTACAGTAACGTCTCCACTCTGGAATGCCCTCGAAACTTGCACACCCGCATACACTTTCCACACGCAGACACGCAACACGATACAAAGCAAGACAAGTAAAGTACCTGACTACCTGAATACTTGTGCTGAACATACAAACACGGACTTCGGCACCCATCGCAAAGTTGGCATGGAAACACAGTTTGGTATTAGCTAAAAGCTCCTTGAGAAGCCTTTCAAACAAAAACACCCCTCCTAAGAAAAGAAAGAAAAGNAAAAAAAACTGGAATATCTTGTCCCAGTCGTATTCATCAGAGTTTGGCGGCAGCAAAACAACAAAAATCCCGTTACGCCGGACCTCAAAAACCGAAATGCTTCTCTCAATCTTTTCTAATCAGTCGGCCACTTTTCCATACCTCAAAATACCTTATCATTATAATCATGACTGTCACTACCTCAATCTCAGTGCTTGCGGCCCTCCCTTTTTGCAAGTTCTCTCCTCAAGTCATCCTCCTGCCCACTCTGCTGCCTTTCTTTCTTTCTTTCTCCCCCCTCTCTCTCCTTAGATGATCATCTGAGCAACACCTTGCCCACCAAGCGTCTTGCTACCAACAAAGCCCTGACCCTTGACTCCAGCAAGAGCATAAAACGCTGCTGCAATGGTGAGTAGCACCGCAGCCGCAACAAGACTGGTTGTCTTGACGATAAGACTCAGCCATTGCACAAGGGCCATGACGCCATAGATGCCGGCGCGCATGTAGTTCGTAGTGAACCGGCGCATAAACGCATCGAACGTCGAGGATGTTGGACAGATCCGAAGGAGGAGAGGGACCTCGATGAAGATGATGAGGAATGCGCTGACACTGGGATAGCAGCGTTAACACTTTTGCGCTAATATACAGCTAGTTGGTGGGTGATACTTACAGGCAGATGATACTAAAGAGAATAACCAAGCTGATGTGGAAGCAATTTGCTATACCCAAGGCAAAGCAGAGGAATATGCATATAACTCCGGTCCTGTGTTTACAATAACTGGTCAGTAATGGTCCAAAAAGTGGTTATCTGTCTGTTCAAAGACAAGTTTAGGATTTTCCCAAAGAAAACCCTAAGCCAACAGCTCTCATCTCCCATGACGCCTATCTCTAAGCTGGGTCAAGTATCCAGCACTTGCAACTTGCAAAAAAATGTCCTTCACATCCGGAGAGCTCTTTTCGCAGCGTAGGGAGGGGAGAATCCTCACCATTGTCCATAAATACCTGTTGAATCAATATCAGCTACAGTACAATCCAAAAAGCGGGTCTTCTGTAAAAAAGAACTCACTGAAATTCCGCGTCGCGAACTCCTCTGCGATCGTCATGGTCGCTGCTTCTCTGATGCTTCGAAATTGAATGAGATGTCCGTCGCTTCTCGTAGCTCTCTCTTTCTCTCTCTCTTCACAAGGGCGCAGACTTTCCTACTGAGAGGGATGTAGAATCTTCCGTTTCTAGGCGATGTGGATGAGATGATGCGATAGATTGATGGAGCACTATGAAATGCAGAACGATTGTTTATTTCCTCTCCTGGTGAATTGTGTCCATAACTTAAGGTACGAATTGTCTCAAGATCGACAATCGAGCTTATTACGTTGAACCCGCAACGTGCTTCGTATGACGCTAACCGCTTTTGTCCCTCGCTATTTGGTTTTAGAAACCGTTACAATATGTCAGGGTCCCCTTTCTCCATCGCTGACGTTTCTCTTTATCTTAATTTTTACAAGGCAACTGCGAAACATAATAGAATGATAATCTGATTTGTTACGGTAGCCTAGTTGGTTCCTGACCTACTTTGAATCTATGATTTACTGTTTGCATGTCGCTGCGTGTCAATCCACGTCACAACTCGTGGCTCGGCCTCGTAGCTCGACTGCCTAGCGCAAGGCTGAAGGCTGCATTTATCCATTCGAGACTTTAGAGACCTAACAAAATTTTCCATTATGTTCGTAGTACTCCCTTCAAAGATATTGCTGTTGCAAGTAATCCATATGATTTTGCCTGTAATGAACGCCGGCGGGAAAACAAAGGGGGTTTTGGGGAAATTTCATTTATTTTGATGTATCAGAATGACGCTGCATGACTCTCTTTTCAAAAGCTGTACTGTATTGCGTGTGCATATAAGCCGCCCCCTTCTACCCAATCGATTCCGATCTACTACAAAACATGCTCAACCAAAAACTAACTTGAAGATATCATTGAAGATGAAGTAGCTTCCCGACCCGTCTGGGAGGAGTTGGAAGGCTTGGCTGTAGTTCATCGGTCTCTGTTCCTCGTCGACCTATTTACTTGTGTTAAGGTTATGTCGAACTCAAACTAAAAATGCAACTTGGGGACCGCAACTTACGAGCAGTTGGCCTGTGATCAATATGAGAATACCACCGGCTTCGCTAGAAGGCTGGGCGTCAAGAGTGGAGACAGCGTGTTTTACTTTCTCGAATGGGAGTGACTATTTGAAAGCCCATATCAGTATCTGTTAAACCCCACGATAGGGAATATAAGGCTCTTACAGAGAGCTTCTCAATAATCGGTGCGACGCCTTGAATCGATGCGCTCTCGAAAGTCAGCATAGAGTTATCGCGCTATAAACCAGTTAACAACAATCTAATAAACCAATATTCGCCTCCCTTACGTATAATGGAGCCAGTTGCTTCCTGTCCTGGTCGAACTGGTTATAGTAGAATTCGGTAAATTGCTCTTTGAGGGGATATCATGTTAGCCTTGCTACAGAGCCGCCCGAAAACATCAACATGGTTCGCTTTGACATTATCAGAGACGTGGATGTCTCGTGAAATAAGATTCAGAGAGTGGCTTTCTACGAAAAGCAATGCGACTTACTTGCGATATCTAAGAAGCCTAAACACGGTTGTTAGCAAAGGGCTTCTGTCTCGAGAAGAGGTAGAAGAGCTTGAGAAAACAGTCTCCATAACGGAGGATTGAAGAGAAATTAGGTTACATACTCGCCATCTTGTTTCCTGGGCACCTGAAAGACTTCCTTTATCGCTTGATCAACGTGATGCTGGTGTTTCGTTTGGTGTTTTCTCTTTCGGCGTGGGGTAGTTTGAGCCTACAGCCCACTATAATATTTGTTAGGTAATACATGACTAAGCAGAAGAGTTAAACTTAAATCGGAAGTTTGGCGAGCTACTTATTATTTCATCCTCTGATTTTTATTTCTCAATTTCTCAACAACCCTCCAAAATGACCGTCAACGATGCTCTGAAGGGGTCACAATGCATATAAGCTATTGAGTTATAATTTATTACTAATGGGAATGCAGCATCTGCCCTTGGATGCAAGCTCTTTGGTACAGTCACCCCATCCTCTTTTTCCCTTTCTTTCTCCCGCGACCCTGATGATATCCTCTTCAATTCTAAGAACAGCCAACTGAAACTTCATGTTGATTAAATCAATTATCAAGCTCAACAGTCTGAGTCGTCTTGATCAGTTTAAAACTTAATTTTCCAATTTGTGGGAAGGATTTTTAACTAATTCGAAGTATAGAAACTTAACTGTCGCCGAGTTTTTGGACACACCGCCTGGTTCGAGAACCGGAGACTTTGGTGCGGGACACCTTAACGGTGACCCGAGACGCAAGTCACACGTAGTATTTTCGTTGTACAGTTTGTATGTTAGTGGAGGAACNTTTTTGGGTGTGGAAACTTGTTTTGTAGCCAGATTTTGTGTGATTTACAGTACTCTAGAATTTATTTATTTATTATGCCCAAAAATTAGAAGACATTGATTAATATTTGCTATGAGATGACGTGAATCATTCTATGCGACTGGGGGGTAATACTGTAATAATAGCTGGGTTCTAGTGTCGGGCTGGCTTCCATCAAGAACGGGATCTACTGTTCCCTCATGGCCACTATTTTAAAACTCCACCATGCATTAGCTATTTAATTGCGTGTCCTCTCTCTTGATCTCCATTTTACCTCACGAAAGTAAATTCTGGGAATAATTGAAGATTCCTCGAAATTCCTCGAAGCTCTTTGCGTTACCGCTGATATTCGGGTTGGACTAGACAAGGCTAACCTGTCGACCACATACGTGAGCTGGCTCGCTACCTCGCTTTCTAACAGGCAGGGCTCCGCTGCATATCACTCACATCCAACAGTTCTGCGCATCTTCCTCAAGCTTTTGCTGCAAACTACAGCCCATTTATATTTTAGCTATTACTTCGACTATAGCTGCGAACTTTCGGTTTCTATAACCAACCGCGGAACAGCGATGCCCTGCTTTAAAGGCATTGCGGTCAGTGTGCATGCTGAAGGCGCACCTCTACCCGAATACTCGATCCAGAAGCAATCAAGAGTATCACGCGTCAACGCCTATATTCCCGTACCCAAGCAGAAAGTGCCTCTAGATTCGCCATTAGACAAGCCAGAGCCTTCCAAATTCGCTATCTCCATTACGCTTCTCACTCCAGGCCTACCGGTACCTTACTCCACACCGAAGCCCACGCCTGAAGACCCTTACCCCCAACCTCAGATTGTCGCCAGTTTACCTGGTGCGTCTGGCCAACGGGGTTCACTTGTTGGCACCGTTAGTCCCTACATACCGATTACCAAATCAGAAAACGAAACAATAGCGGCATACATTTATTTCGATGGTAGAGCAAAGGAGGAAGTTGCTACATTGCTACGACCCGGTGAAGAGACCTGGGTGAATTCACGTTGGGTACAAGTGCCAGAGACCGAAGGCGGAGGACTTGCTGAACGGGAATTTCTGTTCCGCGAAGTTGGGCTAGAACGGTGGTTAAATGGGCTTGACCTTGAGGGGAAGGATGCAGCAGCTAAGATTGAGAAGAGACGCCAGAAGTTTGAGAAGCGTCGCCGACGGCGGAGGGAAATTGCTGGCAGTGATGAGGATCTTGCAGGTGCTATATCGCCGCGAAGGGCTTCTGAGGGAGGAGATGTTATGAGATATGGTGACGATTCCGCACACATTGAGAAGGTATCAGATTCGGATGAACTAAGCTCTGACTCGGACGATGAACCTCCTGAAGCTGCTGGACAAATAAAGGTAGCAATGTTCCGTGTGCTAGCATCGGGCGAAATCAAGAGAGGGGAGTATTCTCCACAGTTTGACGCCCACGATGACGATGAGGAGTCGTCCAAAGAGGGAGGAGACGGTGGTGCCGACATTGACCATACAACGAGCTTTGCAAAGCCTAAGACTCTAGACCCCAAATCTATCAGCACACAAACTGTTACTGGAATTGATGGACCTGATAAGCCGTTTGCCGTGTTCACTTTCTTTTACAGAGGAGAGCGCCAATTACAAAAGATGGGAATTTTACCATCTAAACCACCAAAATCCGTGCCTACCAAGAGACAGTCAGCACAAGTGGATTTTGGCAATCTAGGACCCCTTAAGCCAACGGGTACAGTTGGGTTTTCCACCTTTAGAGACCCTGGTTCTTCTAATGGAACTAAGACCATAAAGAAACTTAATGGCAGTGCTAGTAAGGGAATGGACGAAGACAGTGATGACGACGATGACAGCGGTGTGATTGAAAATAAGATGGAAGACGTGGATGACAAGGAGGTGAAAACACTGTTGAGTCCTGAAGATGCAAGATTTCAAGGAGAGCTTGCGGATGGGGTCGGACGAATTAAGGTAAAGTCATGAAATCCGAATGCTGATTTTCAATCATATACGCTGACGAGTTATCACAGCTCAAGCGACAGCATTCAGCTGAACCATTAAGTACCACCAATTCCCGCCAGTCGGTCTCTGTTGGATCAACTCCCGGGGTAGATTCCCCACCTGAGACTGAGGCAGCTGCCCCTCATGTCACCCTACCTAATAGTGTCTTTGGTGGAGTGTCCTTACCAGATGATAGTGTCGTGGGTAGCCCACTTAAGAAGCATAGAGGCAGTGTCCAAGATATTGATAATGAGACCTTGCAAAAACGCATGGGCATGGGGTTTGGTAGCGGCCTGGGTGATATTCTTGCTAAGGCGGAAGCTGAACACGCCCAACCAGCTACTACTGGTAAAAAGGAAGAAGAGGAATTATAGAGGATAGTCGAATTCAAAAGAGAGGCTAGTATAGGATAATTTGGGATGGATGTCTTACACCTGCGGGTGAGGAGGTATAATCCCTCGGGGCGTTAGCGCAAAATTTTATTCCTGTCCGGCGTATTGTTGGCGAAGAGCTACTTACTGCCCTGGATCTAGGAAAATCAGGTCCTTCAACAGTTCATTGTGGAGAAGACTCCGCTCGTAGTTTCGTGTGATAGCTACTCACTTATCACATGTATCATATCTTTTAGCCTTTGAGGTAGCCTGAATTACGTCAAAATAATCTTATCTACAGATAACCATATTACAGTATCATCGACGAACTATTATTGTATAGTGCTAGGGATATTTTATTCGTGAATAATTTCGTTTCGGAGACAAGACATCCAAAACAACCATCCACGCCATCTAACGTTGTATTGATGCTAAGTTAGGCTAGTAAGATGCGCGGCCCGGGTCGCATTTGGAAGACAGCTGCCTAATTTAATCATATATCTATCAGGAACTATTTTTCCGATGTCTTTTGAGGTTTTCTGGAAGTTGTATATCCAAATTAGAAATATGTGCCGATCTACATAACATACTCTGTATGGTATTGCGATCCTGCCAATTCCTCAATATGTTATCCACGCTATTGCTTCCATTTTATTTATCACTTCTTATCTCCCGCTTCTGCCATGCCTTAGAACAAGCAGTGCTACAAACCTCGATTTCGGGGCCGTTTGATGACACATTTGCAAAACTAGTCAATGAGACCCTCGAATTATGGCATGTACCAGGGATATCTATTGGGGTGATTGATGGCGACAATATATGGACAGAGGTAGGTAGAAATACATCTCCTTATGAGCACCAGTATTTCATGCGCTCTCAATAATTTCATACATCTTTTAAAATCTACTCATTCGAGAGCTCATATCAATTTCAGGGCTATGGGATTGCTGAATTTCCGTCGACGCCGGTTACATCCTCAACTTTGTTCTATGCAGGAAGCACTACTAAGGCCTTCACGGCAGCATGTATGTCATTCCTGGTCGATGACAATGAAAACTATCCGAGCGTACAGTGGGATACGCCAATATCACATCTAATTAGAGACGATTTCGTTCTTGAAGATGAGTGGGCAACTGCTCATGTCACCATCGAGGATGCTCTCAGCCATCGAACAGGGATGCCTAGACATGATGCCAGTTACGGCGGTTACTATTCTGGTCATCGAGCAGGAGCTAAGGACATCACTCGGGCATTGAGGTATCTCCCACTGACAGCTGAACCGAGGACTAAAAATCAGTATTGCAACATGATGTTTGTTGCTATATCTCATCTCATCGAAACCCTGGTTGGTAGGTTCCTCGGTGACGAGTTAAAGGATCGAATTTGGAAACCTTTGGGTATGAACTCAACTGTAAGTTATCGAAAGTTCTTATCTAATCTTCCTCGAATGGTTTTATATCCGTAAAACTAAGTATTATCGATAATGTACACGGTAATCTGTGCACCGGATTGTCTTAGCTGCCTAACTCCGCATTCGGAAGAGAGATGAGAGAATTTACTGATATATCGCCCAGTATTTCACACTTCCGGATGCAAAAGATGCGCCGGAATTTCTGGCACAAGGCTACGTCTTTCGGGAAGGAGAGTACGAACCAGTCCGACTTATGGAACTGGATGACATAAGTGGTGCGGGAAGCGTGATTTCAAATGTTATTGACTATACTAAATGGATTAATGCATGGTTGAACACGTCTCCACCAATTTCGAAAGAAGGTTATGAGGCCTTAAAGACGCCCCGGTCTTTCGTTCTATCTCCATCTGGAAAATCTCCCTGGACTGGACCAAAGGCATATGCTCTTGGTTGGGATACTGGTGTATATCAGGGCTATGAGTACTTCCAGCACAGTGGAGGCATGGATTCGTACGGATCGGAGGTTATTTTCTTTCCTTCTTTGAATTATGGACTTGTGGCGTTGGGAAACACTGCTGGCACTTCAAATGCAGCCGAGGAGAGACTTCTTTTTCACCTTATAGATGAGAAAATTGGTATACCCAAGGAAAAGAGATTTGACTGGAATCAAAAGTAAGGAACCNTTTTTTATATTTTAAGAATATCTATTTCTGGTTGAGTCTGGCTTGGTTTGCTCAGTTTGCAGTTCATGTCATTAACATCCACCAGGAATCAGGAGAGTTTCGAAGAACAAGAGGAAATATACCAAAATGCTCCCTCCTTGCTCTATCCTCACAGTCCTAACCCTCCACTTCCATTAAGTTTACCACTATCCGATTATGCTGGGACATACTACCACCTAGCTTACAGAAATATTACGCTTTATCTAATAGATGGTGTTCTTCATGCCGATAGAGAAGGCGTAACATGGCAGGCCACCATAGATTTGAAACATATATCGGGGGATTATTTCATAGCTTATATGGATTTAATACATGGAGCTGGTGGAATTTTCAGACAGGCAGTTTCGGCCGAATTTAAAGTAGGAAAAACAGGGAAGCCAACATCACTTGGGATTGCATTTGAACCTGAGATGAGAGGAGCGCCGATATGGTTTGACAAGATCTGATTCTGGAGTGATATACATGATATAAGTGGAAGAAGAATCAACAATGACAACTGATCATGGATTTCCTCTCAATGTTACTCCTGAAATTAGGACGTCCTGGTCTGCGTCCTAAGAAAATTATTATCAAGTATGAGAAGGCGAGAAATCCATAAGTAAGCATATGAGTTTAAACACCCTAAAAGTTATAGTTAAGATAGATCTTCCAGATATGCCATTAAAATTGTCATTCAAACAAAGACCATCTGTCTACAAGCGTTCTCTGGAAAGAGAGAGGTCAGTTATTGATCGATATAAGCTATATTTGCGATGAATCTTTAGTGAAATAAAGTAGAGAATTTAGGGTTTATAGATAGCTTTGCGTAGAAGCATGTATATCTTATATTATCTACCAATCCTAAGTGTCTTCAACTCTAGACAAAAGAGGGTGAGAAAAGGGGGGGCCAAAACCCACTCTGTGTCACCTGATCACGCGCAAACCACTACGATACGTTGACGCGACGCCCTACATTGCGCCTGACATCATCTGAAAACAATCGTCCACTTGAAGCAATAGCATCATGGCATCACAAAAAGACCTCCAAGATCTTCTTCGTATTCTCACTACAGGCCGTAATAAAATGCCAATGCTTGGGGCTATGGGCCGTGTGAAAGCCCTCCAAGCTGCCGGCTTGCGAAGGTACTCCTTAAACAAGGTGCACATTGCGATGTAGCTGATAAAGCCTATGAAGCGTAGCAGCGATAGCATCAACGGACCTTGAAACCCTTCAGAAAGCCATTGGAGACGATAAAGCTGCCAAAAGTTTACAAACAGCATGTAAGGCGAGCGTAAAAGATCCTGACAAGAAACGGAATGCAACAACAGCACTCTCTTCACCAGCTAAACGGACAAAATCGGCTTATGAACTCCCCACTGAACCACAATCTCCTGAAGCTTTTGAGGCATCACTTGCTCTTCCACAGCCATCCGAAGATGAAGAAGCGATATCCAAGACAGTTATCTATACTAATCGTGCCCCTCTGGTTCTTGCTTTTGCAGTTGAGCTTCTTAAGTTTACGATGCCAGAACAGCCTTTGAGCAGCAGACTTAGCTTAGCTCAAGCTGTTGTAAGTGCGAATTCGAGAAGTAAGGCTGTCAGTCTAGGTCTAGAGAAGGGTGCGAGTGCAGAAGCAGAAGGCTGGGGAGCCGGTCAGCCAAAGGTCAGAATATTAGGGCGAGAGGTCCATATCTTAAAAAGGAGTGGATATAATTGGACAAAAGAAGAGCAGGAGCCTATAAAAGAAGAAAATAGTGGTGAACAACTGAAAGAGGAGGATCAAACGACCTCAGAGCAAGATACGACGAGAACTGTAGATGTGGAGAAAAGCGGCACAACCGGATGGACTACTTCAGCAAGTGTTACGTTGAAACACTCAACTTTTGTTGCAAGATCTATCACTGTTACGTCTCCTTTAGAAGCAAGGTTATCGATACAGAAGTTACTAGCAGAAAACAAAGATCTCCGAGAAGCAAGCCACAATATCACGGCCTGGCGAGTCCAAGGAAACCAGGGTGGAGTTATGGAAGGTTGCGATGATGATGGCGAGAAAGGCGGCGGCTCGCATCTCTTGGAACTCCTGAGATCTAATGGTACTAGCGGTATCTTAATAGTTGTAACTCGCTGGTATGGTGGTGTTATGCTTGGCCCAGATCGATGGCGGCTTATGACCCAAGTTGCTCGAGATGCTCTTTCACAGCGGCTTCGTGTTACTGGAATAATTGGCCAGGAGTCCTTATGGGGCCTAGACCTTGAATCAATGCGCAGCACGAGCGCGCCTGTTACTGGTGGGACAGCTGCTGGCATGCCAATACACAAACCTGAGGGTGCAAGAGCATATATTATGAAAGCTTTTGCATCACCTCCTCTCTCTGATGAAGGTGCTTCAAAGAAGAAAAAATCCGGAGTGGCTTTGGAGAAAGAAAAAGAGGCAAATCTTGGATTGTTGTTAGGTGCTCTTGATATGCTATTTGGATCATGGGTTGAACATATTAGTCGGGATGAACTAGATCGAAGAGCATGGGGCTGGTATGTCCAAGTTAGACCGGAGGTTGAAAGTGGAGTCGCAGGTTGGGGAGGCAAGGGAGAGATTCGGCTCAAGAATATCCTCGATCTTCGTAGGAAAGGATGAAACTCGCCGCAATGGGCCTCCATCAGAGTTATCTTGAACAGGTCAGGTTCTGTTGTATGAGTAAGAACATGTCATGGTTGTCACTGCAGAAAGCAGCTCTAAATACCCCATGAATAATAATTGTAAGTTCGAACAAAGTTCGACAACTGCAAAGCTTTGCATTCGTACATTTTAATTTGCCTAGCACATCTCATTGTTTTCAAGAATTTTAAATGTAAATTTATATCATAAAAAATATGTCAGAGGTCCATCATCACAACTGCCATTTCATCGTTCACATACATATATATACTATCACAGTCTGTACAAATTGTACACACTTACAACCCGGATGCCACAAAAATGAAAATTCGTATCATAACCCACTGGATCCCAAGCTAGAAAAGAAAAGGAAAACGATAAAGGATGGGGCGAGCCGATCCAGGACTCAAAGAATCAAACAACTGGTAAATCATGATGAAAATCCAACACCTATCGAAATCAACAGCTTTGAAGATAGTTACTTGGCACAAGTCCTGGCCTTCCATTACGGCCAGTAACCTCAGCCTCCCACCAGCCATCATCTTGGTGTCTCAAAACGGCAAGGACATCCCCTTTGGCGAAGCCTAGTTCCTCTGGTATAGCGGCTTGGTATGAATAAAGAGCGCGTGCTAGAATGGGTTAGTATTTACATATTTTAGTTTGTGGTGAAGGAGGCTTACCGAAATGGAGAATGGGTCGACCCTCTCTGGTATACTGTCTAATATCCGCAACACTCTTACTACGCTGTCTCGTAAGACCAGGGGGTTCATAGAAGTTCATTTGCCCATAATTACTTCCCCCACTAGATCGTCCATTAACGGAACCGTGATCATCAGGACCTGGTGCTAGCTGTACGGACATGTTATTTACATGGCTGCTTCTAGGTCGATCGTACTCGCGAAATGATGCCGGCGAGGCTGCACGAGCGCCATCATTTGGAGAGTTATGATGGTAATAGCTCTGTTCTGGTGCGCGCTTTTGGGGTGATATCGATTGAGCGCGCGCACGTTGGCTTCCGCCATAAGGATTTGGAGATACGGATCTGTATGATTGCCTTGTCTCCGTCTGCACGCTTGGTCGTGGGGATGCACTGCGAGGAGATACACTTCGTGGTGGCGCAGGTGAGGCTGCTCTTGGTACATCACTGCCACGAGTTCCAGGACGTGATTGTGCTCCTGAACTAGGACGGGACTGTGCCACTGATTCGGGTCGGGATTGTGCTACTGGACTTGCACGAGGTTGAGCAACTGAACCTCGACGAGATCTTGTCCCTGATCCATATGATCCCTTTGTATCCACCTTTTCCTGAGGATTAAACATATTTAGAGTCTGGTCAACGTACTTCTGTCGAGTTTGTTGCATTGCCTTTGCCGTGAAAGCTGGCTGGGGTAGACTGAGTCTCTGCACAGGTTGATCATAAGACGGCGGTGGAGTGCCACGCATTGCAGACATTAAAGAACCACTTGCCATTTGAGATGCTCCTGGCCGCGTGTTTGGTGTTGCATCAGGAGCAGGAGTAGGAATACCATGGTAGTTATCAGCTGACACCCTGGTGGAAGAAGCTTTCACAGAGCCGTTGAGCTCTGCCAAAGCTTGAGCTATGGGATCAAGCTCCTCAGGTTGCTCCGTTGCTGAATTGTCCTGAATGGATTTATTTTTCCCAGGTGCTGCCACGTCGAACACATTATTACCGACATTTAATTGGAAGCTTGCACGAGGATCAACCGGCTCTGGACTGGCGCTTGGCCTGTCACTAATCATCATTTTTTGTGGATCCTGACCAAATACTTGAGGTCTGGGAGGATTTTGAGTTTGAGTTTGAGATGAGCTCTGAGGCGCCCAGGTATTCCGATTTGATATTGGCTTCACAGTAGACTGATCTTTCTCCTTCACACTCTTCCGCCTAAATGGGCTGTGGCTCTGGAAAAAGCCACTCTTCTTTTTAAGTACTTGTTTTTCAGGATGCGGTGCGACAGTTTTGACAGGGGATGTCTTCCCACTGGGTTGCTCTTGGCTAGAAATAGAGGTAGGATTTGAGTATTCGCTCTGAGAGTCCCGACTAGAAGGCCTAGCTGAACTTCTCTCTGAAGGGGGCCCAGTGCGGCAAAGCATGGTCATTCCATCTAGAGGATATGGATCGTGAGGGACAGTTGCTAAAGGACTCTGCTGTGAATCATAACTAGGTTTACTGGATTGTTGATAGTCAAGTTGCTGAGGTTTTGTTCTCTCAATCGGGACTTTCTGAGGTGTCGATATGGCTTCACGAGTAGGGGTGGTTTTGGTAGATTGCTCATAAGAAAGCCTGCGTGGCTGTTGCTGCAGATAATCTACATGTTGTGGCCTTGCTCTGTCTGTCAAGATCTTTTGAGGCGTCAAAGTTGTCTCACGACTTGGAGGTGTCCCTGTGGCTGAGCTGATAGCTAATTGTTCATATGACAGTCTACCTGGCGATTGTTGATAGTCAACTTGTGGTGGTTTTGCTCTATCTGTTGAGACCTTCTGAGCTATTGAAATGGTTTCACGAGGAGGTGTCTTTGTAGATTGCTCATAAGAGAGCCTGCGTGGCTGTTGGTAATCAACCGGTGGTGGCCTAGCTCTATCTGAAGCAACTTTATGAGAGGCTGAAATAGCCTCACGACCTGTAGTCATCTCTGTAGATTGGTCGTAAGAAAGTCTGCGCGGCTGTTGTTGCTGCTGTGGGTAGTCAACGGGTGGCGGCCTTGTCCTATCCATCGAACTTCTCTGAGGGGTGAAAATAGAACCACGGCTAGGAGGTGGATCCACAACCCGACTAACAGCAGCCTGAGTTTCATATGCAGGTCTGATTGGTTGTTGTTGCCGTTCATATGAAAGTCTAGGTCTGTGCTGTTGTTCATAAGAAAGTCTGCCTTGCTGCTGTTGTTCATAGGAAAATCGAGTTGGAGGTTGTTGTTGCTGTTGTTGTTGATAGTCAGCTGGTGGTGGCCCCGTTCTATCCATCGATCCCCTCTGAGAGGTCAAAATAGTTTCGCGGTTAGGAGGCGTCTCCACAGCAGGGCTGACAGTAGGAGGTTCATAAGTAGGAGTGCTTGGTTCCGGTTGATAGTCTAGCTGTGGTGGCTTTGTTCTATCTGTCAGAACTTTCTGAGGGGTTGAGCCAGTTTCACGGCTAGAAGTCTCTGCAAGCCGGCTGGAAGCTGATTGAGGCTCATGGTGAGATTCATAGGTTGAAGGCTGGGGGGAGGAAGTTCGATATGCAGGGTTTATAGTCCTTTGGAATTGCGCTACTGAGTAGTTATCATCTTCCGAGGTTTCAGATTGCGAATCACTGACATCGCCGCGGCGGAAGTCGATATACTTCGGGGGATCCGGTATCTCTTGGCCAGTCCCCTTATCTTTGATGAAGCCCACAATATCTCTCTCCACTTCACAGCTCTCAAGAGACAGGCGGATCTTTTCACAGGATGCATCGTCACTGACACAAACAGTTGAAGCGATGTTTGCAAAAGTCCAGAGACTGCTCTTCATGAAGTCCAGCCTCTCCTCTTCAAGATCTTGGAATTTATCCGCGGCGGCTTTCCAGTCTCTGTTCCAGCGCCCCGTCGTTTCCTGTAGTATCTTGACAGCATTCTCATATTCCGTGTTCGTAGCAGCCAGGTTTATTTGCGTCTTTTCTAGCTTTGCTTTATTTTTTCGCTCCTCTTGGCCCATGACCATGTGACCCTGGGCTAAATAACCCTTTATCTTCAGACACTCTTGTTCGTACTTGTCTCGAGTCTATACACACATGTTAATCCCAAGCATTCGCTGACTTTCGAAAAGGTTGATGTGTACCTTATTAACTTGCTGTGTCTGTTGGATTTTAATCTTCAATAGTTTTTCAATTCCATTTTGCACAATCTTTCGTCGTTCTTTCATGGCTCCCGCAAACGCCGCCAGCGGCTCTTCGAGCTCTCTTTTCATCTGCCCAGCAATGTTTTGGTGGGATTTCCCCATTTGCTCGACTTCACCCCGCAGAGTATCTAAAGATGCCCTCAGAGTCCCAGATTCTTGAGATCCTAACGGTTTCCGACATAGTGAAAGTAGTTTCCGAGCATATTCGTCCTCAATAGAAGAACGGGCTAGTTGAAAGATTAGTATATGGCCCAGCTTCATTTGTTGCGACATACCATTATAGAAGGACTTGAGTTCGTCGCACGTCTGTTTGGCATTGTGCATACGCCCAAGCAGAGGTTCCACTCCAGCATCATCTTTACCCCAGAAGTTGTTTGCGAAGCTCAGGGCCACTGACGGCCCTTCGGAGACTGTCCCGGGCATAATGCCCGATTGTGTGATATCACGTCGTATGGATTTGTGATTACTTTTAGGTTAGGATATAAGCCTCCTTATGCTTTTGGACAATTGAATGTATAGATTATGCTAGTATAGAAAGGAAGACCTCGATATTGACTGAAAATATGGGGTGCAATGGTTGTGGTAAGCTAAGAGCAAGGATGCTCCACCGCACTGAGGTCTAATGAAAACATAAATTGTTGCCACAGCAACGGCTTTCGCTTACCGCCTATTCCTAGACCACATGTAGCCTTAGGCGTGGCCACAGTACGAGAACCCCACCTCAATATATGCCCAAAAACAGAGAGAATTAAAAACGATAGAGTTACTAGCTGTTACTTTCTAGTAAATTTAACTTCTATCCTCCTACCGACACTAGCCAGTGGAATTATTTCTTCCGATAGTAACAATCTTGCCATGATCTAGTTTTCACTTAAAAGCAAGGACGGTGGTTTGCCATATGGATAACGAAGCAAATATGAAATCAGATTCTAATTAGAAAGCAATAGAATAAGATACTGTTAAGAGTATTCACAAATTTATGCGAGGCCAGATGGCTTCTGTTGTCTCTGCAGGGAAGAATGTGGTACCTGCAGAGGCTCGAAAGAAGGGATTCTCTCACACATATTGTATTTTGTATTTGTGTTCAAGCACTTGCGAAAGAGGGCAGAGAGAACCCTACTGGTAAGAAATAGTAAAAATTATACATAAAGAGATAATAATAAACTCGATCAAAGTATTGCTTCAAGTTATGTTAGGAGGAGATTGTCCTCTGTCGTCGACATGAACAAGAACAAATCTAAACGCTAAGCTCCATTTGGACCACAGCCTCATGCTAAGCTGTTAGCCGAACATGACCATCGCGACCTCACGTTCAATTTACATACATCTTCAGAGCCACTTACTTCGCCCGCCATACGCATAATTGAATCCATCTTCACCTCCCGCTTCCATCGATGTCCACCATTCCCCGATAGGTCGATCTTCTTTTATCTTCAAGAATAGAGAGGCTGCTCTCCGGGAGTTGGTCTGCGACAAAACGCCAGCATCTTCGATGGTCAACCCAAGAGGGGGGAATTTCACACCTTCGCCAGCTCAGCAACCTCTTGTGACAGGTATAAGCCATTCGCCTCACAGCTCTCACCATAGTACATTCAGTGCTGGTGCCAGCCCCAGTACGAATAGCCCAACGGGGTCAAACTCACTCGCAAAAATTGTCGTCGCCCAAGTCTATCTCCTCCTCAGCACAATCAAGGAGGACAAAGATCGTACAAAGTGGGAACAGCAAGCCGAGCAGATCAGAAAAGTATGTATAGATCCATCTATCATGATTAAGAAACTAACCACTCTTTTTTGCAGCTAATCGATGAACACGGTATGGAAGTATTCCAAAAATACTTCAGCCGTCTTGTGGTTGGAAATGCTCCTCAGATCTTCCCCGGGCTGAACAGGCCGGTCGCCAACCCAGGCAATTACCAGATACTCGTGAATGAAGTGCGCAAGGTTTCCCACGATGAAGAACAGGCCAGAAAGATTGCAGAGTCGATAGAAACTGCCAACGAAGATCTTTTCCGAGACTTTGACCTTTCAACATTTATGGAGCATTTCAAACTAGATGCACTCGAGAAGACGATTCTGGCACTAGCATTCAAGGTTGGTAGTAGATCGGATTTAAAAACGAAGGGTAAGTCTACGAATTTTGATTAACTTTGTAACTGCTGACAATGTCAAAAAGCGGACGCTATTCTCTCTACAAACTATAGTGCATTTTTACAGGCAATTGCCCGCCCCAGTCCTGAACATGAGGATCTCACGCCAGCATTCCTCGCCAGCATCATAGACCGCTTCATTCAGGAACATCCTCCGAACTTCGATAATCAAGCGAAGCAAGACCTCTTTCTTGCTATCTCCTACCGGTATTCGATTCCCGAACAAGATGTGTCAGCCCCAACAGAAGTATTGGCGTCACTTTACCTCCTAAGGTTACTAAGTGAAAGTGCTCCACTTGCTTTATACATACAGAAGACTGGGCCTGATTTTACGCGAGATGAAGAGACATGTAGGAACCATTTACGCACTTCTGGCGTCAGAATCGACGAAGAACAGGTTGCAGCAGCCCTAATATATACTACGATTAGTCGATCCCAGTCATTTTCAGTAGAAACCTTCGTCAAAAGCCTGCGTAAAGAGGTCCAGAGAGATTTCAACTGGCAGCAAGTCGTGTCACACTTCGACCAGCCGGACTTGAGAATATCTAACCAACAGTTCCTAAACCTATATGAAGCTCTGCGGCCACTTGTCGTAGACCAGGTTCTTGACATTCAGCTATTATGGGGAGGAGGCTGGCGGAATTCGGAAACACAACTATCATTCATCAGTGCCTTCGCCTCGTTAACCCCAGAACAGCTCGATGCCACTACGATTCCTGGTCTGCAACCGTCTTTCACTCTAGAGGACTATGCTGGTTCAGATAGCAAGGTTCAGGAACGCGCTGCGCGGGCTATCAGACACCCCCTTGTTTCTGTCGCAGCGCTTTCAACCATGTTCCATGTTGCCTTGCAAACGCCAACAGCGTCGGACACCGTGGAAGCTAAGAGATTATTTCAAGAGGTCGTAGTTCCAAATCTGGATATATTCTTGGTTTCCGCATTTGGGGTGCCTAAACCGTGGCCAGAACTAGCCATTGATACCGTCAACAACCTATTTGACCGCTTCTTGTACAAGTACGATCCCAATTACGATTTCGTTCTCGAAAGCTTATGGAGGAAGGATAAAACATGGGTGGTGCAACGGCTTGTTGAAGCACATGCGAAAGCTCCTCTCGAACTGCCCACAATCCTTGAGCATGCGGTTAGGCATACATGGCTAGATGAGTTAGTGCTAATGCTCAATGGTTTTGGCCTTGACCTGGCTGCTCTAGCGCATGCAAAAGGTTATTTAGACCTAGAACAGTGGGCCCGAATGAATTCTGCTCGAAATCAAGAGCTCGCTCAGTCATTACTGACCTTCTTGAATATCAAGGCGCAGCATGAGTTAGCGTTTCAACGATCAGACAATGAGCAGTTGCACAGCGTCATGCTCCCTGTGAAGACTATATCTGCGCTTCTCGATATTCTGGAGCAGATATTGCCGAAGGAGCCTTCCCAAGAGTTGATTGTTGTGCAGCGGGCCTGTATTACTGCATACCCTCGCCTTATCAACTATGGAGAAGGATTCGATGATATTATTGATGCCAACGGCAAGGAAAGGAATTCTCTACCGAAGGATGCAAATGACAAGATGGAGGAGCATTACAAGCGAATGTACAGTGAAGATTTACAGGTTCGTAGTGTTGTGGAAGCTCTTGACCGATACAAGCATTCCCGGGACCCTACTGATCAGGATGTATTCGCTTGCATGATTCATGGCCTGTTCGACGAGTATACCTTATATGGAACGTATCCTCTTGAGGCTTTGGCGACAACAGCTGTGTTATTCGGTGGAATCATCTCGCACAAGCTAATCTCTGATTTACCTTTAGAGATTGGCTTGGGTATGATTCTTGAGGCTGTTCGAGACCACCCTCCTGAGCAGTCAATGTATAAGTTTGGCCTGCAGGCTCTCATGCAACTCTTTTCACGCTTAAAGGAATGGCCGGGATTTTGTCACCAATTGTTACAAGTTCCAGGCCTGCAAGGAACAGAAGCTTGGAACAAAGCAGAGGAAGTTGTGCGTAACGAGCAAGAACTGGCACGCAATGGACTTGGGGCTGGTTCAGGAGGGGAGCTGGTTAATGGAGGAACCCTGACGAATGGCAACATAGACGGATTGCTAGCCAGCGATTCAGCTGCACCCCCGTTTACTTCAATGAATGTGGATCCTCCTGTTTATGGTAAAGTTTACGAAGATCCATCTGGCGACCTTCAAGAGAAAGTTCTCTTCGTTCTCAATAACATCACGGAGCGAAATCTTGAGTCAAAGTTTAAGGAGCTGAAAGATGTCATTGAGGAAAAACATCAACAATGGTTTGCCGGTCATCTGGTGGAGGAGCGGGCTAAGATGCAGCCTAATTACCATGAACTGTATCTTGACCTCGTGAAGCTTTTTGAAGACAAGTCGCTCTGGACCCAAATTCTGCGTGAGACGTATGTTAGCGTCAGCCGTATGCTCAATGCAGAGACAACACTGCAATCGTCGACCGAAAGAACTCATCTCAAGAATCTTGGTGGCTGGCTTGGATCTTTGACTCTTGCGCGAGATAAGCCCATCAAGCACAGAAATATTGCTTTCAAACAACTTTTGCTAGAGGCGTTCGACACCCAACGACTGATTGTTGTCATTCCTTTTGTTTGCAAAGTTCTTATCCAGGGCGAAAAATCAACTGTCTTCAAACCACCTAACCCGTGGCTCATGGATATTATCCACCTCCTCATCGAGCTGTACCATCATGCAGAACTCAAACTCAATCTGAAATTTGAAATTGAAGTGCTTTGCAAAGGGCTGAACTTAGATCATAAGAGCATCGAACCGTCATCAGATATCATGAGTCGCATCCCGCCAATGGAGGAGCCTAATGATAGTATGGCACCTGAGGTCATGGATAGATTTGATAACCTCTCACTCAATGGTTTAGGTGGTACTACAGCAGGTGGACGGTTCTCTCCTCAGGAGATTACTTCATCAATTCCTGATCTGGGTCCGTTACTTGTTTATCCCCCTAGTAATGATATGGTCAATCAATCTCGCTTGCAGGAGATTGTCAGAAACGCTATCACACGAGCAGTACATGAAATTATCTCTCCCGTGGTTGAACGTTCAGTCACAATTGCAGCCATTTCAACCGCTCAAATGATACACAAAGACTTTGCGACTGAACCGAATGAGGCCAGAGTCAGATCTGCGGCAATCAACATGGTGAAGAAAACAGCTGGCAGCCTCGCTCTAGTGACCTCCAAAGAACCATTACGAGCCAGTATGACGAATTACATTCGAGCGATGTCTCAAGAATTACCTCAAGGCTTACCTGAAGGCACAATCATCATGTGTGTCAATTCAAATCTCGATTTGGCATGTAGTCAAGTTGAGAAGAAGGCAGAAGAGAGAGCTGTTCCTGAAATCGAAGATATGATTGAAGGAGAGCTTGAAGCACGTCGCCGTCATCGCATGACTAGACCAGATGAACCTTATATCGATCCTGCACTAAGCCGATGGGCCTGGACAATTCCAGCTCCGTATAAGCTCCAACCGTCTCTTACCGGTCTCAATCAAGAACAAATGGCTATCTATGATGAATTTGCAAGGCAGCCACGGTTACCATCACTCGCAGGGGCTAGTCATGTTCCATCCTCTTCGGATGCTACAAGATCCATGGCCAATGACATATTACAAGAGCAGTATCCTGCTGTCCCTAATTTGCCAACCCCAGCGGAACCTCCTGCAATGCCACATCTCAGCTCCCAGCAACCCCCTTATGCACAACCAACTGCTAACATCAACGGCCGAATTCCAAGTCTTCCGATAGATCCCAGAGCATTAATGGACAGGGTACAAAAACTCCTTCTAGAACTACAGCGTGCGGCAGCAGAAACGCCCGAGCAACACTACATGGATCTGCCAAGACCTCATCCAGTTCTCGATATCCTTGATGCCCTTTATAGCCTGATAATTCGCACCGCGCAAGGTCCGGATGAATTCTCTATTTATACTGCTGATCAAATCTGCGCCGTGCTGTTTAGCGGGGTCGAGAACAGCCTTGTAATTGAGAGCTTGGTACACGTGCTAGAGAATATCTGTCGGATCCCTGGTCGCACCGCAAGCCGTGTTGCTGTCTTCATTGGATATCAACCAAACGAAGCTTTATTGAATGTTCCGCTCGTGATAGCTTTGATCAAGGCTGAGATGGTAGAATGGCAACGAGTTGATTCCGCCATCTCCAAGGCTCTGATTCAACAAAAAGAAGGGTCTCTCGAATTCCTTACCTCTTTGATTGACAAGGTCCTTCTAAATGACCGCCCAACTGCATTATATACAGACTTTGCGAGAAGTTTCGAGGTTGCTTGGCAGTGGATTACAGAAGATCCGTCGATAGAGGCCGGTCAGATTCTGAAGGAGAGACTTAAGAGCTCAGGTCTCCCACAAGCTCTTGGTAATAGTGGAGATGATCGTCTTTCAGCTCGACAAGATCAGATGGAGTACGTTTTCGAAGAATGGATTCACCTGTGCAACAATCCAAATGCAACTACGAAGAGTATCCACAGTTTTATTTCTCAGCTGTACAACAAACAAATCATCAACGATCGTGATGATTTATGCGTGTTCTTACGTCTCAGCATTGACTCCTCAGTTGATCGTTTCGAGCAGCATCTACAGACTCATGGTAATATCAATGATGCTTACATACCAGCTGATTCTCTCGCCAAGTTAATTGTCATGCTTGTCAAGGGCTTAGAGCGTGAGGGCGAAGTGAAAGGGGACAAGGCAGCCTATTTAAAGTCGATTTTATCACTTGTTGTGCTGGTGCTTAACCACCATCATCTCGTGAGAGGCGAACACTTCAATCAAAGAGTTTTCTCACGATTGCTGTCTAGTATGCTGTGCGAATTCCAGTTCATCGCTGATGAGCTTGAAGACTCGGAACGTCAGCAAATCATCCTTGTCATTGCACGAGTATTTCTAGACCTAAGACCCGCATGCTTCCCAGGCTTCATGTTCAGCTGGCTTGGTCTCATTTCACATCGAGAATTCATGCCTCTACTCCTGAGACTTCCTGGTGACAAAGGCTGGGAGCCTTTCTCAAATATTATGGAAGGCCTCATGTCTTATGTTGGAGAACTTCTCAAGCCATTGCACATTGCTCCGGTCACCAAGGAGATATACCGAGGTGTGGTCAAATTACTTGTGATTTTGCAGCACGATTATCCCGAGTTTCTGGCTGGAAACCATTCTAAACTCTGCGCAAATATTCCCAGTCATTGCATTCAACTGCATAATCTTATCCTCAACGCAAATCCAGCAACATTTTCAAAAATGCCAGATCCTTGGCAGCCAGGGCTAAAGATTGATCGTATTGATGAAATTAGGGAATCTCCTTTAAATATGAATGATGTTGAGGCGCCATTGCGACAAGCTGGTCTCGTCGAAGTCATTGAACAGGCTTTACAATCAGGTCCGTCTGAGGATGCAGTGGCGCACATTGCTCATGCAATCCAAAGAAAGAAGAATCGCGAGACAGGTTCAGGCTTCGTCCCGATCAATGTGGATTTGAAGCTTATCGAATCACTTGTTATTTATGTTGGTGTACAGTCAATTTCGCGTGCCACTCAGAAGGGTGGTCCGACGTACACACCAGGCTCGCCAGATTCTACTCTCCTTTCCATGCTTGTCTATGAATTGCATGCAGAAGCTCGCTACCACTTCCTAAGCAGTATAGTAAACCAACTGAGATTCCCCAACACACACACCCATTATTTCAGCCAAGCGCTTCTGGAAGTCTTTGGCCACGATCAGAATGACCAAGAAGAGTCGGATATTCGTCAGCAAATAACTCGGATCCTATTAGAGAGGCTGATTGGTCACTGGCCGCAACCGTGGGGCCTCATTGTTACCATTCTTGAGCTTATCAAGAATGAGAAGTACATGTTCTTTGACTTGCCATTCATTAAGTCTGCACCAGAGGTACGATCCATCATTCGAATCATATAAACAATTTCTAACGTAAATCAACAGGTCGGTCAGAGGTTCGCTGCTCTCGTACAGCGGCCACTCTAGAAGTGTGCACTCTCCAAGATTCAAGTATTAAAGAAATATTTGGATTATTCTCCGACTAACTCATCAAACCTATTCTCCATCCCTATACGATCATAGTCCTTCATATAGGCAACCTGATCCATTTCTCATTGTTATATATTCTATTGGGTCAAGCCCGGCTTTTTCTACCGGCATATCGGGGAATTGTTCTTCTCTGCATAGCGAGCGAAATGGATGGGTGCTTTTCTTAATGTTTGCTTGGTTTCTCTCGGTGGGTCCAATGATGGAAGGGCTTTTTACTTAATGCATCCCATATTATAATGCTAAATACACCGTTATATATACAACCAATGGGTGGTTGTAAATAACGGTATGGAGGGACATCGGGAAATAGCACAATTATGGCGTGGAATGGTTTGCTTTACAGGGTGGGATTGGGGGCAGGTATTGCTCAAGGATTCACAGTCTGTATGTATCATAAAAACGGAGTTACTGTCTTAATGTCTTCTACCTGGATTTGATGCTTTTCTTATCTAGTGTATTATTTAAATTCTGCCTATGTATGAGTTGATATGATCTATGATCCTTCATTTTTGAACCAGAGTTTGCCTTTTATTTGTTCCTCTTTCTCCCTAGACATACCATATAATGAGTACATCCTCGTGTGTTCGGACTCCTCAAATTGATTCGTTCGTTCGAAAGGTGTAAGTAAATCAACAATAATCGAACACGCTATATCTTAAATGATATACTTCATTGTAATGCTCTTTGATCTTGTAATGTATTTTGTTATTCTCTTGTTATAAAACCAGATTAGAGCACAGACCTAGCGAGATCAAGTCCCCTTATCGATTCCTTTGCTATATATACCTTCAGGACTGGTCACAGCAATCCAGGCCAAACCGCAGTTCATACCGCAGTTTCAGATGAGGGTAGAATTATGCATTGGTAGTTGTATATGCCCAAGCAGCCTGCAGCTCTGGGGTGGGTTTTATCGGCTAGGGAGGGTCCGCCTATGACGAACATGTGATAAACGCTGTAAAGCTGGCGCTCGACGTCATGCTCTCCAAATGCTGAGTTCACAACCCGACTTCACAGAAACAATGCAATTCTGATCTATGATTCCCCTTCGTGCCGCATGAGGCGCTGTAGTACCTGCAGTCATGGTAAGAAAATATAATAGACTTTCCTTTACCTCTAAATTCCATTTCAACAACACTGATAACTCTCTTGTTCCAGGATAGGATGCTGGTACCAGTTCGCATGGCGACTTCGACGACCGCGCGCCAGACGTACTTAAACGTGATCTTATTCGTGTCAACTTCCACGATCCTATGGGGACTAGCTGTTGTTGCATATGTGGTGTTTTATATTGAATTTATGCCGCATATTGGAATTGAGAGGACGGTACATTTACAATATGGGTGCGTGTTTGAAAGTCTCTAGTCTCTTCAAGCTCCAATTCCCCTCGACGCGGTGGTCAGATATATTTTTAACTAGAAAAACTCGCGATAATTGGCATTATCATGCTGATACTATGCTCTAACAGCGATGGCGTCCACCCGTATGGAATTGCGAACTTGGATTCCACCCTCATCACTCAGCAAGCATATGACATAACGCTCTCCCTCAAACTCCCTAGATCCCCGCCCAACTTAGCCGTAGGGAATTTCATGGTCTCCCTGTCTCTTCTCTCGCCAACCTATGCTCCAGGCGACCTTATCCCAGGTCCAAAACAACTAGTCATAGAACCACCCCAATTAGTGGCCCCTAAGAAAGAAGAGATCCTCTTCCACTCCCGACGCCCCGCTATCCTCACATATTCCTCCCAACTAGTTACATACAGCGAGCGAGTAGCAGCTCTACCACTCTACGTTCTCGGTCTACGGAAGGAAGCAGAGACACTAGTCGTGCCGATGGCGGAATCAGTATACTTCGACAAGGGCTGGAAGAATGTTCCTAAGTTCGTGTTTATGGAGTTGCAAGCGGGGCAAGACGTCCAGGTATATTCAGCAGTGATACATTTTACAGCAAGGCTTGCGGGCTTGCGATGGTTTATGTACTATCAGCGATGTATAGCGTTCTTTGTAGGCACAACGGCGTTCTGGATTTCAGAGATGGTATTCACGCTTGTAGGGTGGTTGTTGTTGAGGTCGCTTGTTCCAAAGGGGGAGGAGAACAACAAAAAGGTGATCAAACGCGAAGGAGATATCAGGTCTGAAGATGATGAAAGCTCTCGGCGGAAAATTAAAGAGGAAGAAGAAGAAACAGATGAGCCTGATCTTTCTGATACCCCACGCACATTCCCTTCTTATGGACGGTCAGCGCCGTTGAGATATATTCCCCAGGTTAAGGACGAGGAAGATAGTGAAGAATATACCCTTGAGGATACTGCTATCCAACCACTAGGCGGTGAGGCTGATGACGAAGACGATGGTGAGGGAGCTAATGGTGTGGATGTTGGATTCGTAGGTGTCAGGGAAGGCAGATCGGATTCTGGGTTAGGGACAAGCTTTAGTGAAGGAGGTGAGAGAGCTGGGATGGCTAGGAGGAGGTCAAGGGGTGGAGGGGTTGGGAGTTAAAAAGGTTTCGGGGTTTTCAGGTTTTCAGGTTTTCAATGTATGATATTCAAAGTCCTAGATTTTGATTTTGATAAATACATCACCTGAGGTAAATTAATTATATCTTTTGTTAGACATTCTGTGCCAGCCCCAAAAATAATTTGTTTTGTCTGAAACTAGGTTCGATTTCATCGCTGCTCACAAATATGAGAAGGTTAATTTACACATATCAAAACAATTATTCCGAATCATCGGAATCAGCAAACATATCAACAGCTCGCGGACGGCGGCGCGGCCGTCCGATAGGAGCAGTGCCAAGATCAGGCTTTGGAGTTAATGATTTCCCCTTGGCCTGCGACTCTTCCTGCACAGTAGTTGTAAGAGCCGGTGGTGGTTCGTAAGTGACCTCTTCCATAGGCTTACCATCCATATCATCATCCATGGACTCACCATNCATGTCTTCATCTGCCATTGGCTCTCCATCAATATCCTCCATAGGAGTTCCGTCGATATCCTCGTCCTCCATTAGCGGCTCACCATCTATGTTATCGCGGTCCATTACATCGGCTTCCCTTTCCTCTCTCTCCTTTTCAGCTACTTCAACAGCCTTCCATCTACTCTTAGCCTTCTCTTTCTCCGCCAAAGCCTCCCGTTCTCTAGCCTCCTTCTCCTCACTGGGAAGTAAGGGTGGATTATTAAAAGTATTAACGAAATGATCCTGACTCTCCTGCGGGAAAACACACCAACCCTCCCAGAGACTCAACATCGAATTCACGCTGCGCTTCCACTTCTCTGCTCTCAGTCTTCCCCAGTTAAGCTTCTTCTCCATTCGTCCTAATCCCTCGAAGATCTTCCGCTGTCGCAGAGCAGTTTCAAAAAGTTGACGATATCGCCAGGCATGTCGAACTCCGCTAGTTGAAGAGGAAGAAAGGATATCACTGATAATATAGATCCCAATCAAGCTAGCCGAACTGGTATCCGACTTCTCCTCGTTATCATCTGCACCATGTGTTCCATCATCTCCAGTATTTTCTTTAGACTTCTGGCGATCAGGATTGGCGGACGTATATGCGAATGGCTTCTCTACATTCGATACGATAGCCGCGACAATCTCGTCCGCACCGCGACCTGCGTGAGATATTGCGAACGCAGTTACACGGGCAACATCACCCTTTCGAAGCCTACCTGTGCTGGTTGGGAGACGGGCTAGGAGATGTGTGAGTTTTGCTTTCTCCAGAGGGTTTAAGTATGCTTTCCCATCGTCGGCTACACTGCTGGGATCTTGTGGAGGACCTCCTCCACCATGACGGCGGGCGCCTTCATCGCCAGAGTCATCTTCATCGGAAGAGTTATATTCCGAGTCAGAGACGAACTCATCAAGGTGGGTTGTGTACTCGTAAGGTAATGGGATATCTGGGGCTTTCCAAGCAGAACTTCCCTCGAATAGGGGAAGGTATCGACCTTGTCCTCGACGAGTTTGAGAGCCTGTAAGAATTTCCCAAAGACGCCAACGGTACCATACTCCGCCCATGCTTCTAGGATCCCAGAGCCAAGCCCATCTCTCTTCTCTCTGGACTTCAGACCGACTCATAAGCAGAGCTTCAAACTCAGGACCGTGAGTGAGAAGCGATTCTATGACCTTGTGGATGAGCTTCAACTCTTTGATATCCTGCGGGGGTTGAACAGGTACGTGTAAGAGTGGGGTGTTCCGATTTAGTTGACCTGGTCCAGTTGGAGCATATGAGGTTGGCGGGGCAAACCCTCGTTGATGGGGTGGTGGAGCATGACCTCTACCAGCTGGGTTTAAAGTGGTAGCTTTTGCACCGAATGGTTGTGAAGCAGTAGCATGTCCAAGAGACGGTCCAGCTGCCGAATTAGATATAGATGCAGAGGAAAGATGTCGATGTAAAGAAAGATAGTATCCGTAGCCAAGATATTTGTTCTGCAAAGAGTTGACCGCACCATCGATGTCACTAGCAGCAGTCTCCTTCGTCAGTGTGACTATTGCAGACATTGACTTTCGCTCCGTTTGAGACCCTGGCCCGGATGGTGGTAATATCCTAACAGAGTCGACCTTTAAGTTCTGTGGTAAAAGAGATTTGATGAACGCAGGCGATGTTCCAGGAGGCAAAGAAGCCAAACGCATTGTGGGTTTCGGGATAGCTCTCTCCTCCGATCGCTCTCCATCCTTCTCATCATCATCGTAGTTGTCATCCTTTAGAACTCTGGCTGGAGCACGAAAGTCCTCCTCGTAATCATCAAATGCTAGCAGCCCTCTATCTTCTCTCCTAGGCGGTCGTTGGAATCCATCATGAGGTCTCTTCTTCGGCAGCCCAATTCCACCTGGAGGACCCAGACTTCCAGGCCCACTGTTTCCTCTTCCCAAAAATCCTCCTCCTCCTGGGCCAGTAGTCATCGAACCAGATGAAGCAAACTGTCTCTTCCCTCCAAGTCCAGCGCCAAATCCACCCATGCCACCAGTCTTACTACCAAATCTTGCTCCTCCGCCAATATCTTCCCCGCCATCATCATCATGATCGAACGACTTCACGAAATCCTCGTATACAGCTGCAGTCTCGGCTGCTTCTCTCAGTCTCTTAGCCTCTGCCTCCGCCTTTTGGCGCTCGAAAAGGGACTTCTTCGATGGAGCTTGGAGCTTATTCTCAACATCTGGGAATTGGGCTATTTTCTTGCCGCTCCCATCATTACGGTCATTATTGCTTGATTCGGTCATGATCGAGGCGCGTTGAACGGGTTACGCATTTCTGAGGCTGAGAGGACTGCTCTATCTCGGTTGTGATGGTCGCTTGCTTTCGCAGGGGAGTCGAAACGGATTGGACGAGGATTATGAAAAGGGATTTTAAATCTACAAAAGGACACCTCTGTCTAGAATTTGCAATTAAAGCTGTAATATGCGCTTTATGGGATTCGGTGTGGTTGGTTTTGAGTTCTAAAGAAGCTCGGACCAACAAGGCTTTGATGCTTCTCCATACGGAGGTACAAATATATCCAACGCTGCCCCACCGAGCCCAGAGGCAAAGGACAGTTGAGAGATGTATTAGACAATCACAGTACAGTAACACGAGCGCTAAATTCGAAAATCCTAGGAAGTTACAAGCCTATAAACCCTATATCGACAAGGAAAATCTAGATTATGCCATTCGTCGGCGACAAAAAAATCCCCTTCCATGGCACTTGTCCCTTCGGCTTAAGTAATCTCGGCTCAGCCAACATCAATTTTGACAAAGGCCTAATCCTCCACCTAATAAAATGTTCCCTGTTTGACATATCTTAATTCATAGCTGCTTGGATAGCGCCAGTAATATGATACTGCCTCCCAAACGGCTTGCCTGCTACCTCTCTCTATGATTCCCTCAGCTTCCAAATCTGAGATGATGGTGTAGACCCAGAATCTACATCCTTCTATTCGATGAAAGACTGCAAACGAAAGCACGACTAACTAGCTGTAAAAAGCCAATATATAGGCACTAAACAGGGAGAGGGCCGACTACACTGTAGATTTATGGGATATTGGGTTTGGGTTATGTTCAAATTATTTATTTCCTTTTGAATTTGTTTCTTCTTTACCAGCAGGATCATGGAATATCGGTGTAGAAAGCTTTGTACTGTAGCCCAAGCGTTCTCTGCAGGCACCTAAGTTGGGATCCCTTCGCTGCCGATTTCACGCCTGCGTTAGCCAGCGAATCGCCACGGAACAGGAAGAGGGGATCGATCGCGAACCTTGAGACCACATCCTTCCCATTCTAGGGTAAACCTGTATCTGTCTCTCCCTTTTGAGTTGATAGCATCCGTGAAAGTGCATACCGTAGTACGGACTTTGACCAGGAATGACAGGGTCTTGATGGCATTCCCTCTATATACAAACTCCTTGAAAGACACTACTATCTTCCCTCTTAGTCCGTTAGAACTATATCCTGGGAGCTATGTCAAATCTGACAGACGCAGAACCAGGAACTTCGAGAAAGTATTGATGTGATTGAATGTTGGAGAACACCAACATCAATGAATTTATAGAACAAGGCTAACATCAATAGGGCAGTGAATTTCAAGTGCGGCGTACTTGTGTAGGCGCTTAATTATACCGAGTCACCTGGCATTAAACTACTAAGTTAAGGGAAAATCGTATTTTTAATTGAATGTACAGATTGAATAGTATGAACTCACAGAATCCGGCTGCCGAGAGCCTCCTGTTTTATAACTGCTGGGAGCTTTGATGTATTCGCAATAACTCGTGACGCTCTTTGCAATACATCCTGAGAATCCTGCATAGGCCCCAATTTAGCACTGTTTCAAATTGCCTAAGATACAGGACGTCCAGATGGTCCCCATTCTTTAAGAGCTCGAAACGGCGCCCGAAAATGAATCGAGTGAACTTAGATCTGATCTGTTCTAGTACTTTCGCGTCTTTCTCATACCACCCAACTGCAATCCAACTAAACAGATACCACCGTAATCGTGTGAACAGATCCCAGTCTTGAGGCATGGTGAAATTCTGCATGGATGCATACTCAAAATAAATTGGGTGGAAGCCAGCGTAATCCCAATCTAACACCCAAGAAGCAAGCATGAGATTTCGAGGTGCAAGGTCATGATGAGTTAATACAAAAGTCTCGGCTTTTGAAGATATTTGTTTCTTAGGACGCACTGAAGGTTGAGCTGCAGCCTCCATAGCCTTTCCTATATTTCTAAATCCAACCCAGAATTGAATAAAGGACCTGATATCTTCAGGGTTTGATCTCGCAGGAAGACCAAATCAATCTTCCAACCGAAATGATCTACACGCGCCGGTTGCCAAAGACCCAGCGGTTGACGAGGTCACCGACCTTAAGACATTAATGAAACCACGAAACTGTAGAGCTAGCTTTATTGTCATAAACCAGCCCAGCTTTGTCCACGTATCTTCAAGCGTAGATCCATGAATACGCTTCATAATCAAGTACGCATTTGACCCATGCCTAATTACCCTCCTTATGCAGGGAGCACGAATACCTAGCTGATGAGCAACTTCTATTGATTTGACCACATCTTCCATTCCTCTAGCGTATATGTGCTTAGCCAGTAGGGTGGTCGATAGTAGAAACACAGAGGAGGTGGGCGTGAGTCGAGGAGATGCTGTAATCAGGCGTTCTAGTTCGTCTTCTGAGTAGCTCTGGAGCAGATCGTCATGAAATTCTGAAGGCATATCTTACTAGAAGTGGTAGTTAGACACAATGAAACCGTTCCCTTATGAGAAATTTAATTATACCTTTGAATCAGAAAATGATAATGGTTGTCACAACACGGCATCCTTCACTCAATTGCAAATAGTTCAAGCTCCTCGCGAGCTCAAGAGCTCAAAAGATAAAAAGAACTGCCAGTGCCAGCCCAAGAGCCGTGGTATCTGTCGTGCCTATATCCTCATTGCTCTTAGAACCTTTTAACTATCTACTCTAGATCGTGCGTGTATTCTGACACCTTTGCTGCGTCATACTCCAATCCATGACTCCCTCAGTTATAAGCTAACGCTCTAGATTATGGCCCGGCGTTCTATGTAGGTTTGCCTCTTTCAAATGAGTACCAAGCCTCAAAGAGAACATGGACCTCTTACCTTCACGTAAACCGGAAATGTTGGTTAACGTATGCGAACCCTCACCTAAACCGATTTTAGTTTCTTCATTGCATTTGACAGCGGTTTAAAACCTTTAGATTTTAGAGTATTAATTCGTGTGTATTTGTTCTATCTTCAAGAATAGAGCAAAGCCTTGACTAGCCCTCCTGCGATAGGTACCAATTTGTAGACTGCTGTATATACCAGCCCACAACCACATAGCTATTGATCATTATGCATGAAGCCAGGCTCAAAGTCACCACGAAACCTATATGTAGCCAGCCAAACATCCTCAAGCGCCTGTCTGCTGGCTCAACTGTAAAAAGCAATCGACAATGCCTATCCCATTCCATCCGTGCCAGCCCCTTCCATTCATAAAAACCTCACTGCTGACAACGAAGGCCCAGTCTTAATAACCCACGCTAAGGGCTCGTATAGCCCCTGTGCAAAATCTGCAAAAAAAAAAGTTCAAATTACCGACAGCATCCTCGACCTGCGCTTAATGCCATCGTCGAAGATATTCGGGGGTGACGGTGCAGTCTATGTTCTGAAAAGGACGAAGCAAATGCAGGAATCCCAAATTGAGTTCTTTCTTAACTCTTCCCTTGTGAACGCCATTGCAATGCAAACAACAAAAGACGACGGAAAACAGACCATGACTACCGCTATGACAAAAGTATAAGTCATAAGACGGCTTTGGATTGTCGCCAAGGTCCGAAGAAGCTTTTCTGAAAAGGTTCGTGATATCGTGAAAGGAAAAAAAATAATACTTTTACAAGTTTAGGGGTGGTAATTTGTTGGTACACCACGCGGCAAAGCCGAATGGTTGATCTACCACTAATGCAATCATACCAAAAGGTAGATTAGACCTTTTTGAAATCTGAACTGAACGTTAGCACTCGTCCTATAGCTTAGCACAAATCTGGTGGTCAGGAAGATCATACCTTGAAGCACAGGGTAGATCATCTCGAATGCCTGATAGATCTCTTCGCGAACTTTCGCGCCTGTCAAGACAATCTTTCCACTGACGAAGATTAACAGCACAATCTTTGGCTTAATCATACGATAGATGAGGCCAGGGAACAGTTCTGGTTCATAAGAACTGAAGTTGTGATGGCGCGAAGCGAGACCCTCCAAACGAATGGGGAACTTGATATCGCAAGAGCCAACAATGTTCTGGATTTTAAAGTCCGTGAACTTGGCATTGAAGCCGAGCTTTTGAATGATACGAGCATACTTTCGTGATGCAAGCTTCGAGTCATCTTCAGACTTAGCTCCTGTCACTACCATCTTGCCTGAGGCGAAGATGAGAGCTGTGGTCTTTGGTTCACGAATACGCATGATGACAGCGGCGAAACGCTGATCAGGTTAGCAAAAAGTGAATGATAGCAAAGCCGGGCCTAGAGTCAGCAGGTACCTTTGGGTTATATTCAGCGTTCCTCGCATGCAGGGCGATCGTCTTGAGGTCCAAGCGGCAATCGAGATTAACCGTGGCAACGATGTTTCTTAACATGCAAGATAAGCCTCATGTTTTGCACTGAGATTCACATCTGGGTAATACATACTGCAAGGTGGGAACAATACCACTCACGCCCTGCGTTGCGCCAGGAGTGGCAGCAGGAGTTGCGGGAGTCACCCCGTTGCCATTAGAGGCCTGCGAGCCCTGCTGTTGACCACCATTCATCTGACCAGCTCCATTCCTTTGACCGTTCTGTTTCTCAACCTCAGACGAGGGAGGAGTCAGTTCACCAGCACCACCTGGGAAGGAGAGAGAGCCGGGAGCAATGAATGTCTTCGCCTGTGCGGCATTGGAAGGGTGAGTTTGTATTTGATCCATCTTGATGCGATACGGAGGCGACAAGACACAGGTGATGTGTGCAAAGTAGGAGCAAGTCTAATGTGGGATTTTATGTCAGATCGAACGTTCAGGTCTTTTAAAAGGTCAAGCGTATAAGTAGGTAGGAGCAGAATAATATCAAGAGTTGAAGTAGACGGTCGAGAGGGCGTGTTAGATGCGCGACTCGATCGTCGACAGATGGGATATTGGGGTGGAGGAGAGAAGAGAGGTGAAGAGTGTGAGTGTGTGAGTATGTGTGCGAGTGGGTAAGTGTGGATATGGATATGTGGTTTTGATGTGGCTCGCTTGTTGTCGAGATAAGAAAGTCGGTCGTACCGTTTGTGGGAGAAAAACAATTCAATGTCTCCCCTACAGTCGCTGCTCGACCAAGGTGATATATCCTGGAGCAAGGTCTCAGGATTCGAGATGATGGAATGAGGTCTTAATTAGGTAGGAAGTCGCGATGACTTTCCCTTGGCACACGTAGAGGATGTATGCCCTTTGTGCGACAGCGACGGAGAGGCTGGTGTTCCAAGGACCGACCAGATGCTCGATGACAGCTGTGCAATAGTTGAAGAGTGAATTCCCCCGATCGATGTCCACGAAATGAATGTGCCGTACCGCACTGACCAGTCACTGACCACTGAAGCTCAGATGGATGACGGAGGACGGAGCACGGAGTACGGAGATAGTGGGGGGAGGAATCTGGAAGTTGAACCGAAGATGGGAAACGGGTTGGATAGTAAGCGAGCTGCAAAAGGTTTTTAGGAAATGGGCAACAGCCAGCTTAAGTACTGCCGGGCGCAACCCGTGGCGGCCTGAGGCATTCACTCGGCGCAGCGCTAGCGACCCCTTATCGCCGTCGCGTCGTCTAGCCGAGACCAATCAGGGCGGCTGCTGCTGCATCGCCCGGTCGCAGCGTGACCCGATCAGGACAAGCGCCTCGCCTCCTTTTTATCTTTCTTAAGTTTCACACGCCAACTGGAGGCAAGGGGCGAGACCGTCCGTACGCGGCACTGCAACGCCACTGCAGCTCTCCTTATCCCCCTTTTGCAGGACTTTGTGCTCTTCTGCATCCTTCTTACCTCCAACTTATTTACAACTCCTCTCAAACTACAGCAACTATACGTCACAACAAACATTTTAATGCTCGGGCACAACGATGTCGGGTAAATAATGTCACGTTCTCGTCATGATTCCATGATGATCGCGAGCGCCTAGGTTGCTGTGGTGCGACCGAGAACGCGTTCCTACCGCGAGCGGAAAAACTGGCTCACCAGGCGCCGGCTCAACCGTGGTATGACCCACGCAAGAAAAGAAGTGCCAGCACACCCATAGGACCTGGGTCCTGCTCATGCAGTCCCCATAATCTCACTGCGAACCGATCAATTAATTCCACACTTCTGGAGCGGCGATAATCTGGTGATTTGAACTTTCAAGCGATTTTCTCCAGCCTTCTTGGATTTGTGTTCAGCGGCGCATGGTAAGAAAAGAGAAAATGTGTCCCAACCTATTTTTTATGCATTAATTCCCAAGTGGTGGTTGCCGTGTCAGACGAGGCTCGATGACTCACACACTTTTCCTGGGTCGGTGCCGAATGGGAGACCGTGAAATGGCAAGACGCAGGGATCTCCTGGCGCACAAAACACCTCAACTCTCGCAGGATGAAGGATGAAGGAGAGAGACTCAACGCACAGCCGCCAAACAACGAAGATCGTAAAAAATAAATGTCATGGACTTACACGGCAGAAGCAAGATGAGAGAAATGGATGAAAGGGAAACATCGGAAATAATACTTGGAAGGAGAGGATTTCAGCCTCCAACAGCGAGTGTGGAAGCCTACAGCCACCAACAACCGAGCCCCTATTTTTCATTGGGCAGCATCCGTTATCGGCCACACACGGCTCATGGACTGCGACTCTTCCGGCCTGAGGCGATCGGCGCCAAACAGCGCCCAAATGCACTATCCTCGCAAAAACATGCGATTCTGCCATTTCGTAAGGCTGGACACACAAGGACAAAAGAAACCTAGAAACGCAGCCTTGTCATCCTTGGACAAAGGAAGGATCAGCTGGATAGGCATCTTTGCAATTAATTTTCTCCCAAGTTCAAGGTGATGACATCTTTGACCGTAATAACGCTCAATATTGGCTTCATGGAGCGTCGGACATCTGCCAGACAAACGAGGCGCTAGGATCGGCAGATGATGAAATTACACCAACACCCTTCTGGTGAGAATGATGCCAACTCTTGCCCATCTCAAAATTATCGCTCCTTTCTGGATGCGTATCCCGTGGTGGACTTCTTCGGCATATTATTCGAACTGCTAAGTGCGTCAGCCATGCTCGAGAATCCTTCGACGCCAAAGAGGATGGTTTCTAATTGCCAAGCGTCAATCCTGTGCCTTAGAGAAGGTTGACAGTCATGGTGTAAATAACTGAGCAGTACGGATCCGTAAGCTGCACTGAGACTTGAAATCACCTTAGCTACAAAATCAAGCATTTACCAACCTTGCCAACCCAAACCTCAACAAAAAAGCCTATAGTCACATTGAGCTCCTACCCTTTTCCAATCCCGAGTGTTATAAAAGCTCGATTGCATATAGATGGCCCAAGCCATGAAATTCCAACATTCTTCATCGCTTGCTTGATTGAGTAGGAGTTCAATTCCAAGTAACTGCTTAGCGTCATTCCAAGACTACTATGGTTAGCACAAGTTGCAATGAGATAACTTTGAACTATCATACTTTGTCAGCACTCACAAATCGCAGTCGAAACAGCTTAAGTTTTGCCTGCGCCAAAATAAAGTTCTCCAGGTAGATCAAGAAGTGTGGAATGTAAATGTTCTCAAGATGTGCGAAAAAAGCGTTCCAAGGATTCGTGATCACGTTCGTCCTTCCGCCACTACAACATGGCTTCTCCAAATCACAGCAATAACCTCCATTCATAACCAATGGCAAATGAGCATGCTAGAAACGTGGATCGATTGACAGAATTAAAACCATCATTGCTCGGTATGCTCAGCTTCCGCATGAATGATGAACAGAAGATGTTGCAGAAGCACTGCTTATGTTTGAAAGCTGGAGCGGGGCTCGTTTGATCGGTGGTTTGATATTCCTCGCCAACCCGTGCAACCCACCCCGAACACTGCCGGCCTCAGGAACTTCCACCAGCACGATATCCAAACGAAACTCAGACCGTAGCGGATCCCCAGTTCTCTATTTTTATTCTGTTTTGGATCTACAAATCATGTTTTGTTCTCGGCACTTTAGTGCAGTAACTTGCGCCATTTATCGCTTCCCCAGTTCTTGAGAAGGGCCTCGACTTTGTCATCCTTCTGCCCCGGCTATAGTCTACTCTTTAATCGATGGGATCTCCCATATCCAAAATAACTACACCAGCTATTGGATGTCGAGTTGATACCGGTAAGCTCCGCATCAAACATCGGTTGTATCGAGAGGTCAAGGCGTAAACTTTTGCTTCATCAGATATTTCAAGTTTGTCAATGATATACCTCCTCGCGTACAGCCTTCTTGGTGGGTCTTTATCGAGTAAGTTCTTTTGTTGGATGATGATCTGATCAAGCTTTATTGTGCTTGATCTAAATTCGTCCCTTGTTTCACCCCAGACCAAACACAGTCATTGGCTAGATGGTATAGTTAAGTTTAATTTCTCCATGATATAAGGGCGCAGTCCCATCTCATATCTCATCCTTTCATTCCATCATTCTTTGTATCTTCTTTTGCTCCTTCCTTTGCAGGTCAACTTTCTTTTCGATTTAAGAGGTTAGTTCAAGAAATATCTTAATTGCTTGTGACTTAGGCTAATCTCAAAAAGCTGTGCTCATCTTTATTAACCTTTCCCATTCATTTCTTCTATCCAGCTTGACGCTGTTCTTTCTTTACCATCATTCATTATGAAGAATATTGGTTCTCTATTGGTGGTTCTTGCCGTTTCGGCATGCTCTGTCTCTGCACGTGCTCTGCCCGCTGTGGGCAATAGTATTGAGGCGAGGGCTCCATTTGTGACTTGTAGGATATACATATACATCTCATGACCGTGATCTAAGCTAAATATCAACAGTTGAGGAAATTGCTGCTCCAAAGCAAGATTCTGGAAATGCTGCAGTCGAAGCAACTGGCAAAGCAAATGGGAAGGCGAAGGGCAACGCCGCTGGTAATGCTGCTGCTAAGGGCACTTCAGGCAACACAAAAGGAAACGCAAAAGGCAAACATAATGCCGGAAATGCTGGAAATGCGACTGCTGCCGCCGTTACTGCCGCAAATAATAGCACTGCATCTGTATCGGTCAACGCTGCGAACTCCACTACTGCGGCTGCGAACTCCACTGCTGCGACTACGAACAGTACTCAATCTACGGGTAATAATGGCAAGGTAATGCTCCAGTCAACCTAAGATTGTGGAATTATACGATGAACTGACAGTATCATTAGGGTAAGCATGGAACCACAACCGGAAACAAAAATGGAAACGGAGCAAACAACGTAAGTCTACATAACGTCATTATTGAGAAGTAGAATATTTACGATCTTTATCAGGCTGCTAATCAAGCATCTGGAAATAATGCAAATTCTAATTCGCCACTGGGTCAACTCGGGTCCATCATCGAGAGCTTGACTGGACTGAACCTAGCAAGAGACCTTCCAACTCTCGAAGTTCGCAAAGGCAAGCACCAGAATGGTACTGCTGCAGTTGCCGCTGCTGCAGGTAACAAAGCAGCTGGTAAAAAGGAGGCTGCAGAGGCAAAAAAGGCCGTAAGTTTATAACCATCCTATTTGCGACCCGCCAATACTAATTTTTTGCAGGCTAAGGCTTCCAAGGTTCGTGGTGAAAATACATTAAGGTAGACTTGAGAAAGCTAATAGTCTCACAGGCTGCCGCCGCCGCCGCCGCCGCTGCTGCTGCTGCTACTGCTACTGCTGCCGATGCTGCCGCTACCGTCTCTGCTGCTGCTGCTGTAACAGCGTCCGCTACTACCGGTAACGATGCTACTGTATGTTCTCTAGATACTAATTTACAAGCCTATGATTAACAATTCTCGCAGGCTGTCAACCCAGCAGCAAGTGATGGCAGTGCTGGAATTGCCGCTGCAGTGCGTACAATGCTGATATCTCCATCACACAAATGCTAACATTTCTGCAGGCCCTCGCTCAGAGCGCAGTCAATGTCGAGGAACCAGAATTTGCTGTAAGTTAAAGCAGGCCCATTCTTAAAAACATCTACTAAGACAGATCTAGACTACTGCCCCAGTTGCAAATGGAGGTAAGAAAGCAAAGAATGGTGCCGCAAAGGGCGCACAGTAAAATGTATCAGTGAATGGTAACTTTGCTTTTTGGGTTTTCAATATTGGTGTGGTAATCAAGGAACAGGGGTTTTTAAAGGGGATAGGGGAAACGGTGGGGAAATTTATTCATAGAGTCCGGAACTCACAATATACCACTTTAGACCTGTAAAAAAAAGAAATAATAAAGCATAATATGGAATGTCACTGGTGCCAGATGCGGAAAACAATATGTGTCAGGTCAGTGTTTTGGTCTGGCGCTCTGTTTTGCTTTGCTCTGTTCCTCTTAACCCCGAACTGTACTGTTCTCACTCCAATCCAAAATGAATAAAAGGACGAAGCTTTTTCAAATATAGCCACCCCCCTAAAATGAATGTAAATACACTACACAGAACAGTTCGTAATATCGAATATCAACCTGACTTCAACATAACTAATTAAGAATACACTTATTGAAAAAGAAACAACTAGTCGTCGTCATCATCCACATTTAGCATGAGATAAGCAAGAAGTCAAGAAGGTGGAACGGAGGGGGGGAAGATGAAACGAGAGACGCCTCACTCAATTATGGCACCAGGGCGGTAAACGTCATTCTATTACGATATGATAAAAGATATGTGTGGCTGTGCTTGAATGTATAGTAAGTTATTGTGTTTAGGAGTTGTGTCGTATTGATTCACTGGTTGATCAGCTTGTGGATTTTATTGTTGTATATTCACTTCATGACCAAATCAAGAGAAAAATGGGTAAATTTATTGAGTATTTGTTTTTGATACTTCATATTCTGGATGAAAGCCACTGTAAACATGTGTATCGGAAAAGAAAGAAGAAAGAAGAATATATGGTATCCAATCTTTTGATGATATTCGTAGATTACAAGATGAATTGGTATTTTCCCCTCAACTATTAGGAGAGGAAATCTGAGTATTCAGAACAACGTCAGGTACCTTAAAACATCGAAGTTGCCAGAGTAAGGTATAGATTGCAATTACCTGCACTCCTCTCACAAGTAATAAAATGTAATACCATACCTGAAAATATCTGCATAGACGAGATAAGTATTGATCTCAGCTAGAAGTCTATTTTCAAAATTACTAGCCAGTTTGAGGATAATCACCAGCTGGAGTCTTCTCACTCGCAATGATCACGCTGCATATTCCAAATTACCATTTAACAAAGAAATGATTCAGACGATGTATGGATGGGTCTGTAGATACTCTAGGATTTTAGTCGAGATTCTGGAAATTCAGTGCATGAATACAATAAGCCCCCTAACTGAGGAGGTAATTGGTGGTTCTCTAAAAACAACAAGCAACATTAAGGCCAGCAACGTCAAGTCCTTTGGGAAATGAGACCAACAATGTGCGATCACTTTTTCTATCTCGCTGATTATAGTTAGACAACACCTTTTTATAGAGCTGCAAATAACTTTTAAAATATGCTTCGAGTATCAAGTTGATTGTCGGGTCTGTGAAATACGATTGAATGGCCCTCTCCAACACATGACATACGAATATATTGATTTCGAAAATATTCGAGATATGTGCTCTCCATTTCGTAGTGACTTCAGGGGAAGTAGAGTGAGTATTGGTAGATGATTTTTATAATACCCTGCACTAGGACGATCTCATTGCCTCGCAAGTGTAGGATAAGAGAAGTTACTTTTGTTTGCTCATCAAATGATTTGCTGCGAATAGATGATCCTTCCCACCGTAATGGAGGAGTCATGATAAAGCGTCTAACCACAGTTGTGTAACTTCTATCAGATTGATAAGGTAGGTAATCGTATCCAAGATGCTACCGCTATCCTAGAGGATCTGGATCATAATGTACTCTACAGGACACGAGTGTGGAGTATTGCATTCTAGGGTCCTGCAAGGCGTTTAACATCCACTTCAACCCCTCTTCTACCTTGTCTCCAATTTTCCTTTTACCTCGTATTAAACATTGTCTCACGAGAAGAACAAATACACATGGAAATCTAGTCATTGCTGATAATCTCGAGTAGTCTACAGCTTCCCCCCCTTTGAAAGTATTTTATTCCAGATGTTTAGTCAGGTATAGACAGACTGGGCATCTGCATCGGCAGGGAGGCCGAAGACAAAAAGCAAGGCGGGCTGGTCCGGGCCAAGCTACTACTGCAAGGACCCGACAGTTGATTCAGTGGTTCCGGCTATTTTTGTCCCAATTGCGAGAAACATGGTTTGTATAGTAATTTGAGCCTGTCTACTTATATAACTTAATTGCTTTACGGCTTTGATATCATTTGTTAATCATTAAAATCATGGTTCAGCTACTCGAAGAGGAAGGCTCATGGGATTCTAAAGAATTCTTGATTGAGTTTTGAGCCATTTAATTTGGTTGGCTTGGTTCAGTATGTTTTATGCGGTGCTCTGGTGGTAGATGCAGGGCGTAGGGGCACCCGTTCTCCTTTTTGCATGCATTCCGCTCCAAAATAGCAATATTGTCGCACAATCAGCCGTTTGTTCCTGAATACGCACTGCACTGCATGCCGATCTTGCCGACTCTGCGATCGATCTTCTCGTGCAGGAGTTGGTACTTTTGTACCGTGGTTGTAATAGCTGCATGCGCGAGACATATCTTCATCTCACGAACTCAAGGATCACAACATGATATAGCACTGTGTTTATGAAGGTTGACGGAGCATTCATCCAATAGCTACGAGCGTAGTAACAGACGAGCGTTGGGAGAACGGCTGCCTTAGTACTTGTACCACCCATCTGAGACATTGGATCATTTGATAGATATCACGGACCCAATCCTACTTCCAAACGTTCCGGGTCGTTTTCGAGATCCCAGGCCAAGAGATAAAGTAATAATCAAATACGTCGTAGAGCACACCCTTTATTTCTCACGGATGTGACGGAAAGAAACGGCCTCCGATGGATAACTAAAGGCTGCGAACTTCCGAAGACTTCCCTGATCTTTTCGTCTGAAGTCTGGAAAAGCTAATGTGCGTGGGTGGAGATGGTACAAAAGGTACGAGAAATGAAGTTCCTAGAAAGTAATGGGGCAAAGAATTGTTTGATTGGATTAAAACTTATATGCCCGATCCGGACTGCCGGGTGAGAAATATGTTTGATGGAGCTTTGTAGGTCCTGTCTATCAACTCAACTACAACCACCTCCAGCAAAAAATTAAAGATGGAAAATAGCTCAAAAGGAATAGTCACGAAAAGAAGAAGAAGNAAAAAAATACTTGTACCATTGAGTTACACACCTCTTTTTTTTTGGGCATATCAGTGCAACTTCAAGTTCAGGAATTATTCCAAAAACTCAAGACCAACATTGATTGAAAAAAAAAAGACTGAGTTACAAGAGCCTCGGAACAACCCTTGTCAGACGGGGAGGTAGTACAAGGTACTTTTTACTTTTTTTCTCCTTTCCGGATGACTTCGGTACTTATTAGACAGCCCCTGCATCGTCATCCCATGTCGGAGCCTAGGAGCGGCAAACACAAAATTCATCACAATTGTGCGCTTAATAAATCGGAGAAAAAAGGGGGGGAATAAAAAGGAAAGGATAAAAGGGAGATGANCTTTTTTGAGTGGGGAAAAGTGGGAATATTATGGGCAAAAGCATTAAAATAAAAAATTGTACTGTAATAGTAGATGATTGATGTTCCCTGAAGTGTTTTTGCTTTTTTGGATTTTTTGTTGTTGCGACGACCTTAACCGTATTTGTTAACTAAAATCTCCGAGGTGATATCATATGATCGTCCATGAAAAGATACGGTATGGCTAGTTGATAGATAGAATAAAAACGGGCGAAAGGAAGGAACAGCCTCGGGCGATGATAATCACTATTTTACTCTTATCTCCCATTATCGGGTGTTGCTGTACAGTAATTATTGATGACCAGACATTATTTTCACAATGTGATACATTGTGGTAGTAGTTAGTGGCTTGGGTTCTAGGCCTGCGCCATCGTCTACGGGGAGGCTGAGACAAGTATCGCAGGTTTGAGAAGAGGTGGACTCTCGTGACTCCTGGAGGCGACATACGGTAGTATTGAATGATGTTTGCAGGGTTTGGAGCGATCGAGGTTTGAGGATGATTAAGTGCGAGGATAGGTAATGTGCTCGTTCCAGTACTGTTGTAATAATTATCATAATTATCATTCTCAATAGTTAAAATCATGGACGATGACGCATCGACACTAAGTTAGTCTGGGTCCGGGGATGGGCACATACTCCGTATATTTCGAACTCGATCAGATCATACGAGGGAGAAGGAGAATGAAAGACAAAACACCAAAACCTGCCACACACCCCCCACGGCACCTTGCTGCACCGTCCACCACCGTCCAAACATGCAAACATCATAGGGCATGGATCCGTGTGAGCCGGATGCTGTTTTGAGAAAGCAAACGACTAGCCGTGCGAGCAAGATTCCGTTTAGAGCCTCCCTGGGCACGGTGACATCCTGGGACTGGAGATCCAAACGATGAATTCTCTGGGCCGTGGATTTTCTTAGGCGCTTTCTCACCTCTGCTACCATAGAGAGGCTGCATCGATCGCGAACCGTATAGGGGTCTCGGTATGCACCTCCGTTACTGTACAGCCCTAGGGCGGTAGAAGAAGAATTTAGTTGCAGCTGCCCGTTTTGGATATAAGGGGTCGAGAGAGAGAGGCAGTGTCTAGGAAGTACAGTTCAAAGTCATTTTCATGCTGTGTGTACAAACATGTACAAGTACATACAGCACAGCGCAGAGGGCAGCTAGGTCCCCGTGTTGTAACTGGTACCAAAGCCTTGGGAAAGCGCGAAACTTGTACCCACAGACGAGGGGCCCAGTAGCATTGCACACATCCCAACCAACCCCTCCTCTCCATGCTCCCCTACCCCTTGGATCTACCTTTGCCATTCCACCATCAAATCACCAACGCTAATCTCTGGCGCCCAGCTTGAAACAGGGCCCGGGATTCAAATCTATCCTCCATCGTTCGTGATGATGAATTTTCCGTAATAGCAGTCTTTCTTTCAACTTGAAGAGCACTGTCCATCTTCCCCCCTCCTTCTTCTCGCTGCTGACCAGTCGATCGGTGGAAAGATGCACGTCAGACCAATGAGTTAGTTGGATAGCCTAGTTAGCTGACGGATTGCCTGCCTGGTTGCGCACCCCCAAGAAATCGCTGTTCTTTGTTCGTCGTCGTCTAGGCAAACACATGGCTATTGGCATCCGTTTTTGGGGTAATGAGAAGAGCATCTGACTGTGGACTATTGGTTTGATGGATATCTCATCGTAAATTTTGCTACAGTATTGTTTTTTAAAAATTAATACTGGGTATTCTTTCTTTCAATAAGCTATGTGAAAGATATGATTGGACGAACAACTGGGATCTCACTGACTGGTGGTGAACGTATCGCCATCATCGGGTTCCACACCACAGCGAAAATCCCCAGGTCTAGCTTCTAGCTCTATTAGCTCGCATCTACAGTTACGTCTTCGTGGTCTTGTCCCATCCACCACCGCCATCATTTACGCCGTGCCATCCTCTTCGACTTTCATCATCGTCACTAGCGTCATCAAGCNTTTTTTTATCATCAACATCATTACACATCACTAGTGGGGAGTGGTGAATCAGCTTCCCGAGGCTTTCGCGCACGCTTCTGGTTTCCATATACGGCGAGCAGTAACAGGTCCAAACATCAACCATCATCATCGCCAACTATTAGCAACAGCCAACAACTGAGATCAACAACAAGTAAAGGCAACACCTCTTTTTTTTCTCCCTCTTTCAGTTTACTTTTCAAAGAGAAGACCCCATCTCAACACTTTTCTCTCGATCGCCCTGACCGCCTCGTTCTTTCTGACGCCGGCGGTTTTGGTGCAGGCAGCCAATCTCGAGCAGGCGGGCAGGCTTTCGTGCAGCTCTCTGGACCTGGGAATAAATTCCCCAAGTTTTTGCGCATTCGCGCCGCAGCAGCAGTAGTAGCAGCAAGCAGGGAGTAATAATAACCTATCCAGTCGGCAGCACTTCAAGGAACCTAATTATTACGGGCTGCATAATTTTTTGTGTGTGGCTGTCGACTGGACGACCTGGGCGGTGCTGACTCGGGGGCCACAGTTTTGACTACGCCAGCGTGCATAAGTGCATAGGGCATTTACCGTAGTTCTTCTTACCCTTACGAGTTACGGTACTCTTCGTGCTCTACGGTGCTTTACTCTACACTACTCTCTCCTGCGTTCCGCCGCCAACGACACACCGAAGAAAGTTCTTTTTTTTTCTTCGTCTTTCCTCTTTCTCCCTAGTTCCTTACAGAAATTACTGTATTGTATTACATTACATTACATACAGGAGAAAAGAAAACCCTGACGTCGCTGGCTAGCTGGCGGCAGCTCCACCGAACTAAAGTACAGGAATTACTACAGTACTGTACAGTACGGTACTGACTGCCTGCGCCCGCCACCCGAGAAAGGAAAGAGCGAAGGAAAAAAAAACAACCCACAATCGACCAAACCAAAACGTATTCGTCTCCGTTCGCCTCCCCCCGTCGCTACCATCGCTACGAAGATCTCACACGGGTGCAGGAACAACAACAGCCTGCAAGTCGCAGCTGCCGTTTTTAATTTTTCCTGCTTTTTTAANTTTTTTCCTCCACAACTCGCGCCTTCTCAGTCCCATCTCCATCTCCACCAACAACCAACAACAACACAACAAGCTGCACCTGCGACCTGCGACCTGCGACCTGCGACCACTCGACCACCAAAGACTCAAATACTACTGTAATTATTACTGTAACGCCGACACCAGCACCAACACTAACCTCGAACCGCATCTTTTTTCCTTCGCACGGCCCCAAAAAAAGAGAAGAGAGTGAGAGACTACGGTATCTTTTTTTTTGGTTGCTTGCTTTCCTGGCGCCCGCCCCCCCGGCCAAACACGCCCCATCTCACACCCCCCCGGTCCTCCCTCGCAGGTCGCAGCACCAGGCTCGTTTTTCCACTTCCCTTCCCGAAACAAATCTCCCATCTCACCTCTCACACACACACTTTCTTCCTCTCTCCTTCGATCCAAACAATTTGGAAAATAGGGACCAACAACTCCAACAACTAGATTCGCCCAACCTGCTCGAATGTCGCCGACCACACATCGGTCCTCCTCCTCCACCATGCCCTATAATACTCGTCGCAAGTCGTTGTCGCTGCCCTCGCTCGGCATCCATCTGCCTGTCACCCACGCCTCCAGAGCGGCCGCACGAGCTTCACCGCCTTCAACAATGCCATCCTCATCCGCCTCAGCTTCACCTCCAGCCAAAAAATTAAAACGATCGCACGACCTGGCCCTGGCCACGCCGTCCGTCACCTCTTCCTCTTCCAACACAACATCATCATCGACACCGGTTCCAACTTCGAAACATAGAACACCGACGCTGAAGTATGAGCACACGCCACCACCCTCGCCCGCTCCCGAGGCTGAGGCGTCAGATGTCGACGACGCCGCCGACCCCGACGTGAAGCCCAGGGAGATCGACCTCGAGGGAATCAATGACGAGATTGTCGAAGCCGTCATCATCCAGCTGCAGAAGACCGGTAACAGGCCGCATCTGGTGAAGGAGCTCGCTGCCATCCTGTCGCAATCCGTCAAGATTGTCGAAACGTACGTTAGATACATATTTTCCCTTCTTCTCCCCTAAACTTCTCCAAGTTCGATCGAGCTAACCGGGAATTTTGTTAATCTCAGATCTGCCAACCCTGCCGCTATCATCTCTTCGCGACTTTCCACATACTTAAAACGATCTTGGACCGCATTGGCGCCTTGTCCATTGGCCAAGGAGTTGGAGACCGTACATCCGCGACGAACCTACTTCTATCTGACCACATATCCCCACCAGCCCATCCCGGATCCAGCGACGCATGCCTCGTTTCCCCAGCGAACCATCATCTCGCCATCCTTATCCAGCGCCGACGAGGCTGAGGCCGATGCGGAGCGACGAAGAGAGATCTCGCCCTCACCTGAAGTCGACCTGTCGTCGCCCGAGCTGGAGAACGATGAGATACCTACGCCACCGACCCCGAGTGGCTCGTACACTGGTCGCATTGATCGCATCCTGAGAAATCATCGCGCAGCCTCGCCACCGCTGGAGAAGGACGAGAGAGAATTCACACAGACGGCGCGAGGCATGCAGAAGCGGAAACTGACCGGCGACATCGAGATGACCGCTGCACCCTCGTTAGAGATGGAAGACCAACAGGCCCGGAATTTCTTGGAGGCCGACATTCTGTTTGGTGAGGGCCGACAGACTGCCACCGTAGTAGCCAGTACAGTCTTCGTTAGCAGTCCGGCCATGAAGCCCTCGATGAACATGCTGAAACGCAGCTTCGAGGAATCGACTGATTTGTGGACGAGGCTAGATGTCGGAATGGAGTGGGATATGCGCGACCCAGAACACATCGAGTTGGACGAGTTGGACTGCATGTTGGATGATTTCTAAAAAAAAAATAAAACAAACGAGCCCCCCTTGAGATTATGTGTGTGTGTCGATCAGAACGTGGGAGTTCAAGTCGAGATAAATTGTTGTGTTGGGTTTCGCCCGACGATGAAGACATATGGTCGCTCCATACTTCTCGGAAGGAAATATCTCTTCTCTATCTGTCTTATCTCTGCTCCTTGGCATTTTTTTCGAGCTTCCTTTATTTTGCGCTTTCTGTCCATTGAATTAATGCTTAGCGCTGCTACATCCCTTGTTATTTCGTGTTATCAAAAAGGAGGCTTTGTTTGCAAGGAAAGAGAGAACTTGTAAGATGGAAGTTGTACAAGGAAAAAGGGAAGAGAAAGACAAAAGCAAGAAAGAATGGATACACACAAAAAGGAAGAAAAGAGGTCAGCTCTGGTAGCGAGATTTCAAAGTGGGGGAGGTTCAAAATGATAGAGATGTTTCACGGCCGCATCAGAAAGTTTTGGGGGGGAGCAAGAGAGGGCGTGGGGATCTCAAGCAAAGATTTTTTTTAATGCATTTTATTCAAGGCGTTGAAATACGGGAGGCTTGCGCTTTGCTTATGTCCNTTTTTTATATTTGTTTTTATGGTCCTACAATATTCCGCTTCNTTTTTATTATTTTTCTACAATCGCATCTCAAATCGTATTGGACAGAGAAGGATCGGAGGGTGGGGAGCGATGAAAGGATTTACTCTGTATATATATAATCTTTTGTGTTTTTTCGTTAATGGTGGGATTAGGGATTGCTTTCCTGCTTGCTTGGTTGGTTGCAGTAGGATAAGCTGGGAGGGAAGATTTCTCGAGCTCGAGCCTGGGGCGGTTATGGGTTATGACGGCAAGGAACGAAAGTTTAGCTAGAATGTATAGCTATAGCTATTTTACGTCAGTGGATGAAAAATATATGTATGTATATATGAAAACCTTTCAAAGTGGCTATCCTTTTTATATCTTCTTGCTTGAATCGTGCCTGTTGCTTCATCTTTTGAGAATAGTAAGAGTTATTTCAGAATCGCCTTCAATTAGTCATGAGAATATTCACAGTGCTAAACCGCTCATCTCAAGAGGTTTCTTCTATGGAAGTTAAGGACATACATATATACATTGATCTATATCTCTTTACATTATATACAGTATAATATACAGTAAGGAATCTTACACTCATCCAGTAAAAAAAATATCTTCAGAAAATAATGAAACTCATGACACAAACGTGAGTTAGGTCACGTGATTGTTGATTTAATCCATTTTAATCCCCTTCATTTGCTGTATTTTTGCCGAAGTTTTGAGTTTGGGTGTGTATTGGAGAGACGGTTTGTGCAGTGTAGAAGTGTTAAGTCATAATAAGGTTTTCATAGTGCGTGCATGTATGCAAGCTTGCTTGCTGCTGTGTGGATGCGGATGTTGAAATGGGGGTTTGCGAGATTCGGATTTCTATTTTATTGGGGTTGGTAGGTGGGAATGGTAGGTAGGTAGCTGGAAAGGATGCAAGTCATCCTTAGGTTACATTCNTTTTTTGTGTGTGTGTGATTTGTGGTGACAAGGTAAAAAGTCGTGCGATTGTTGGTCGTTGTTGGGCTGATTTATGGTGTGCGCCGGGATTTGATGGATGGATGGATTGGGTATTTATTTGAGGGTTGGTGAGGAAGACCGCAACTGGAATGGGTTTTTCCTGTTTTCTCTTGTCCTTTTTTTGGGTGTGGTCTTTTGTCGTATTGGGCTGAGGGTGAAGATGAGAGTTAAAGGTGAAGCTGGCGGGCTACTTCCCTCTCCCTCTTCCTTAACTTAATCCACCATGTCGTACCTCCATGCTTCCTCCTAACCTCCACAACCTCCAGTCCACTCCCCCTCGCCGCATCCTCAACCACGGCGCCTAAATCCCTATTCCACCAGCATCCAAACTTCTCTGCATGTCCTGCCGCGCCATCGTCCAGGATCTTATTCAGCCAATTCCACCGCCCTCGTCCGTGTTCCAACAGCAAGATCCTCCCTGAAGGTGCTAGAGCGGAAGAGAGATTATGAAGCATTGCCACGGGATCGGAAACGGAGCAGAGGGACATAGTTGAGAGGATGGTATCGTACTTTCCTGATGGAGTTGGGGAAGGAAGGAGTGCTTCGGATGTTGCGTCTTGGACTATCCAGCGTACTGGGATGGTTGTCTTTGCACTGCTAGCGCTGAGACTGAATTTCTGCTTAGCTATATCTAGCATTTGAGCTGACTTGTCTAGGCCGGTGAAGCTCTTGATAGATTTGTCAGTAGCACCTTTCTCACTGCTCTTCCAGTCATAGAAGTCTAGGTTCCTTCCCGTGCCGATGGAGACTTCTAACACATTCCCTCTGGCTTCCGCGGCGAGTTTCTTTCGTAATTTGGTTATGCCCATGAGGCTTTCTGTTAGTTCGACGGAGGCGTCGAATGTTGGTGCTATTTCATTGTAGACTGTTGATACGTCGGCTTGAGACTGGGGGAAAATTGGTGGGGTGCCAGAGGTAGTAGTTTTGGAGGATGATGACGACGACGGCGACTTGAAGTATGCTACTGCGAGGTAGGTGCCGTATGCTGAGAGGGTGAATAGAGTTATGCCGCCGAAGACGATTGGGATTATGCGGTGTTTAAATGGACTGGAGTTTGAATTGGCGCTGGGAGTGGATTGAGAAGGAAGAGGTGATTTGCGAGTTGGTGTCCTGCGGTGTCGATCGTCAGCAATGGTACATTACGACGTGGAGATCGGGATTAAAATATGAAAGAGGAAGGACGTAAGTACTTATATGGTAAAGGCTGCTTGCTGGGCGGATTCTTGGTACGAGAAGAAGCTTGACCTTTCTTCGCCGCGAAGTTGATAGAGGTTGCACGGAATGTCCTTGATTTTGGCATTGTTATTACCAGCCCTCCTCTTCTAGCACCTAGGATCCGCCATTTTGTGACCAATTGCCTACTAATTGGCTTATTTTGCAATATTATTCCTCCTAGACGTTCCATAATTGATTTCGATACGTTGAGCTTAACCAAATTGCTTTACAGGCTTTATCGAATTGTTCTTCATCGAATTCCTTGCTCAGACCAGCAGAAATTTTAGTATAAATATCGGGACGATATTGGGTTTATATTGTCAGTAATATCGGGTCTCGTTCAAGGCGTTGCTGTCCATATTGTTTGCGGCTTTTTGAGGGAGTTCATTATCGATGGTTTGAGGTTTGGAGCTCGGTTTTTGACATTTTCTGCAAGGCTGACAAGGCTGATGCGCCGAGAACGCGAGGCTGCACATATGAGGGGAGGCGATGGCTCAATCAATCGGAAGCAATGGTATACCTTGGTGTGGACTATATATTAACTTATGGCCTCTGTAGTTTAATGTTACAATGCTCATATTGGAACAAAATATCCTGCAAAAGCAACGACTTTACCAAAAAAAAAAAAACCATCAAATTGTCCTAAAAACCTATCTCTGCGAATTTATATAGTTCCGAAACCAAAAAAAAACCAAAAAAAAACCTTGCATATTACACAAAGAATCTAAACAGTCATTATCAATACTATATCTCATCTTCATAATGGATAGAATAAAACCCTTAACACCATTCCTACATCATACTCCCCTCAACCAAACCTCTCTTTCGCCAACTGCCTCAGCATCTCTATAGTTTTATTCTCCTTCTCTCTATGCTCCCTCAGCCTCTCCTCCCTCTCCTCCATCCTAGCACGAAGAATCTCCTCCTTCCGAATCTCCCTCTCCGTCTTTCTCCTCTCCAGCTCCGCTTTCTTCTTCTTGTACCCTTCAACCCCATCATCTCCTCCACCTCCCATGAGCTCACTATCAGGAATCTCCAGCGCCGCACCAGGCGATTTCTCCCTGAAGCCCTTCATCTTGGCGTTGATCTCGGTCTTCTTCTCGAGCTGCCGCTCACGGGTCCCTGGTTCTGCGCGGGGAACGAGTTCATCCAGCGCAGCCTTCTGTGCCTTGCGCTCGGCTTTGCGGGCCTGGCGGATAGAGTCGCGGTAGGTTAGTTTATCTTCATCTTCCATTTCGCGTTTCAGCTCTAGATCCTGTATATTGGGAATACTGGGCCCCATTCTGCTGCTACTGCCTCTTGACCGGCTTTCCTGACCTGGTAATGTAGGCCCAATTGAATCGTCGTCGCTGGAGGTATCCGCATCTCCGGCAAGAGCTACATCATCTGGTCCTTGCCTTGCCCGTTCTTCTCTCTTATGTATTTCGTCGCTGGTGGACATTCCGTGAAGGGATCGTTGTAATGTTGAAGGATCGTACCAGTGTTTTGATAATTCTCCACGGTTCCTCAGACATGTTAGATTTGATTTATTTTGGATTATATTGGTAAAGGCCATGACTACAATGTTGGGAGCGAAGAGGGTTCCCCATTCCTTACCATTTTCCAAGAAAACTCTTCCACCGTCCCTTTGCCTCAGTTTCATCTAGGCCGTCTAGAACCTTGCCCTTCTGTATATCGAGGTATAATGCAAACAATGATTTGTAAACATCGTAGTCATGTTTACTAAGTGGTTGCGAGTTAAATGGGAGCTCTTTTATATTCGGCTTGGAAGAGGAAGTTGTATGATGGTGGTGGTGGTGTCGGTGAGGGGATCTCGTTCGTTGCAAATGGTGGTGATGATGATGTCTCCTCGGCGATTGCGATCGCGAATCTCTCCTGCGATCGGCTTCACGGTGTGTATGGCTGCGCTCTGACATGTTGTAATCCTTAAGGAAAAGATAATCGGAAGCTGGTGAGAACGAACTCTTAGATTGAGAGAACTTGAAGTTAATGTCACGCGAGTGCAAACAACGCAAACAGCGGTTAAAAGTGTGGGGCAGATTTGCGGGGGAGGGGCTTCGTTCTCTGAGAATGTCGTGTGGGAGGTTGATCACGTATATCGTGGGATCAGGAACTGAAAAACACCACAGTAAATAAACTCTTCCTTTCCACTATTAGGTTTATACTGCTATTCATTGATATATGGTGTCGGGAATCATGAAGGGAGCAAAAACATTTCTCCAAATCCAAGTCAGCGATCTCGCCGCTGGTTTCGCGGATCCATAAATTCCCCTATGGAGAAACATATTTATACCCAAATTTCTCCTTCGCCTTGTTAATCTTCTCCAGAGACTTATCATAGTTTTCCTTGAATTCTGGATTTTCCTTAATCTGCTCCTTAATTGCTTCGATACTGAACCTGCTCTCTGACGGCACCGCAAGCCCCTTCTTTACGGCTGGCCGAGCATAGATTCTCTCCCACCACTTGAACACATTCGGGAACTGCTTCTCCAGATCTATGCCTAAGGCAAGGGACATATTTATCCAGCCAAAGTTGGCAATGTCTGCGATGCTGTATTTACCACGTCCGGGACCGACGATGTAGTCACGGTCCTTAAGGTGGGCGTCTAGGACACCATATAGACGCTCAGTCTCACCTACATAACGCTGAATACCCCAAGGTGAGTCCTCCTTGGCAGCACGGAGGAAGTGGTTTGCCTGTCCCTGCCTATGTGATTAAGAAAAAGAGAGATAGTTAGAATCAGTTCTGGCGTGCAGGTCAGAAAAAGCATGGAGAAATTCGGCATACATGGGTCCAATTCCTCCGGTTCTATGTGGTTTGTGTCAGCTTTCTGTGCTCTCTTCTGGGACTTGCAACAACTTACTGCCAGGCAATCCATTGCTCAGCCCTGCTGAGATCATCGGGATCATTGTCGAAGCTGAACTTGTTCTCGGGATCGTAATAGCGAGTTAAATAAGTTAAAATAGCAGCTCCCTCGAAAACAGGGAAGTCGTTCCGATCGTGGTCGACAAGTGCGGGAATACGGCCGTTTGGATTAATCTTGATGAACCAGGGTTCTTTTTGGATGTTCTGCATAATATTGATGCTCTGAAATGTATACTCCTTGCCATAAGCCTCTTTCAGCTCCTCGAGGATGATGGAGGCTTTATGACCGTTTGGAGTACCGAATGTTAGGAGCTCGATTCCTGACTTGGCGATGAGGCCAGTGGGTCTGTCAGGTGCTGCCATTGCGCCGTTGTTACTATTAAACCGTATCTGTCTAGTCAGGTGTTTGGATAAGTGATTAGATGTCTGATGGAGTCTCTTAAGAGAGAAAGAAGAGAGAGAAGAGACAGCAGAAGAGTAATTGTACATGAGGAAAGAGGGAAACTAAAATCAAGCAGAAAATGAGGGGTTCAAGTCAATACAGTACAAAGATAGCTATTGGTGATACAAGGAGAGACAGATTAATCAGATTGCATGACGTGTAGGAGCGGTACCTTTTTTGATTTGAAATCAGCTGCTGTGGTGGAGGGCAGAAGCTATGACCACCCTCAACCACCAGTATGCTTTCACAATTCCGATCCTTCCTCGCTGTCCCAAGACGGAAATTATATCACATATGCTATCTCTGCTTACTCAATTGACATCCAGCAGGCAGTGACTTGCTTATGCATGGTGCGGTTAACGTACGAAACTCCTGTTGCCTAGTACTTCCCATGGCTTCAATTGGCTAACTGCGAGCTGTAGTTCCGTGCTGACAAAGGTTGGTGATACCGCGCACTTGTTTCTGAGCTCCAGAGGGGTAAAGTAGATAGGTATCGGAGATAATAATATTCCCGAAGGGGAAAATATTCGGAAATAGAAATAAAACTAGAGAATACTTCCAAGGTAGGAGCAATCTAACTTGGACGAATAGACGGCTCTGTAGAGGATATATATCTTATCTATAGGTAGGTAGATAGATAGGTATACAGTGTTAATCTAACTAACTCCTTCCAGATCAACCTCCCTTTCCAACGCCATACATATATATGTCTACATATTCATATATTGAAACCAAGATCCCTAAATACCTTATCTGATTATTCCTCTCTATCAAAAGGAGGTATAGTAAGGGTGGAGAAACGGATGAGATGAGCCCGATGGGCTTTAAACCCCTCATCCTTGATATAATGTGTGGTTTGAAAGAGCGAGGGAATCCTGGGTAAACCTCGAAGAGATGCTGAAAGGCGCCCCAAGTAGCCTTTAATGATCAGCTCGCAGTACGAGCACACCAAAAAATATAGTCCAGAGGCAGAGAGAAGTAGGAATCCAAACCCTCGAGCTATCTAGCTTCTGTCGTCTCGTAGTACTTCTGCATCTTCCCCTTAGCCTCTTCCCATATAGCTCTTAACTCATCTGGCCCCGTCATGCCAAACTTCTCATGCAGCGAAGCTACCCCGCCTTTGAAATCTCGCAGACTAGGCCATGTCGCACTCCACATATAGTCGAGTTCAAACCATGGCATAGCCCCATCGCGGCGAAAAGCATAATTCAAGAGACTCTGCTCCATGGTATGAGGATCGAAACGGCGATAATGGCTGGTCACCGACATTAGGTACCTGTACATTTCCTTGGACGGCGCCGCAAGCCAAAAGCCTGCCGTGAAGATGGTAGTTGGAGGTGGAGGAAAGGGATGGTCTCTCTCTCCAGTCAGGGCGTTGTCTGACCGGGCAGCAAACACATATTGTGCCGGAAGAGGAGCCTCATCGCTCTTGACCTGGCCTGTTCGATGTGCCAGCGCGGTCATTGGCGCCTGGATCCTCTCGTCCTCAAAAATAGGGCAGATTGGTCTCGTAATGAGAGTATCGGCATCTATGAAAAGGATTCGCTCGTAGTCTGTCATTTCGAATAAACGAAGCTTGGCGAATTGGTCCTTCCATCTTGTCACACCCGTCTTCACCCACCACGGCAGAGGCACATCCTCGACCTGTACAACGGTTGCACCATCCTTTGCGAGCCGGTCACGTTTCGCAGAAGGCACGTCTGATGTGACGAGGACGAGGAAGGGAATCGAGGAATTGCAGCGCGTGGCTGTATCGTGGAGAAGTTGGTAGCCCAGAGTTCGTGTTGCCAAGTAGTAGAAGTCATTTTCGTTCTTGGCATCTGCTGGAGTGGCACCTCCAGTCAAGAATGTTGCAATGGCAGAAGGCGACGGGGCCACAGCCTGGTCTAGTCGGCCATATTGTGTATCGAATGGCCTCGGCGCAGGAGTACGGAAGAAGAATGTAATAAAGAGTGTGAGCAATACCGCGAATAGAGCGATGTAACGTACTCTGGGCGTCATTTGGAGAAAAAGGAGAGCTCTGCTGCTAGGTCATGATGATGATTGTCGAGATCGAATTTCCCAAAATTACCCCTTTTCCCCCAGGAAACCACCTGGTCAGCCTTGTCAGCTACCGCGGTAGTTAATTACCCACAGTAAGCCTCCATCACCACTCCCGCGCCGTGGGTTCGTACGGTGAAGGAAGGGGCAGTGCATAGCACACGGCACAGTACTGTAATCCCAATAAGTTACTTAAATAGACATGCTTACCTGGAGCATCCAGGCAGTTTATCATGGCATTTCAGAATGCATTTCAGATTTCCTGCGTCCGCAATGCCAGTGAGTGGAATATCTTGTTTTGTTCTCAAGCACCGAAGATTGCGGATGGCTAATTGTCCCCCCCGGGCACTGGGGTAAGGCTAATGTCCGCTGACAACCTTAACACACCACGAAATAATCATATTTGCCAGCAATATTATCCTTCGGCGGATATACGAAAGTCCTACACCTCTTGTGCCAGAATGGATATATGGACAAATGGACAATTAACAACAGACTAAGATGGAGTTGAAGTTACTTTGGAGTAATCCACATGCATTGTCGGTTGCTGAGTTGCTCCGGACCCGATCTTTCGCACACTTCGCACCTTAACACCGCGGTTCCACTAATTCCGCGAGGTGAGTACGCAGGATGCTTGCTGTCTGATACGGCCGTGTAGGTCTACGTTACTTTTTCATGCTGTCTCAGTTATTAAATTCTATGGTTTTCCTTTCATCTCTATTTCTTTAATCTCTTGCTTTTCCTTAGCTCTCCTATCTCGTCCGCATCTCACTAATGAGGAACTCTCTGCGTCGTCTATTCCACCATTCTCGCCCCCTCAGGCAAGCTGGAGCTTCTCAAAGTTCGCGACCACCCAATTCCAACCAGACAAGAGCTGCCATGTCCTCCGCGGCAACCCTTACCGCAATTGCTCTGTATACCAGCACAGTGACCAAGCCATCGGCCCTAGGAGCTGTGCCCGAAGATGCGGTAGACAAGGCGCATCATCTGAAGGAAGGGAAAGGCTTCTGGAATCCCTGGCCCTCATGTGCGGATGTAACCGTTGTGGACATTTTCAGAGATTCCATATGGTAAGCTATATTGTCAGCCGTCAGTGAAGGAATACTTGAATTGTTTGAGCAAAGAGATATATGACCGGCGAAATTGCATTGGTTGGGATTATGAAGAAATCCAACCTAGCCAGCTAGCTAATATATCTTCGCACCTACTACCTTTCCTAAATAGAGGGGGGGGTTCATTACTTTTGCCATCAACATTTGAACTGACACTCTTCAGGGCTAGAATAAAAGGAAAGATGGCGCCCGACACGACACCGCCCACCGTGCCCGTCCTCAAGCCGGAATTCCTCTCCAGCAGAAAAGGGTCGGAATCACTGCGCGCAACATGGCTCGGACACGCGTGCTACTATGTCGAATTCCCAGGCGGCCTTCGCGTTCTCTTCGATCCTGTCTTTGAAGACCGTTGCAGTCCCATTAGTTTCATGGGTCCAAAGCGATTCACGGAGTCCCCTTGTCATATAGAAGACATTCCTATAATTGATGTGGTTGTCATAAGTCACAGTCACTACGACCATCTTTCCCACCCTACCGTCAAGACCATCCACAAGAAGCATCCGAATGTCCAATTCATGGTCGGTTTGGGGCTTAAGAGCTGGTTCAAAGACAGTGGGATCACAAACGTTGTAGAGATGGATTGGTGGAACGATGTAGATCTCACTCTTACGCCCGCCACGGGCGAGAAGCGCATCTCAGAGACCTCTCCCGATGCTCCAACGCAAAACTCCTCATCCGAAAACATTTCTGCCCGCATCTCCTGTCTCCCCTGCCAGCACTGCTCTGCCCGCACGCCCTTCGACCGATTCCACACGCTCTGGTGTTCCTGGGCCGTAGAGTCCGGCGGCAAGAAGGTCTGGTTCGGAGGCGACACAGGCTACCGCTCTGTTCCCCATCTTCCCGAGGACGTCGACGACTACGGACCCGAATTCAAGGATCTTCCATTCTGTCCGGCTTTCAAGCAGATAGGCGACCTGCGGGGCCCATTTGATCTAGGCTTGATTCCCATTGGGGCGTACGATCCTAGACATTTGTTTAGTAATATGCATGCCAATCCGTTTGATAGTGTCAATATCTTCATGGATACGAAATGTAAGAGAGCGATGGGGATACATTGGGGAACGTGGGTTTTGACTGGAGAGGAAGTAATAGAGCCACCCAAGCTATTAAAGAAGGCCATGGCGTGGAAAGGCTTGCCTGAGACGGGATTGTTTGATGTTTGTGACATTGGGGAGTCTAGGGAGTTTTAGGGATATGAGCGTTACCTTTTGGAGCGAAGGAGTTAAACAGCGGTATTCCATATTTATGTAACCGACAATGACAAGGGCGTCAATCATGTGCAAATATCACTCTAGGATAATGTATAAAGTAGTCTGTTAAGATTTGAAATAGCACTTTTCCTTCCTACGGAGTACAAAATGAGATGACGGCTGGCATAAGCAGTATTGACAGACATCTTCCCGTAGTCTTACAAATCGATACCCCATCGGAAAGCTTGATAAAAAAGGAGGACCGGCTGACGGCGCTACTAGTTTTCAAGAGACAGTAAACATAAAATAAAATAAAAACGAAACGAGACCGGAATCATATATATCCACATCACAATTCATTGCAAAGTATTGACCGAACCCACTCGAACCTAATAATGTAACTTGTCTCGTGTCATTAGTCACGTACCCTACCTTATCCATGACCCAGGATAATCTGAAAAGTGTCAGCATTGCTTGCTAGTCAAGCATCTTCAGAATGCCGCGAATTGGATAATTACCAGTAGCGGGGACGACGATAGTCATCACCGTATCCAGGTTCGCGCGGTGGGTAATCTCTGGGTGGAGGTCGGTCATAGGGTGGTCTACCATGGCCATTGACATATGGGTCTGGAGGAGGATAGTCACGACGATACGGATCGTCGAAACCACCGCGACGTGGTGGTGGATAATCATCGATTGGGCCACGTGCTCTTGGTGGAGAACGGTAGCGTCCGCGGTCATCGTCATAGTAACCACGACGATGAGGTGGACTTCTGTCACGGTAACCACGAGGGCTGTAGCCGCCGCGAGGACCACGGCGCTCGTAGTCATCGTAGCCTCTGCGACCAGGTGAACGCGATCTAGGGCGATGATCACGAGGAATATCTGGTTGAGTCTGTACACTATCAGAATGAAGTTAATTGAATGTATCGTCATCTAACTCACATCTGCAACACATGTGACTCGCACGCCCTTGAATTCGCGACCATCTAGCTTCTCTACTGCGGTTTTGAGGTCCGCAGCAGTCTCGAACTCGACAAAGCTTCTGATTTGTTAGCAAATGGTCGTCTAGAGAAATATATTTAGGTATACTGACCCTTTACCATCCCGATCACGGCCTGTCTCTGAGTAGACTACGTCAAGGCTAGATTGACGGGCGAAATCTTTAAGATCCTAAATCCAGAATCCATGTAAGTCCTTATCCAGGTTTTTGCGGTATCTAAACGCCACAAGGTAATGGTAGTTGCCCTCCAATAGCCAGTCCAGATAGATAGATAGATAGATGGTCCATCAGATATACCTCCTCACTGCGCTGTGCCGCTGAAGAACTAGCAGTAAGCAAGGAAAAGAAGTCGAGACAGCATATGAAAGACCAGATTACGTGGACATACACAAGTCCAGCAAGTCCTAAGCTGCTCAGGCAAATGCACTAGCAGACTGCTGCGATGGTGGTTCACCACTGGCAGGGCATGATGCTGGCCAGGACTGTAACTAAAATGATGCCCAACGGTCTGATTACATAGAAGGTAGTCCAAATAATATTGTTGTCTCAGAGTCCAAATAGCAAGATGCGAGATCCAATAGTCCTGGAGAAGAAACGGGGATAACAGACCTGCCAGCTGGTCTCACTTGGAAGTCCAGAGATTTGCATACGATGAGGAGTACGTCTGGGACGAGGAGCTGATCGCTCAGAATTGGCATATGGTTCGCGACTGCGAGTTCCACGGGCGAACTGCACTGTCAAACGCTCGCCCATAAAGTCCGAGCCGTGGAAAGCTGATATTCTGTTATTATTGGAACTAAAACTCGACTAGTATCATTCTTACCAGGAACCACGTCGCGCGCATCCATGGCATCTTTATATTCGATGAAGCCGAAACCATTCATCAGTTTGATCTCGGTGATCTCGCCGGTGCCATGGGTGTTAAAGTGTGCCTCGACGTCAGCTTTGGTTGCTGTTCAATTGTTAGAGACGATACTGATGAGTATATCAAAACATGAGGTGGCAAGCCAAGCTCGTGATGGTCGAAAGGCCCGTCTTGCTTGCTTCACTTACCATTGCGAGGGAGATTGCCCAGGTACAGCCTGGTCGACGAGACTTCCGTCATCGTGGATTTGTTTGTCCAGTAATAAAACTATGAACTCCCTTGACTGAGGTTTTTAGGATATAAGGTGCAAATTTAAATGAAGGTTCAGTATGCGCGATGGACGGGCGTAGCTGTCAGTCAGGGCGGGGCGTTGTTCCAAGATGGTGCCGCTTTGACGGTAGATTGAGGAAGGATAAACACTCCAGCGTGAGGCGGAGAACATTAGGCGACAAGCTTAGCGAGCAAATCGATTGGCTGTATCGTGAATCACGTGATCGTGCACCATCACAGCGCGGCGAATGAATACTTGAGCATTTGCAAGATGTCAAGGAAACAAAAGCATTAGAGTCATATCGATTTTTCCTTCATTATATAAACATTCCCTGGATATCTAAACTGCATGAAAACCTCCACATCACTCATTACAACGAACGCCGCATTCCCCATATATCATAAGATGAATACACTACAGACCTAACGCCCCGAACCAAGAATCTCAAACGCATAATACTTATCGCATTTCAACATCTTGGGTATCATCTAGAACTTCATCATCACCTCCTAACTCCTTTTCCACTTCGTCAACTACGAATCCCTCGTAATCCTCAAGATTCTTTTGGACATGAACTTTGAATTTGATAATATCGTTGAGCATCCGTTCAACCTCTGTGTGAAGCTCTTCGCGGAGTGCATTTGCACGGAGCGTAAGCTGCTCGTATCTGACAATTGTTAGAAATAGAGAAAATTTTGGACCTGTCTTGGGGTTTCTTACTCGATATTGGTATTCATCTCTCTCTGCTCCATCAGTTGTACGGATTCCGTTAGACCAGCCCGCATTTTTGCGAGCTCCTTTTCCATCTTCTCGATCTGTGCATCAGATGCGAGTTTCTGAGTCGATGTAACCTAGATTACGTCAGCTATGCCTGCTTGCCTTCCCTAGATATTAATTTATTACCTCCTTGGTCTTCTCATATTCTTCCTCTGCAGCTCTGACCCGATGTTCCAGAGCCTCAACCTCGCCTCGTTTATCCTCAATAGCCTCCTTAATACCGTCCAGTAGATCATGATGTTTCATCATCTCGTCCATTGCGAGAGCTCTTCTCTCAGATATTTCTTTTCTTAATCCAATGAAACTAGCTTTCACCTGCCCTCGAAGATCCAAGTTCAGTATATGGGCTGGTTGATAACCTGTTCCTGGATCTGCCAAAAGTCGGTCTGTTTCCGTGTTACCGCCCATGTGAGAACTAGCCATTTGCGAAGCCGAGAAGTTAGGACCTTCATTGACGATAACCTGCAATTCGAAGTTCCTTCCCTTGGCATTTGGCGCCGTAGACGGAATTAACCCTATCTGATAGCCTAAGCTGTTGTACTTATCTACCATACGTTCTAGTTCCTCAAGTTTTCTGCTTGCTTCAATTTCTTTTTCTTGTGTCTTTCTCTTCGTCTCTTCAAGTCGTTGTGATGTGGATTCAATGCCCTTCTGCAGCCTCTCTCTCTCTGAATTCATCCGGTCAATATCCTGCATGCTGATCCCTTGATCATCCACAGCCTTTTGCAGGTTTGCCCTTTCTTCATTGGCTTCTTTAAGTTCTATCAAGACCTTGTCTAATTCTTCTTGCAGAAACTGAATGCGAGATTCGTATTTCTCTGCTTTTTGGTTCATACGATTATCGAATTCCTCAAACTTGACTTTATCTTCCTCCATTATCTTGAAGTTTCTGTCGAGTGTTGCTACATCAGAGCCCGACTTTTCCAGAACCTCGATTTCTTTTTGGAGTCGCTGGTGTTCGCCCTCCAGAATTTGTAACTCGTCTAGATATTTGGAGTTGGATCTCTCAAATTCTTGTGCCATGGCTTCTACATGTGGAACAAGAACTTTATCTTGGTCATCGTCTCCAGCATCTTCATCCATGGCTAACCAGTCTCGGTATGCACCACTAAGGAAATTGAAGATGATACGATCGCCACTTACATCCACCCCTGATTCAGCACAAGCATCATCATATTGGTTTGCAGCATACCCCTCCAACATCTGGGCAAGTTGCATCATCCAATGCAGAAGACCGAGAAAAAGATGCCACGAGTTTGCTGACCCTACAGCTGCAAGAGAGCTCTTCGTAATGCTTTTCTGATATGGATAGCGCATCTGGGCAAGGATTGGTGGAACCTCCTGATCTATGTTCTTCAAGAATCTATAGCTGGGGTCTATCCGGTGATACAGCCATTGGAACATATAGATGAAGTCCTTCTGAGTGGGTGATTTGATTGTATTTTGTGACAACATATGCTTCATCTCCATTTCGAAATTATTTGCTGCCATATAATCCAAAAGTTCCTGCCCTATTTTTGTTTGGTAGGAACGATCTTTCAACGGTCGAGGATCTCGTGGTACTCCAGCTGGCACTGGTGCTTGTTGGAAGAAGCTCTGATGAGCCATGGGACCGACTGTAGATGGCCTTGCTCTGTATACACTACTCCTTCTCTCGGCAGTTTCTGCAGAAGGTCGACCAACATTTGCTGGGGCGAGACTCTTCCTCCCATTACCGCTGTTGTTCTGGAAAGAGGGACGCTTCACAGATGACATTCCAATATCCGCAAGGTTAGTCCCAGAAGAGGATCGTTGGAATAATGGCTGACTGGGACGTGTCGGAGCTAGTGATGCTCTGGATCCAGAAATTGTTCGCGAATGACCGACTGTGAACGGCGCATTATTGTTGCCAGACATCGAGGAGCGCTTCATGGCAGATGCAGGTTGAGGAATACCAGAATTGAAGTTTATACCGCCGAGAGTCTATTATAGTATAAGTATGTAACAATCAAATACAGACCAAATAAAGTGCAATAGTACTGACCTCTCGCGGGCGGCGCACAGAGAATAGCCCTGTGTCCTGCGACATGATGCTGATTTACGTCGCAAGATGAGGGCCGTTGATATTGATGGCAGGACAGAATTAGAGTGCTGTGTGCTTGATAAAGCCGGTGATCTTGAGAGATGTAGCCTCTGATTCAAATTATGCGATGGGATTTGTAGGGAAAGTATTGTTGCGACAATGTCATAGTCGTTTGAGATGACAACAAATTTCCCTGTTCAGGCAGATATGGGGCTTGTTTACATTCTGCTAGATAGGGACTAGTGTCAACCATACCGGTGGCGTCCCTGCACGTGATATGTTTCCCGCTCAGGGTTCTCGTGCATTTCCCCATCAAGGCGGTAACTATCGAGGTTAAGCCTCGGCCCCGGCCACTTGGATTTCAGTCGCTCGGATCTCACCTTCTCTGCGTTGTGACAAAACCATCCATCAACTCACAGAATTGAGGATCGAATGGTCTTGTAGGCCATACCTACAAAATGGCGATCCGTGAAGATTTGGTAGCTTCGGCAGTAAGCATGCCTCACACTTTCATAAATAGATAGCTAACAATATCTTCCCAGGTTACATGTGAGATCCAGTGGGAAATGTGATAAAGTCAAGCAAGTACTAATGCATTAGGCAGTTCTTCAAGATCCAAGTGTATCCTCATCGCCAATAGAGAGCCGGATTGCATTCTTACAATCGAAGAATCTGACGCAGGAGGAGGTAGATGCGGCACTGGCTAGAGCAGGCGGCGAAGCTCCTACACCAGCAGCGAACTATTCTAACTATGCATCCCAACAACAAGCTGCACGGCCACCTCAAGTAGGAGGATATGGTGCCTACCCTCCGTTTAATTACCAGCAACCTCCAGAAGTGCCGAAGCGGGACTGGAGAGATTGGTTTATAATGGCAACAGTAACTGGCGGTATCGGGTACGGATTATACTTTTTGGCCAAGGTTTGTAAATACTGTTCGAACAAGCGAAGTATCATATATATTAACTGCTCTTCAGCGATATGTTTACCCCGTTATTGCACCACCCACGCCACCGCAACTTGAACAAGACAAGAAAGCCATCGATGACTCTTTCGAAAAAGCATTTGCTCTCCTCGACCAACTGGCTAAAGATACCGAGACGCTCAAATCCGCAGAACAAACACGTACTGAGCGTTTAGATTCGGCCCTGGCAGATGTGGAAAATGTGATTAATGATCTGAAAATGGCAAGCAGACGCCGAGAAGAAGATTCCAGACGGATAGGCGATGAAGTTCGAACACTGAAGGATCTCATTCCTACGGCCATTGAAAGTCAGAAGACAACCACCGATAACAGATTGAAGGAGCTCAATTCCGAATTAAAGAGTTTGAAAACCCTGCTGAGCCAAAGAATGAACACACCCACACCAGCCGCCCCAACTTCCTTTTCCCGGACTCCTGGATCAGGCACTTCCGTAGCTACTACATCCACTCAACCGACTACAGTTAGTGGCACCACCGTGAATGGGAGTACTTCTAGTGACTCTACGCCGAAAGTAAGTAACGGCATTGGTGGTGATTCTCCGTCATCGCTCCCTCCCCGGAGTTCAAGCCCTTTCACCACTGGAGTTTTAGCTGGCCGAGCGGCAATTCCGGCATGGCAAATGGCAGCTTCAAGCAAGTCCACTTCTAGCGTACCGACTACATCAAGCACAACTAGCGGAGTTCAAGAAGGGAGCACATCCTCATGAGAGTCTTGACAGAATATTTCCTCTGTAATTATACTGCAGTACTTTACTAAAAAAAAAACTGGGCATTGATTGGATTTGGTATCGTGGCGCGCTGGGAATGCTTAGTCTCTCCGAGTAATGAATGTGTTTAATATGAATAAATTTATGAAAGGCCTGAAGGAATCTACATATTTTACGCAATTATTGATGGCTGTTTTGTGTTCTGGCTTATGAATTCCGTCGGATACGTCAGATATGATAACTGTAATCACCGCCCAAGTAAGCTATGGCACAAGCTCCACCCTGTGCTAAAGAAAAAGACAAAATAACATGCATTAATGTCGGATTATATTTTTGCGTTCTTATTCTTCGTTGTAGTAATAGATTTATCATCTTAATCAAACTGCTAAAATGTATCAATCGAAGTCGATGGACCTTGAGGGCAATGGGACTTTTAAAATGGCAGCACCTGTAAAGCTAGCCTGAACTACTCTAGGCTAACTGTGAGCCGAGGCAAGTGATGTGAAGTTACTTGACCCCCGCGATTGATTGGGAGGTTGGTTCAAGATGTCGCAGAAAATGGTATCGGGAGTTCTTTGTCATTATATCCAATATTTTCTTTCCTGGAAAGAGATCTCGAACAAGTTCTCAATTCTTCCCAACCCTACTGAACGATAAGGTTGAGATCTCAAGATGGAGGGGAGTACAATCGACATGATAAAGGTCCTACTCCCTAGGACCCCGTTACTTGGGAAGACCACACTTGCCCATCTCACTGGGTTTTCAGAGCACTCACATCACTGGGACCTACGGACAGAGCTTACTGTTACTCTCCTACGATCAGAAGTTTCCACACAGCAGCCGTCATCAATATCAAAACTCCAACACCTAAGCACAAGGGACGTGCCGATCAAGGGGAGAATATGGGTTAGCAAGGTTACCATGCCACAACCAGAAGAAGAAGACGTCAGACAAGCACTATTCAAAGCAATTGAAGCATTGAAAGAGTCAGGAGCAGCACCAGGAGGATACACAGAGCCAGAACTCCTCCCCGTAGAAGCAGAATGGACCGGGTATCGCGCTGGGGCAACCGAAGACTCCGACCAGCCAGAGATCTCCGAATCAGCCAAATACCAAGAAATGATGAAGGAAGCCTCCTCTCCAACCACGATCCTATACTTCCACGGCGGAGGCTACTACCTCATGGACCCAGCAACCCACCGTTCGACCTGCAAAAAGCTAGCCAAGCTGACCAAAGGCCGCTGTCTCAGCGTGCGCTACCGCCTAGCACCACAGCACCCCTTCCCAGCCCAACTCCTCGATGCACTAGTCTCTTATTTCTCCCTACTCTACCCACCGACCGGATCCCTTCACGCAGCCGTCGCCCCAGAACACATCGTTCTCAGCGGTGACAGCGCAGGCGGCAACCTCAGTCTAACCCTCCTACAAACCCTCCTCGAGTTCCGCCGTCAGGGACTGAAAATCCTCTGGAACGGCGAGCTGCGAGAGGCACCGCTCCCTGCTGGCGTGGCAGTCAACAGTCCCTGGTGTGACGTGATGCATTCCTCCCCATCGTGTGAGTCCAACGGTAGGTACGACTACCTCCCTGCTACGAGCGTTCAAGAACGCCAGGCGGACTACCGCGCGGACGACGTCTGGCCTGCGAATCCCCCGCGACGACATCTCTATGCCGAGGACGCGATGCTGATGCATCCGCTTGTGAACCCCATCGTGGCGCCAAACTGGGAGGGGAGTTGTCCGCTTTGGATCGAGACGGGGACTGAGTTGCTTTCGGATGAGGATAAGTACGTTGCTATGAAAGCTGCGAGGCAGGGTGTTAAGGTTGTGTATTCGGAGTGGGAAGCTATGCCGCATTGCTTTGCTCTTGTGTTGGTTAAGCTGCCTGCTGCTAGGAAGTGCTTCGATGATTGGGCGCAGTTCATTGTTGATGTGGTAGAGCGGCCTTCGAGTGTTGTGAGTGGTGGGAAGGTGGTTAAGGCGAAGACGCTGGAAGATGTGCCGGTAGATTTACTGAGCTTGAGTCCTTTTACTGGTGATGAGGAGGTGAAGGAGAGGATGAGAGACAGGGTTCAAAAGCTAGGTGCGAAGAGACTGAATGGAATGTCGAGGTTGTAAGCGGAATGCATTTAAGTTTGTATGTATAATGAAGAGATGTAGAAGACGTGTGTATATTTATGGGAATTAGGATCATAGATGAGGTTACTTAGAACAAAAATAATAATAATAATAATAACAATGGAAATAATACTCTAATGACTAATTGTAGGATATTTATATCACTGATCACAGAAGAGGGAACCAAAAAAAAGACTTCTTGATTTGATCTGAATATGTTAAATATTCAATCTCCCCTAGTGGGAAATAGTCCATATCTCGGCTATCTGCAGGGAGCTATTAAAATATATATGTTAATGATTAATGCTAATGATGATGCTGCTGTCCTGTCTCTCTACTTGGAAATCCCCAGTAGTCTATGAGCAATCACAGAAAAAACACATGTGCAACAATCGGAGTACTATTCCTTCTTAACTCGTTCATAAAACCCATTAATCCCACCTCTTTCCATTTCCCACTTTACCATATCCATCGTGAGTACCATGTGACTCGATCGTGCTCTAGAGTGACTCTATACCCTTTTTATAAAAAAATCTAAAGGATGGAGGAAGAGCTTAAACGGCGCTTTATGCTTTGATTTCATACTTTCGTCGGAACATATCGTCGATTTCCGCAAGGTAGTATGTACCCTTGACGATATCATCGGTGCTGCCAGCTGGCTTGTATCCCTTTTGCAAATGTGCCTTCTTACGTAACTCGCACATCTAAAAGTAAAAATATTAGCTATGCAGATCACTAATCAGGACTTCTCATACTTACATCATCGTAGGTTTGTGGTGGTACAACCTTGCGAGCTGCAAGTCTCTCATTTAAGTTCAAAACTTCCTGGAAAATCTTCGTTGAACCGTTGACCTTCAAAGAGAACATACTGGATGCCAAGCCACTTCCGTAGCTGAAGACTCCTATTCTCTTACCCTGGATAGTATCGCTGTCGACGTGGCATAGCAAACTAGCGATACCAGCGTAGACGCTACCGCAGTACATGTTACCGCACTGGGTAGGGACCTGAATGCTAGGCTGCACACGCTCGTTGAAACGCTTCTTGGTCAGACCCATGAAAGTCTTTTCTACAACCTTGTCGGACAGGGACTTTTTATAGTCCATATCTCGGAGTTCCGCTGGAACATCAGCGAAAGCTGGTGAGGTTGGATCAGCGAGGTAGTCGTTATACAGCAGACGGCCATATGATTTTGCAACAAGCTTGCAAGTAGGGGCGTGGAACGCCATGTAATCAAACCGGTCAAGTAGTGTCTTTGTGGTTGCTGATTCTTCGCTGGCACCGTTGGTGTGACCATTGGATCCGTTGGCAAGAGCCTTTAATTTAGTTTCCCGCGCGTTGTAGGCTCTGTAGCATGCATCCACGGCCTCAGTGTAGCATTGCATAGAGAAATGACCATCGACAATGGGGTACTCGCTGGTAAGGTCTGGCTTGTAGAAGTCGTAAACATGTTGCATGTAGGTACCCCGTAGTCCCGGCTCGACGACGAGAGGAGCATCTGGACCAAGCAACATGACAACACAACCAGCTCCACCGGTTGGTCGAGCAGCACCCTTGGCGTAGAGCGCAATGTCTCCTGCCACAACAATTGCATCCCTTCCGTCCCAAGCCGATGACTCGAACCAGTTGACCGAGTTGAAGAATGCATTTGTACCACCGTAGCATGCATTGAGGGTGTCAACTCCTTCGATGGAGGTGTTGTCACCAAATAACTGCATGAGGACTGATTTGACGGATTTTGACTTGTCCAGAATTGTCTCAGTGCCGACTTCGAGACGACCAATGGAATTGGTGTCAATCTTGTACTTGCTCAGGAGGTTTGAAACGGCCGTGAGAGCAAAAGAGTAGATGTCTTGGATGGAGAGTTAGCTTTAATCGACAGCTCTGTCAAATTCCAGCTGCTGCTTTACCTTCTCTGTCATCGCAGAAGCTCATCTTGGTCTGCCCTAAACCGATTGTATACTTCCCCTGACTGACGCCATCGAACTTCTCGAGCTCGGCCTGGTCGACACACTGGGAAGATATTAATTAGCATCATTCTAGAAAAACGGACTTTGGATCGTGTGGCAAGTTTATGGCATACCTGGCTGGGGAAGTAGATTTCAATGGCCTTGATGCCCACGTTCTGAGGACGCGTAGACATGTTGAGTGGCGGTGTAGTTAAAATTTCAAAAGAAATTGAGAAGTCCGTAGAGAAGAGAGCTTAGATTTTTGCTTGAACCTGGAATGAATTCAACCAAGGCTCTGCTATGGAACTGGCAGTGTAGAAAGAAGAAGAGGCGATAAGGATCAGGAAGATGGGTAGGTTCAAATATTTCTAGCAGGAGCTTCCAATAATTGTAAAGGAGGTCAGATTGTTATCGATGGAATATTTGGGCTAGTGAGCTGCGCCGCTAAAACAACCCCCCGAGCCCCCCCAACCAAAATGTGCATTCAGCTTAGTGACGGGGCCCCATCATCAACGAATTACTATACTATAAAACCACGATGAGACTTCACACACCCTGGATTGCAGCAGATGGAGAAAATCTCGTTCTTTCCTCTTCCAACAAGTGAGACGGGTTTAGTTCCTGAGGGTTCGCTGGATCCTCATGAGTTGAACTTTGCCCTAACATTGCCGTAACGTACCATTGACCTCCGTTAAATTACCCTCGATTTTAGGTTCGGTCGATAAGGTCCCTGGCAGTAGCGTCCCTGGCAAGTGGCCAACGCAGTGACGCCGCCCGGCGGGTTTTGTGTTCTGCCCAATCTCTGCATTCTTACTGCGTACTGTACAGGACACTACACCACACCAGCAGGATTCCTTGAGCTTATCCATTTTAATATGTCGAGTATGCTAATCTTCATTGCAGTGACAACACACCCACGCACACAAGAGAGTTCATCAACAAGTAAAGTCCGTCAATAGTAGTGTTTACTAAGAGCTGCAACCGAATGAAGGCTCTACAGTACCACCACCCTGCAGATGATGAGCGAGTCCAATGTGACACAAGGTGACAAGTAGCAAAAGGATTCTGTGTAAGAGCGAGCACGCGCCTGGTTAACCTTGCAAATGGCGACTTCTCGTACTGTCACGACTGTGTAGTATTGTACGGTACTGTAAAGCTGGAGTCGAAGATCATCCCACTGACCGCAAAACAAAAAGCCGTCAGAATGCGTGGAATGATACCCTTATCCAACCTTTTCGTCTAGGCGGTGTGCGCTGTGGCCATGCCCTGGGCTAGCCTCTTGCGTGTGGCCCTAAGGGAGCACGGGTTCGGGGGGGTGTTTTACAGTACCAGTACCACCGTAGACAGTGTTGTCGATGCTGTGGTTGTCGATGGAGTACGGTAACAGGTAGCGTGCTCCATGCTTTCCCCTCCTTAGTCATTCCTGACCGCTCTTCAGACAAAACCCTTTCTGTTTCCCCTTTTCCAAGATGGCCGCTCTATTCACGGTACAGTACAAATAATTATGGTCCAGCTTGAAGTTTCTAATTACCAGCCCTGGAATTCCTGCTGCACAGCTTTCTTCCTGCAATCCAGACCGGTTGGTATATCGCTGGACGAATCAGAGATTGGTGCACCAAGATAGTGTAACACTACCAAGTCAAAAGCCGAGATTTTGTATCAAACGGCTTTTCCAATCTTGCCTGATGGCCGAAGAAAGAAGAAAGTGTTCAATGTTTTAGAAGACACCAAGAAGCAGCGGTTCGTAGGCTGGTAGGCTAGTGGCAACCGGCAGAGGAGCGCGCATCAACACATCACCTACCTGATCGAGAGTCTAGGTTCACGTGTGTTTTCCGTGATGTTTTCCGTCGCTTTTCCACAAAACCCGACCTGGTGCGCAGATCGTAACGGCTCTTGATCTGGAATCTTGCATGGGCAAATTCGATAGGAGGAGACAGGCCAGTCAATGCAGTCATGATTATACAATACAATACAATACAATACAATGCAATGCATAGTCCAGTTGTAATAATTATGAACTCGATCACACAAAGCTTGTGTCTCTCAACAGACTCATCGATGCAGAAGGTGGCTGAGGAAACTCTAATCAAAACGATCAGATGGTTGAAGGAGAGAAGAGTCTGACTGGGAATGAGATTTTGGCATCAATTGATCTGCGCATCCACTCTTTTTCGCGCGCGCGCACAACACAGCACACACGGAGAGAGCGACTTTGTATGGTAACTTACCGCATAGCATGTTTATTTATATATCCCCCTCAGATTTATCCTGGCATGACTTGTGCAGATTGTTTTGCGCTCGCGACTGCAAGATACCCAGCAGGTCGATGATGCCGGGCTATCTATTGGTTTTCCCCCCTCTGCTGTGTGGCAGGAAAACAGCCCAAAAGCCCCAAAAACCCCCTTCTCGCGCGCCTTCGAAGGTCGGATCCGGTCAGCACAGCTTTCTCCGTCTGGCTCCCTTTTCCCGCCTGCCGAAACCAGGACGACCAAAAGTAACCACACAGCACACACCACACCACCCGCGATACCGAAGTCCACAGTCTGACTGTGCCGGCTCGACCCTCTCACGCCCCCAAACCCGTGCGCACCACTTGTCAACACCTTCAACCTCTCAATCTCAATCTCAATTTCGACATCAACCTCCACCTCCACCTCTTCAGCACATGCGGCAGTCAGAGAGAAGACGGCAATACACGCTGCGCATACCGATGCCCATCACTTAAACTGGGCTAAAGCTTTCGGCAGACCGAGCTCGAGGGCTTCTTCTACTTGGGCCTGGGAAATCAGGTTCTGCACTGCCTCCAGCGATGTCGAGTCGACGCTCTTCCGCCGATATCGAGAGGAGGGCCTCGGTGCGGACGTCAATGCGATTATCATTGCGACATGATGGCGAAGAAGATGAGATTGACGAGGAGGATTACGATTTGGCAGCTGCTGGAATTTCAGATGGCTTTCGACCCTCGGACATCGACCCAGCCCGCGAACTTCGACCAACCTCGATATCCGATCACCACATGAGACGGAGGACACCACCACCTCCACGACCTTCCAGTATATCAAAGCCGAAAGGAGCAGACCCGTTTGCATTGCAGCATGACGGAGCCATGAGAGCCATGAACTTGTCAAATGCTAACCCCTCACCTGATACGATAACATCACAGCATCCAAGAGTTCCTTCAATTGATGTAGATTTCATGAGGCCGGAAAGTCCGTATCGAGGACCAGCTGGTCCTTCTCACCCTTATCATATGTACCCCCAAGTATCTGGATTAGCACGCAGTGCAAGTGTTACAACGGCATCAACCGACCATGCCACCGAGCGATCATATACCGGCCCTAGCAATCCAGCGCATCCATATGGCATGTATCCTCAGAATACTGCTCCGGAAGCTGACGGCCCTAATTATCAGTCGACAGCTACATCTACACCTGGTGAAGTTCCTGAATTACAGCCCAACGGCCAGCCTCGCCTACATCCGGAAGGGCAAGATGCCGCCGATATCATCGGATGTGACGCACCTCCAGAACAACTTCCGCCTTATACAAAGTATCCAGATACCGCATTCGGACGGAAAGCCCAATCTAACGTACCGCCGATATTAGTAGGTGCAGGAGGTATAGGACTGGCTACTCGAAATCCGGAATTTTCGTCTCAGGAGGATCTGAATTCGCCGCAGTCCCGGCAATCAACGCGAACTTTCTCGGACGGAGACAGTAGTGATCGTGATATGAACCCAGCTGGCGTTCCCGATTCGGAGAAGGCGGAACCCCGTCTGAAGAAATGGCAAACCCTAGCACGCCGGAAAGTTTGCCATGTAATACCGGTTTGGGCTCTAGCTCTCGCGGGCACGGTTATCATTCTTGTCGTGCTTGCTGCTGTTGCTGTTCTTGCTGTTATAAGGCCTGGCCGTAATTCTAGTTCTAATTCACCCGCTCCGTAAGTTTTTGGTTTCATAAATGAGGTTGGGTTACTCTGACAATTTGAACAGGCAGTCAGTGACCTCGTGGGCGGAGTCAGTTACAGTATTCACAACAACATTTGATGCCACTATATTCCCATCAATACCAACGAACCTACCTGATCTTCCAACTGGCACCTATGCCTTACCAATTGCAACTCCTACGGTGATGCAAAACACGTGCATCAATGACCCCAGCCAACTTAAAGCCTGGTCCTGTCAGGTACCTCCGGTTCCTCTACAAATGGTAGTCAACTCGAAATCAGAATCGAAGAATTCAGGCTCCGAAATGATCATTGAATATCAAAATCCTACCATGGACGCTTTCTCCTATGGCGCTCAAGCACCTGTGATGTCATTTTCTTGGGCGTTGAACCTTGTCACCGATTACCAAGACCCCGACAGAGGCCCAGCATGGTTTTTCGAATGCCCATACGATAAGCTCGTGATCTTACCAGAGACAGCTCTAAATTACACCGACAACGACAATAATGATAACTCTAAGCAGAGTATATCCTCCGGGGAAGTTTTCTCCAGAGATTACTCGAAAATGGGAGTTGCACAACCAGGAGATAAACCGTGGTTCTGCTATTGGAACGGAACACTTCTAGAAGCATTTATTTATATCAATGATAGCGACAACTCATCGTCTTCGATGAGCTCCTCGGTCTCATCTGCTGCAGCGAGTGTTGGCCGTCGCCATTACCAATCATACTCGGAGAGCTCTACCTCCTCTACCTCTTCTACCTCAGGATACCAATCCTCCACACCCAGTCCTAGCCATAGTTACCCAACCAAGAGTTATCCTTCAGCCACCCAGAGTTCTAGCTCTTCTACCACGACCCCTCAACAATCTCCGGCTAGTGCTTCTCCTGAAAGTGAGATGTATAGTTCATCATCTACTCCAAATTCTCCGCCATCAGCTCCCTCTCCTACTAATAGCGGTTACCCACAAGATTTCTTGAACCCATATCCGAAACCGATGAAAGTTGAAGAACGTCGCATTCCCAAGGGACCTGATTCTGTCCCTCCATATTGTCTCCAACGTGTTATTAAGCCAGATGGATCAGCAGTTCCATACTTAGACGATAATGGTGGAGAGACCGTCATCTGGCTAGATGAGACAGAACCCAGTTTCGTTGTTCCAATAGTAACTAACCGTCTTCGCAAAAAGAGAGAAGCGGAGTTAGAGGAGCGACAAGCTTCATGTAGCTGCGGATGTGTCTGGGTTTCCGAGTGAGGGCAATTTCATTGACGGTTGTAACGAGAATACTGGTTTACGGGTGTTTGAATAGCATGGCGTTTTACGGTAACATTTGAGCAGGCTGGGTTTGAATGTATATGATATATATTATATATGGGTGGCGACTTCGCGGTTCCTAAAAAAAAGGGACGGAATCTGNTTTTTTTGTTGGCGTTGGGGATTACAGCCTCGTATGCTATGTTGATATGATGTTTATTTAGACACGGAAGCTAGTATATAGCACGGTTTTGGATTAGGGAATCTAATCTAATCTAAAGATTTTTAACTATGTACTGTAGCAATTTTTGATTGTGCCATGTAAAGAACCGCTTTATTCTTAAGAAGGGATGAAACGGTTAGCTATTCGCTAGGAGGGGTATCACATGTCCGTATCCCACGCTATGATATGCGAAGTTTTGCTGAATTATTGAGGTATTAGATCTTCTACCTTTGTATGAGGTAGTATCTCCTCGTCGAGTCTCTCTAGCGGCGTCCCTGGCTCAGCAAGAGTCGTCGCCATTCTCTCTATAATATTCAGCCCTTTCTGAGCCCCAGGCTCATTTCCTTACAAGGTAGGTCTAGTTATCATCATCTCTTCTCATCCTGGACCCCCTGATCCCAGGTCGGAAGTCAATCCATCCAAAAAGGCATCGGCCTGTTTCTTAGCTCTCTTCTTACTAATAGCCTTCCTCCTCTCCTCGATCTCCTTCTTCCGCAACAGCTTCGTCTCCTCCCTCTCCTTCCTCAACCGCTCCGTCTCCGCCCTCTCCTTCTCCAACGCTTCCATCTCCATCTCTCGAACCTTCTCATCCTTAGAAAAGCTGTAGAACCCCACTCCTTTAGTCCGTATCTCCTTATCCGCCTCGTAGTGCTTCTTGTCGGGGGGTGTAGGACTTCGATCACGCTTGCGGGCTATCTCCTCCATTTGCGCGGTGGTGAAGTCGTCTGGGTTGAAAGCTGCAGCTTGGATTGTATCTCCGTAGATTAATTCGCTCGGCATCTTAGGTCGAGCGCTCATGCGGTCTAATTCTTCTTGTCCGAGGAGCTTGTTCCTCTTCTTCTTCTCCATTCGCTCGGCGTCTGCTTTCGTGCCTATTCTTAATCGTCCGTATTCATCTTCGTACTCTACTCTCTCGCTGCCGCCTTCATATCTGGCCGAATCAAGACCCTCGTCTTCCGACTCTTGTGAACTTGCACCGTCTGCTTTTGATTCGGCCCACTTCCGGTCAAAATCAACTAGGGACTCGGGATCGTCTTCATCTGCTACGTAGTCCCTCTTCTTCATCTCTGCATATAACCGTGCCTTCTGCTCCATCTTGCGCTTCGATCGATGGAGGATTTCTGGATCGACGCTGCCGAGATCTTGTCTGCCGAGTTTGGCGCGGAAGTCGGCTTCATTTTCTTCTAGATCCCTTAAGGCGCGTTTCTTTGTGTTCTTGTTGTGGGTTTTGAATATGTCGTCTTTGGAGATTGAGGGGCGAGGGCGGCCAGTAGTAGTAGAAGTTGAGGAGTTTGTTTTGGAGGATGAGAGGAGGGTTGAGAGGGTTGATGCGAATGCTAGGCTGGTCGAGGAGGATATTTCCTTGGTTTGATTTTTTGGCTTGCGAATTCCGTAGAGGTTGGCGTCTGATGGCATTGCCTTGTTATCTGAGGCTGGTCAATGAGGCTGTGATGGAGAGGATAGAGTGGTGCAGGTTGATGTTTGTTGAGGTCGCAAGTTAAGAGAAATGTATAAGGCTGAGAATGAGATTCAGTCATTACGTTGACCAAATGTTCCGCCTCGCGCTTGCTATCATCATATTGGTGGGGCATCCGGGCTTTGAACCGTTGTTTGCGACATCGGTCTTTGCATGCAATTTATTTGTGCTATCTGTGCCACAAGTTGAATCTTCCCATATAAAGGTTTTACAAGTCGCATTGCAATTGAACTCTACGTCTCTGAGCTGTGGGTGTTCTTACTGAAGTTTTCCTTCTGAATTAGGCTCAAAAATGGCGTCACCTAAGGATATTTACATAGCTGTCATAGGTACTCTACTACCCCGCGTTAAAGCTTCAACGCTCTAATTGAATACAGGTGCTGGTGGTGTTGGAAAATGTTTCCTCAGCCAACTTGAAGGACTTTCAAAGAGACTGTCTGCAAATCCATCTGCTCCTAAACTATCTCTCGTTCTAGTTTCTAGAAGCCGATTGATCCTCTATACCCCGCAGTACACGGCAATCCCTTTTGAAGACCTTTACGGCGCCCTAGAGAAATCGACCCAGGAACCATTACCGCTACCAAAAATCATTGACTACCTTGCTGCTTCCCCAGCAAAGGCAGTGTTCGTGGACAACACAAGTTCGCAAGATGTCGCTGATCAATACCCAAATATTCTCTCTCGCGGTATCAGCATCGTCACACCAAACAAAAAGGCATTCTCGGGCTCATACAAGCTCTGGGAAGATATATTCTCGGCTGCTGCATCTTCGGGAGCAAAGGTATATCATGAGAGCTCTGTAGGAGCTGGATTGCCTGTTATTTCTACCTTGAAAGATCTAGTTGACACTGGAGATGAAGTGACAAAGATTGAGGGAGTATTCAGTGGAACAATGTCATTTCTTTTCAACTCTTTTGCACCTACAGAAGGCTCAGGGGGAAAGTGGTCCGCAGAAGTTGCAAAAGCCAAGCAAATGGGCTACACTGAACCGGATCCAAGGGATGATCTTAACGGGTTAGATGTTGCGAGGAAGTTAACGATCTTGGCAAGGTTGGCAGGTTTAAAAGTCGAGTCCCCAACCTCTTTCCCCGTGCAGAGCTTAATACCAAAGGAGCTTGAAAGTGTCGCCAGCGCAGAGGAATTCATGAAAAGACTACCAGAATTTGATGCCCAGATGGAGAATGTAAAAGCTGCAGCAGAGAAGGAAGGCAAGGTTGTGAGATTTGTTGGCAGCATTGATGTGGTGAAGCAACAAGTCAAAGTTGGCCTAGAGACATTTGATCGATCCCACCCAATCGCTGCTCTCAAAGGAAGTGATAATATCATCAGCTTCTACACAAAACGCTATGGTGCGAATCCTTTGATTATCCAAGGTGCTGGTGCTGGAGGAGAAGTGACCGCAATGGGTGTCACGGGAGACCTACTTAAGGTTCTCGCCCGAACATAAATGAAATCAAGGGTATTTGATAAAATAAAACATATTCGCTCAGTCATCGCTTACTGCGTTACTGCCTTCGCTGCGACTTATTTTGTGACCTCGCCATTCTGGCACACGCTGCTTTAGCCCATCCATCGCTTCCTCTATCCCTTCATGTCCCACAGTTGTACCTGGCACGTTTAAACTGAATGTTCGTGGTCTGCCGCTGGGTCGTTCACTTAGGCTTGGAGCTCTTGGTCTTGGTCTGTTCCTCGCTCGGCCACCAATATAGGGTATATCGTAGGTGGCTGCTCGAAATACATAGAGTACTATATCGTAGATTAGAAATAGGAGCCAAGGTCCGATTGATAACGTTCCAAGGAATAACTAAATATCACTATTAGCAATCACCACTTCCATTTCCAACGATTCAGGTTTGATTTCCCATACACATATGCGAATAGCCCAAGTCTCAATATACGACAGACTCTCTGGAAGGATTGAAAACCAAGCCATAGCTATGAATCTCTTGTTTATGTTATTATCAAAATATTCCAGATGATAAATATGTCTCTGTCTCCGGCGATTTCGATGATATGTCTATCACGTGGTGGAGAACCAGCTCTTCCACAGATGGTTGCACAGTCGAATTCACTTGCTCCTGACGCGGGTAACCTGATGCCGCAGGGATAATTACGAGGATCAAGATATTGTAAGATGATGGTCAGCCGGAATGATCTCCGTACGTTTGGAAGCAGCTCGAATATGTCCGCTGGAAGGGTGTACGATACTGAGATAGGGTCATGTCGATCTGCGAAATAAGAGGCATGCCGGATGCCGAAACAATATGTTGGGGAGCTGTGTTTATTAGCTCTCACTGTATCATTACATCTTGGCTGTACCTTGCAGGGGGGGGGCAGGAGGGGTTATTCTATCCAGACGGGGGGAGCTTGTGAAAAAAAATAAAGACCGGTTACTAATTAACGAGGTAAAATCCACCGAGCAGCCCAAGCGCATTTACGAACCTAATAAATTTCAGCCTCGGTGTACAGCCTTGCAACCACCATCTTTTCTTTATAAAGACCCGTACGCGAAGGGTTTCTCTTATAAAGGGCCTGTAAAAATGGCGGGTCCTCCGAACAAGCGTCAAAAGCGGGAGGAGTATAAGAATGCTATAAAAACGGAGGGGAAAACAGAGCTTCCTAAGAAGAAATTCTACAGGCAGAGAGCTCATGCCAATCCTTTTTCAGACCACCAATTGTCATAGTAAGAGTTTGGTATATGCTGTTTGCACTAGAATCAACTGGGGTTCTGACTTTATATAGCCCCAAAAGCCCTGGTGATATGGACTGGTCTACCTATTATCCCGTATTTGTGGAACTAAACGGATCAGAACCACCAGCAGAAGATTCAGGAGGGAAACTAAATAAACAACCTAAGAAATTGAAGCAGGATGTAGAAGTCGCTGATATTGGATGCGGATTTGGTGGATTGCTTGTTGCTCTAGCCCCTAAGCTGCCGAACACTTTATTACTTGGTTCGTACCAAAACTTTAACTCTATATTTCAAAGCTCACAGATGGTGATAGGCATGGAGATTCGATCACAGGTCGCAGAATATGTGCAAGAGAGAATAAAAGCATTGCGATTACAAAATGCAGATGCTGGGCTCTACCAGAATGCAGCGTGCCTTCGGGCAAACTCAATGAAATTTTTGCCAAATTTCTTCAAGAAGCAGCAGCTCTCCAAGATCTTCCTTTGTTTTCCAGATCCTCACTTCAAAACGCGGAAGCACAAGGCCCGAATTGTCTCTACGACATTAAATTCCGAATATGCTTATGTTCTTCGTCCTGGCGGTATAGTCTATACAATTACAGATGTGGAGGATCTGCATAATTGGATGGTCCAGCACTTTGAAGCGCATCAATCCTTTGAACGTGTGCCGGAGGTTGAGCAGGAGGCCGATGAATGTGTTCATATTATGAGAGTGGAAACAGAGGAAGGAAAGAAGGTGGAGCGGAACAATGGCCCAAAATTCGTAGCATTATTTAGGAGATTGGAAGACCCGCCATGGTAATGAGATATTCATAGATGATGATGAATTGTACCAAAAAAGGCGCATATGTAACTACTAAGCATTAATGAGGGGCAGCATATATGAAAGTACGTATTTATCCACACCTGGTAATTTACTCCATCTACGCTAAGGCGGTGGGGGTACGCGTGACGGCCAATGTTAACTTCTAGATCTCCATCCATAGCCATGTCGTCGTTAGTAGACACATTTCTTTGTCAAAGATATGGCCTTGAAAAGGCGAGATGTGATCCTATCTGGCGTCGCTATTTTCATTGCCTGGGGTTATGCCGTCCATTGGGCGCCGAGCTTACGGTGGGCTGGCTACGCATTCGTTGTCGGACTTCTGGTTCCTATTGTTGGTCTGATAGCATTGATTCTTCTCACCTCCAGAGGAAGCCAATATGAAGACAGTTATATCCTCCACCGTCGCCTTGGACCAGTGTTTGTGGCGCCGAAAGAATTCAAATCCGAGAAGGAATGGCTTCGTTCCCGAAGAGCATACACGCCGACACCACTCTACCCTGAATCATTTATCGTGTCCAGCGCGCTTGACGACTTGCTTGAACTAATTGTTAGAGATTTTGTGAAATCCTGGTACTCCAATATCAGCAAAGATCTAGTCTTCACAAATGAAGTAGACAAAGCAATCAGACTGGCTCTAGTTACCTTACGGGACAAGATGCTCGCGGTAGATATGGTGGAGGCCGTGACGACTCGATTCGTACCTATCATGACTGCACATTTCAAAGACTTTTATGATGCGGAGAAGGCTATTAGGGGAAAGCATTTGAACCGGAGTGTTACAGAATCGGAAGAGCTAGATCTCGCGATTGCTTCGAAATACAATGAGGGGAAGCTACATACAGCGGCTTCTCTGGCATATTCAGATACAAAACTTGTGCAACAAGAGTATCTTAGGAAATTAGTGGATGAGTTGCTACCACAGCTCCTGCCAGAGAAGGATTTAGGAAGCCGTGCTGTAAGTGTTCTTGTCAGAGAGCTGGTTGCATGTGCTGTGCTTGCGCCAATCATGCAGTTATTATCTGACCCGGACACATGGAATCAAGTTATGGAAGCTGTGGTATGCGATCTAAAGTAACAAAGATCCCAAGATAACTTACTGATTGGATCTAGGGGCGTTCTATGCTACAGGACCGCTCAACTGTTCGGAAGTTGCGTGCTGCCTTAGACCAGCATGCCTCACCCGCACCAAAAGCTGGTCGTAGTGTACCATTTCCGCGTCTATCACCTGGCGATCAAGAACGAAAGTTTGAGAGATTTATCCGTGCTATTAGGAAAGTTAACAATCTCTCAGATGCACGGCGGTTTCGAAGTGAGGTGTCCAGCCAACTTAAAAGGGATGAAGTGAAAGAAGGTCAGGACCCAGTTTATTTGCGGCGTCTCAACATTGGTAAGAGGATCCTGGATCAGAGAGTCCAACAACTAGCAGCAGGTGGGGATCGCAGAGGCTCTTTACCTACATCGACTGGACGTAATGGGACTCAAGCCTCAACACTTGAGACTGCCTCACTGATAGATATTCTGCATGATCCATCTGCGCTTTCTTACTTTATGGAGTATATGGATCGACAGAATCTCATGCCTATAGTCCAATTCTGGATTGTTGTTGATGGCTTTCGGAATCCTTTAGAAGATGACATGGTGGAAGATGATGAAATCCCGTCGACGTTGCCTCCATGGACCATGGCGGATAGAGCCGACCTTGCACAGATCAATGAAGCATATCTATCCAAACCAGAATTAAAAGTACCGGAAACCTCAAGGCAGCTTGTCCGAGACTTCCTCAAAGCTGGAAAGGGTGCAACCCCCAAACAATATTTCCTTGCCAGAAGAGCAATTCTGCAGGCTCAGACAGCTGCATTGGAATCAATGCAAGCAAGTCATTTCAATAACTTCAAGAAGTCCGATTTGTTTTACAAATGTTTAACATCCCAGGAGGCGACTATGAACCTTCAACCTCCACCTTCACCAGTTGCACCATCAGAACTAGTCACAACGCCACAAAAACCTGCAATCCCACAACGACCACTAACTCCCCAACCTTTACCACCAAAACCAAATCCTATCTCAAGGGTTTCAAATAGATTCATCTCAAAGAAAGGAGACTTGCGACGAGTTGCTGCCTCCTCTTCCGATTTGACGTCTTCGAATAACCATTTAGAAGAAAACATAGATGCTTCTCGACGTTCTCTAGACGATCAAACCTCATCACCACTATTTGATGACGATGATTTCGACAGTGAGGCGATGGTTAGTTCAATTCATAGCATTGATCAAGAGCCTGAAACTATCGTGCCTGATNAAAAAAGTCGTCCAAGCAATGGAAGAGGCATTGAACACAATTATGGAAGACAAACAAAATGTGGAGTTGCGTGGGTCACTATTTGGAAATGATGATATAGACTCCCCAAACACCAGCATTTTATCGCCTAACGATGATCATTCCATACGAGGCTCAATGGATCATAAACGAGCGGAGTTATTTGGAAAGGAACGCGAGAAGCCGAGTATTGCATCTCTAGGTCTTGTCAATACCTCCTCTCGGATTGGTGTCTTTACAGATGATGATTTATTTCCAGATGAGGAGAAATACATCCAGGACGAACATGAGGATCCTGAGGAGGACGAGGAGCAAGATTATGAAGATGATATTCATGAGGCTGCTCCAGGTGACCTCGGACTAGCAGAAGCCATCACTGCGCTTACCACAGATATCGATCGATTAATTGCCCAAGAAGCTGTAATTGATTCCTTGACACGCAAAGCAGAACTCACGAATAATACTGCAGAACTTAGAATTCTCCGCAAGTCTAAAGCTAGTTTGCAACGGGAGATTCGTCGGAAAGAGCTTCAGAGACAGCAATATATCATTCAGGAAAGTGACAACAGTCTCTATGGCCGTTCAACCATCAAAATAAAGTCTATTATTGTAGGGAAAGACGACGACGGGCGAGAATACGCCATCTACGTCGTGGAGGTGCAGCGGAAAGCCGGCGAGCAGATGCCAGCAGCGACTTGGACTGTCACACGTCGTTACAGTGAGTTTCATGAGCTCCATCAGCGCTTGCGAGTCAGATATCCTTCAGTCAGAAACCTTGAGTTTCCACGGCGACGGATGGTTATGAAACTACAAAGTGATTTCTTGCACAAGCGCCGGGTGGCACTGGAGAAGTATCTACGAGAGCTTCTCCTCTTGCCTGATGTATGTCGAAGTAGGGAATTAAGGGCNTTTTTTATCGCAAAGTGTGGTTGCATCTGGTGCAGATATCTTCGACCCTCAAGATAAGAAAGATATAATGACTAGACTGTATAATTCAGTTACGGATGGCGTTGAAGATATTCTGGGTAATATTCCAGTATTAGATCAGCTCTCTGTTGCCGGCCAGAACCTGTTATCGGCAGCGACCAACCAATTGATGACGATGCCAGCAACTATCGCAGAGGATCCAATATCTGCTGCCGAGGCAGAAGCTGAATTGAATGCCTTTGAGGATCGCGAACTGGAACCATTTGTAAAACCTATCTGCGATATCTTCCTAGAAGTATTCGAACTGAATCGTGGCAATAACTGGTTGCGTGGGAGAGCTGTAGTGGTGGTTTTACATCAGCTTCTTGGTGGAACTATCGAACGTAAAGTTCGTGAAAATGTCAAAAGCCTTATTCAGGATGATGCACTCCTCAAATATATTGAGATGCTCAAGGACAATATGTGGCCAGGAGGGCAACTTAAACGGGACCGCATTCCTCGAACAAAAAGCGAAAAGTCCAAAAGCCGTACTGAAGCAAGTGTGATGCTGGCGACACTAATACCAGACTTGGCTGCCAGTGTTGTTGGGAGGGCTAATGCTCAAGCTGCAAGTCGAAGGATATTTGCCACTTTCAATAATCAGAGACTTAAGTAAGTAAACTTAGCCCTTGGATATTTTGCTTTGTGCTAATGTCTCGTAGTTCGCACTTGGTTTTCACTCTTCTTGACGAGATCATTAACGTATTATTTGGGGATTTACGGCATTGAGGGTTTGATTTTAGCAGTGGCGCCACGGAGTTCAAATTTATGAAGGATTGCATCGTAAGGAGTTTAGTGTTCTGGAGCAGATATCCTAGTAGATGGTCCTAAACCGTCACCGTCTCTTGTCTATATGTTGGAATTGATAGAACTATTCAGCCGAGTTAGCTTCGTAGAATGACTCTTAACGAGCAAATTATCACTCTATTGCCCTAGATGTCTATGCAGGTCCTGGGGAATGGGTTTCAATTAATCATCCTAGATATGTTGTTGTTCAGCATGACCGAGGCATCATAGCCCAAGTGACCTATGCAAGGACCCCGCAACCCCGCCAAATCCACAAGGCTGAGAAGGCTAATAAACGCAACCTCGTCATGCACTGCTGCTTCCGACTCCCACAACCACCTTCAGTATGCAACCCACAAACCAGGCCTCAGCCACCCTAAAAACAGCAGATTCTTCATTTAAATTCCCTCGAGAATATAACTTTCCACCCTTTTTTAGCCGACAACCTATTAGTACAACCTTCCACGCACAAGCCCAGAAATGGGCCACGTTGATCCTCTCCTACTGCCGCGCGCAGAGACTGTGGAAGCTCTCACTCATCGATGCTCTTGATACTGAGCTCTTTTGGAACAAATCTATTGGGAAGAAGATGAGTTTGAATGATGCGCGAGAGGTGGTGGACTTTATGCGCAAGGAAGGAAGGGCAGAGTGGGTTGGTGCAACGGGTAAGGGAGCCGAGGGAGAGAAGAATGTTGCTTGGATTTACTGGAGGAATCCGGAGGAATGGGCTGGGGTTATTGCAGATTGGGTATGTACTTGGGAAAAGAAGAGCCAAATAGTGATGCAACCTCTCGAGTGAATTATGGACTTATTTTTGATTACTAGGTTGATGAGACAGCACAAAAGAATACAGTCTTGACACTGTATGAGTTAGCCGAAGGCGATGCTACAGTATTGCAAGGTATTTTCATCCTTTCACTTGCCACGTGCGGATTTTTAGTAACAAAGAATCTCAGAATTTCATGGAATAGACCCAGAGTTACTACAGAAGGCTCTTAACATCCTAGTGAAGCGAGGCAAAGCACAGATCTTTGGACAAGAAGATCAACAGGGTGTGAAATTTTTCTAATTATGATATGCCATTATGATGTAAATCAGCTTTAGCGTCTCAAACGGTTGATATTTTCACTAAATACAGGGAGTTTCGGTCTAGAGATATCATTACTACAAACACTAAATGACCTCCAATAATCATTGCTCATAAACCATCTTACACTGATGGATGAAACCCAAGTTCCTATAACATGGCCATTTACTCCCAAGATAACGCCAAAACAACAAATTGCAGATCATGCATTGGTTGCAAGGTATTTCGATTTCCACTTTAGCTCTTGGGACAAAGCTACTTCCAACAACCATTCAGGCTGAACAATTCTCGGCTCCATATTACCTCCTTTTGCCATCTCCTCGAACTTCGGCCAGAGCTTTCTTTCTTCTGGTCTAAGGCCAGTCACTAGGTATACTGGTTCACCTCCACTCTCATCCTCTTCTGGGTTTACCTGCCTAATACTAGCGCCACTTCTCGCCCTATACACATAGAAAAGGCCTCCATTGGCTTCAACGATGGATTTGTAGGTGTCAGGGCCGTTCGGCACCTCAGCGGTGCAATATATTGGTATACCACGTAATAATTGGCGTTTATTCGCTTTGGCTCTTGCGAGACTATCTTTCAACTTCATGTCAAATTTCTTCTCGTTTTCTTTGTCTTTGAGGAGGTAGTCATTAACGTCTGGCAACTCCCCCTCGACGATGCATTTATCAACGAATTCTGAGGAAAGAATAATCGGACTAGCAGCTAAGACACAAAGAAATTTCTGTGTCCTAACAATACCAGGCGCTGCCACATGCGTGCAGTTATTTGGGTCAGTGGTGATCAAAATACCAAGGTCCCGAAGCTTCCTCTGTAACAACGTCAGAATTGGCTAGTACGGTTTCGTTGCTCTCCCTTACCTTATCCGTATCCTCCTTGTTCGGGTTATTAAGCCAGCCTTTATAGCCAGTCAGCAGCAGGCGAACGGTTATAGGTGGCCGACTGGTCTTAACCCTCTTCGGTGTCCTTTCCTCCTCTGAATAGTGTTCGTCTTCAACATTGGTAGCATGAAGGGGGCTAGAGCTACGATCTTTAGACCTCTCTTTGTCTAATTGGTGAGCAGCTCTCTTTCCTCCCCACACTTGTCCACCTCGCTTCTTCTCTTTTTCATATAACTCAATATCAGGGGCCAAGTCGTGAAGTTTCGACATAGCCCTATCTTTAGCGCTACGGCTATTTGTCGATGATGGAGTGTATGGACTCTCATTCTCCTTTCCTACGCTAATGCGCCTGTTCACAGAAGGGGTAGTCATAAGATGCTGCTTTGTTATATCATCTGAGCCAGCTTTAGCCTTTGGTGTAGGTTTGTTAGTTTTTGACGGTTTTTCTTTGACCCGACTAATCTGACCAGACTCAAGCTCATCAGCTTCTCCGTCATTATGTGTATCGGACATCTTCGCGCTCTCAGAATTATGTTCCCTGTCATGCATTGCCGCTCTAGGTGGTTGAGGATCATCAGGTCTTGGGGTTGGATCGCATGGGAAATATTTGGATTTCAACACTTCTTCATCGAATTGCGTCTGTCCTACAACTTCACCTAGATTCGTTCTTGGGGGGAAATGCGTATACCGAGGATTGGTCAACGTTTGCATTTGGCATTTTGCATAGCTTTCCTCAAGCCATAGGTGGTTTATCATATGTATATTCCACTCCGCAGCTGCTTGGCACTTTTCACTTGATTTTCTTGCAGTAACAAGATGGGTATTGTCTTGCTTCATCGACTTCGTGAATGTAGCTCCTGAAGCTGCTACAAGGTTCTCAAGATAGATGCGGGCTTCTCCACCATAGTTGGAAAGGGTAATTCGGTAATCCTGGAAGCCTGGTATGCCACCCTTCGGTAAGGGGTAATGCAGCAATCTACGTAACGGAGAAGTCCACTCGTTGTGCGTGATAAGGTGGTAGAGCCAGGACAAGTTACCCACATCCTTACCATCACGACAAGCAAACACGTAGTCCCTGCCCTCACGATAGTGGCAAACGTACATATTGGCATCATGCACTGAATTCGTCATTGATCCACCACCTCCTTCGATAAGCTGTTCAATGACACCCCGCAGGCGGTTTCCAAGACCAAGATCATCTGAGAGCATGACATTCTTGCCTTTGAACACATCAAGACAACGTTTATCCGGTGAATCAGTTGGGGTAGGAAGATATTTCGGCCGGGGAGATGTAGCACCTTCGAGAGTAGATATTCTTGGTATCTGCACTGATTCATCTGCTGTCTTCGAAAATACTTCTGGATTTGGCAACAAATACGGGACTTCGTCTATTCGCTTCCCAAGTTTAAGGCAATCATCAAACCTAGACAGTGTTAGCCTTGAGATATAATATTACCGAACGAACATACCAATGAGGGAGCACAATCTTTGCTTTAAGTTTCTTCTCCAAAGCCTCCTTGCACTTATCATTGTCAACTGTTAATGCACAAATATGAGTGGTTTGCCTCGAAATGCTATTGGATTCCATTCCACCCATGGCAAGAACTGCGCCAATGATAGCATCTTTATCACCTGCTGGAAGGTCGGCGCAACTGATATTGACGTTGGAGAAAATGAGATTTGGGTCGGGATTGAAAGGACGCATTTGAGCTGCCTTATTCTTCAACAGTGACTGTGTGATCCAGTTTGGAGTTACCACTGGAATCAACTGCTGACGCGCCGCAGAGCATTGAGGGAAGTCCGAAGTTGTAGAGATAATATGCGTTAGATCTGTCAGATCGATAGTGCCATCTAGTGCGGTCTTCTTAACAATGCCAGCATGGTTTTTCAAGGTTTGTTCTAACTACATCCACATCGTCAGGCTACGATGCACGAATTGTATAAGCTACGGTGCCAAGAGGGAACGTACCTCAACGGCTAGCTTTAGAGGAAGGTCTCTGCTAGGAACGATTGCGAAAACGCAGTACTCAAAAAGTGGATTTCCTTTACCCCTATCCATCGCGACTGTGTTGCTGCAGTTTCAGCATTCCAATAATACTGTGTCGTGGTTACCACTTGTAGAAGTTGAGATGCGCTCAAAGAAATGTTGACGCGACTGGTAGCGTATTCCCATCGTGAATAAATCGCGCTAAATTTTAGTCGTGCCTAAATTGATTTTTCGGTGCGCGACATCACATGACCATATCTGACTCCATAAGACAATTCCTGTTGTATTGCAACCCATCACGATGCATATTGAATTATCTAAGATGAGTGTGCTCTATTATATTCATTAGAGCTCACATGTAGCCCACTATATTCCCTTTTAACGATAACGTGCTTGATCTCTGAGTTTCAACTATCAAACTTGCTCTCTTCGGTCGCCGAGTGCGAGTGCCTCGGCTCATCGGCCAAGCTAGAAGGACAATATCCAGATGAAATACTGAGGTTTACCCAACTTAATATCTTTCCAATTTGGCCCTCGTAGATAAACTCTAAGAAGCATAATCATTAAGAAGCAAGCTTCTTTGCTATATGCGATAATAGACTTTTTTTGCACTTTGTCACTATTACACACGGCTACAATGGCGTCCCAGGTCTTCCAGATCAAAGAACATGTATTAGAATGTCAACATATCCGAGAATATCCTCGTGCGACTGCCCAATCACAGGAAGATACCCTTTATCTATCTATCAAACAGTATATTCCATTAGACAACCCGAATCCTCAAGACGGTGATGTGACAATCATTGGAGCACATGCTAATGGTTTCCCGAAGGTATGAGGACCATCCGAAACTCAAATAACCCATGTTAATCTAGTTAGGAATTGTATGAGCCTTTATGGGAAGATGTACTTGCACGATCAAAAGAAAATGGGTTTCGAATCAGAGGAATCTGGATTGCCGATATAGCAAATCAAGGGGCCAGTGGTGTCCTCAATGAAGGTCGTTTGGGCAATGATCGTGGGTGAACCCATAATTCTTACTACCTCACGACAAAATGATACTAACATGATAACCAGCTTCGTGGCTAGACCATGCCCGAGACTTGCTTCACATGGTGAACCACTTCCGCAAAGATATGCCACAACCGCTTGTAGGAGTCGGCCATTCGATGGGTGGGAACCAACTAGTAAACTTAGCATTGATGCATCCAAGACTTCTCTTCAGTCTAGTCCTTCTAGATCCAGTTATCCAAGCCCAGGCATCACAACCACCTTCAGAAAAGCATGGGCCCGGCCCAGCTTCAGCATCGACATTCCGACGGGATCTCTGGCCTTCGAGAGCTGCTGCTGAGGAAGCTTTCCGTAAGCAGAAATTCTATCAGACATGGAACCCCAAAGTGTTCGATCGCTGGCTTAAGTTCGGTATTCGGGAAACCCCTACACAACTATATCCGGATGAAAAGGGATCGATCACTTTAAGTACTACAAAGCATCAAGAGTGTTTTACATTCTTAAGGCCGAGCTGGGAAGGCATGAGCGAGGACGGAGAAGCTGTCATAAACCGCTCTCTAATCCCAGACATGAATCCAGATAGCCCTGTCAAGTTTCCTTTTTATAGGGCGGAACCTCCGAATACTATGATGAGACTTGGGGAATTGCGACCTAGTGTACTATATATCTTTGGAGGCACGAGTCCCATGTCGTCTCCACCAGAACGGAAAAAGAAGATAGATATAACGGGAATTAGCACTGGAGGCAGTGGAGGTGCCAAGGCGGGTCGGGTGATTGAGATTACGCTAGAGGATGTCGGACATTTGGTGGCTATGGAGGCAAGTGAACAGTGCGCTGATAGTATTACGAGTTGGCTTGGTCCAGAAGTTAGACGGTTTAAAGATGAAAGGGAGAAGTACGTAGAATGGACGGAAAGAAGCATCAGGGATAAGACAACACTATCGGAAGAGTGGCAGAAGCGGATAGGTGGTCCCCCAACTAGAACGAAGGCAAAGATGTGAATGTGTTCTAGAATGATTTGCTTATAATGATATAATTTGGCTATACCATAGCATATATTAGTCTTTCCCCTTTCCTCTACATCTACACGCCTGCAAGTTATTATTATACGGAGCCAGTCAATGGTGCTTTTCACGTCGGTATCACTCGCCTTCCTCTTCCGGAGGTACCCAAACGAGTACGCCGTCCTTGTGGGGTTTCATGCCTTCTGTTGGTGAGACTTTGAGAACCTTTTGGAAGTATCGATCCCGAATAACACAGCGAATGGGTCCAATCCATGCCCCGCGGACAAACGGTAGCAAGCGAAATCTCACTGTGTGTCGAGATAGAGGAACAAGCTGTAATATCGATTGCTTTATGCCAGAAAAGGCAAATTCCTCACTCGGTTCCATGACAAGACTGAAGGTTAAAAAGTGGATTGAAGGATTCTCAATGGTAACGTCAAAGTGTATCATTGACGATATAGTTCCTGAATATGACACAGCACCAAGCACCCGCGGTTCGCTGCTAGAAACCAGAAGGCGAGGAACTGGTAATATGGTTGCATTTACGGGGGACTCCTCTATATCCCTACGCCACCTTATCACAAAACACACATCGAGAGTGGCTGTCCCTCGGTCGTCAAGAGAATGCTTCCGCGTAAATACATCGAATTGTGCTTCTTCGATGCTTTTAGGGTTGATTCGTAAGCCGCCATCAGGTATCTCCGATATTTCTTTCGTATTGCAATGGATCCCACCATTCATACCTAAGATTTCCACATCCACCTCTTCAACCACCAATGTTTCTGATGCAAAAGAGGCATATCGCGTAGTCAAGCACCATTTTTGAGCTAGGCCGGTAGCGTATTCAGCACCATGTCCACCAACAGTAAAGTCTTCAGTATCTTCATGAGAGAAGAAGCTTGGCCACAGATCAGGATGGATACGTGGAGAGAAGTCATAGTTAGCCTCAAAAGGATTTATGATAGAAAGTTGAATAGATGTTGAGCACGATACTGGGGTTTCCACATCAGAAACAAGGCGATAGGCTGCTTTGGTAGCCACTTCAAAGACCGCAGCTAGATCCATTGCCGGAATAGATATCTCAACAATTGTAGATTTCGAAGCGGGAATAGTTCCTAGAGAGACTTCACAGCTATCTGCATCTCCGCTCTGCCACTCTTCTTCCTCTGAGGTATCAACTATCCTTAGGAGAGGCTGCGGGGGATCTTCTCCTCTTAGCTGAACTTGGAGATGAGTAATCGAATCCGCTTCCTCCAGGTTTACAACCTCGATCCGAAGGCGAATATGTTCGTTTGTGTAGTATTGCTCTTGCAGACCAAGATACTTAAGCCCCATCTTTGGCGGCTTGGGTTGAATTGCAATAAGAGACGGGTTAAGACGCGCAACTTTCCTTCTTGTGAGATGCTGGTCAAACCAGACAGAAGGAGTGTTCCTTTTTTCAAAACTAAGGACATACTCAAGATCAAATTTATCATTGCTGATTGAGAACTTCGCGGTTTTGGCCTTCGCATCTCCAGATTCTCTCAGAAGGCTGCTGAATTCGAAAACCCTCATCCCACCGGGCAAAACGCTGAGGTTACATTCTCCTTCTTGGGTGGTCCGATTGGTATATGTAGAGAATGCAGTAGATTCAGGTCCGTGATTTGCCAATGCCGTCTCGGATAAATTAACTTTACAGTAAGATAGATCTGACTGCTCAGTAATTTCTTGGCTCGCACTATGCCGTAGAATAATTGGCTTCATGCTGCCCTGGAATTCTATTTTTATTTCATCAAAGATCACCGGAGCTGAATTAAGGAGAGCAGTCGAAGTGATAGCTAGCTGGGAAGAGCAACTTTCTCCAACCTTTCCTTCCGCATGCTCGAATACATAGGTTACTGAAAGGAAAGAATGGATTTCTTGGTCTCGGAGGATAACATTTGGTTTGATTTTAACATTTTCAACACCATCCAAGGACTTCATGAGATTGTAGCGCCAGTCTCGCCGTGGGGAGAAATCTAAATACAGTTAGCTATGACTGGTAGTGGGTATCATAAAATATACTTTGATCTAATAACTCCCAATCCACAGCTAAGACAGTGCTTCCGTCTCCAACATGTGCTGCAGCAGTCCGTAACGCCCACGCGATTTCCTCAACAGCAGTCCACCAACCTTCTCGTCTATATGACATAGTCTGCCAAAGAGGACGTAAAAGCATCAAAGCATCACTCCATGACCCTTGTCTCAAGGATTCATTACCTAACTGAAGCTGTACTTCCTGTGTAAGACGAGACTGCCCTCTTCGGTCGAACTCAGGGACCGCTCTCTTTAACACACTTATAATAAGTTGGGAATGGTCAACACCTTCACGGCCAGGAAGTGGGTTCTCTATATGAGGCTCAGGGCACAGATATGTATCATATGTATAGACTTTACTAGCAATTTTGGATGCAGGTGATGAACCAGGTGGAGACCTATCCTCTTCTGGAATTGCCAAAGCAAGAACGCGACGTGCGGAGAGGTGATTTGCAGCTATCTGGAACCAGTACCCTGGGTGGTGGAGATGCTCCCACGGTTGTAGTCGTTCTGTTGCAGGAATTGTCTTCTCTGGCGAGAGAAATATTGTAGTAGATGAAAGAGTGAATTCTGGGAACTCAACCTTCTTTATGACCTCCGCCATAGTGAGAGCCCATCGGCTCTCCCAAGCCTCCCATCCGTATGTGGACGACCCTTTGCCTCTGCGATCTACGAGATCGCGGACTCTATCCCGGTGTTGCTGCCACCGGCGAACAGCAGCTGTAGGAGTACCAAGCCAAAGCAAGCAGCGTAAAATTCTCATTGCGAGAACATCAGCTAATAATCGTGCTTCATTCCAACGTGGATTCCAGTTTGCAATAACTTCAAAAACTTCAGGACCAAATAAAGTGTCATAGCTACTCTCATAAGCACGAATAGCGGCATCCATCTCCTGGCGAAACTCCGCAAAGACACCCAGTTTGAAGTCATATCGCACATTCCACCCCTGACTAGATAAAGATTGTGATGTACCGGAATTGAGTGGCGATGTCGGTGAAGCAATAACCCCCCTATTTCGTTTCTTCCTTGAGTGTTTACTCAGATCCCTATAGTATTCTATACTGAGCGGGTAGGCTGTGGATTGTATATTTTCGACGAATGCCTGCAGTTCGACTGCAGAGCTGTTCGGTGGTAAAAAGAAAAGAGATGTCTTCGAATCTAAGCCAGTTGCTCTACGAATATTGGCAAGACGGTCTTCAATATCAGGGGCCTGTAAAGTAGATTTATCGCTCATTAGGGCCACTATTAGGCGAGTCTTATATCTAGCTAGAACCTCCTTGGTCTGATTGATGTCTGTTTTTAATTGATTATCATGTAAAGAAGACATATTTGGATCAGAGTCAAAAGCATAGAATGAGACATAGGCGCTAGGAATCTGATCCTGGTGTTTATCAATCCATCTTGGATCTATTAGGCCGTCGGGAAATAAAGGTGACCCAGGTGTCAAGGGAGACAAGGGAGAGTGTAGAATAGGTTTCGATGATTCAGTGGGGCTTCTAGGGTTGAAGGGTATGCCGGAGCCCAATGCCACCTGAGAACGACGAGCAGGGAGAGTGTAGTTCTGTGGAATGTTAGTGGTGTAGCAAACCCAGCTTGACTCAGGATGCAAGACCTACCCTTCCAACTGTTTTGATCTTGAATTTCTTCTGCCGTCCATGTTCACGAGAATTCCATGCAAGATTTCTAGCATCGGTGTCCTTGAAGTATTTCAAAAGCGCCCGCGCATCTTCCGTATCCACGACCGGTATGCTGGAGGAAATTTGTGGTCCCTCTAGCTTCAATTGAGGTTCATTTTGCGAATCGGGAGTTTGGAATGATCCTAACCCGGATACAAATAATAATGGAACATTATGAGCAATATATTGCGGCGCGTAGTCATCCATGACGGCGTGTGCCTAAAACCTCCATCAGCATACATAGGTTACCCAAGCCATTCACAGCGGTCCTAACGAGAGCCTCTTGCGACAAATCTAGTCACATTAATCAAAGGCCGGAGTTGTAAGTCCATCATACCACGGTTACACTTTCTTGAAAATCATGATCGAAGAGGATCGAAAGCTATCTGGTATTCCTTTTGGCTCGTCGTATTTCGTCAGTGAAATTCATCGGCCATACTTTGGACAACAGGTTAGCGCACGTCGCAAGAAATATTGCCGAATCTTGCCGCCTTCGGCCAGTTCAAAGTCCGTAGCTGGGCATCTCCGCTCTCCAAATGTGACCATTTCTTAGTCTGAATTCTGTCTATGTAGGACACATTGTTTTACGTGTGACGCCGCGTGCCCGCATCGATCAGTACCGTTTCCACTCTTTTATCTAATAGAAAGCTAGCCATCCAGGCAAGGACACTATCGTTGGTGGTGCCAACAACAGACAGGTTGACTGTAGTGACCTCTGACTACTAGAACGACCCCTGCCTTGCGCAGACTCAAAGGTCTAGTTTAAAACCTCATCATGGCATCTCAAGCTGCTATTTTTGCGGAAACTATAGCTGGCATGAAAAAGGCCATTAAAAGAAAGGCATACGGTAGGGCCGAGAATCTGCGCCCCAAATCAAACGCGGCAGCTAACCACATTCTCCAACACAGACTCTGATTCCGACGAATCGATTACTCAGATCACAAATAGAGGAAATAAGTTAAGAAAGAAATCAAGATACGTTCATGAGGGTCAATTGGCGCATCCGAGTGGCCCCGTCGTATACAAACGGGTGAGCAAACTCCACGTCAACATTTGCGATTTGTCTACTTGTTATCCAGACCGTCCTTTACGTTTACTGATGCTATGACCAGCGGATTGAGCATGCAGGATTCTACCGCGACATAATAAGTCGCAAACCACCTTTAATCGACGAGGATGGTTATGAAGTGGATAGCGAGGATGACGATGAGCGAGCAGAGACTGCGATGGTGGCCGCCGCAGAATTTGACCCCTATGCCGATGTTAGAATTGAGCGTAAGGATACTTCCATAGTTGTTAGGATGTTCGCTGACCACATCTCAAAAAGACCTCCTTGCTCCGTTGACAGCTGCTTCCGACCTACCTGACCATCCTACACTCTCCAGACCCTTCACTTCGAAGACCGTTACTGAGCTCACAAAACATGTTGGCGCGATGTTACAAAAGGAGAGATCTTCGCTTTGGAAAATCAGGCATCTTTTAACACGGTTTAGTGGAGACAACACTTGGATCCCTTGTGAAATGGTGGAAACAGAAAATGATTTTACTTTATTCGGCGATGATCGAGACCGGCATCATAGGAACGATATCGTAAAATCAATACCAAAAGATGAACTAGATGGGAGATCAACAGGAACACTCGCATCAGAAGATATTGTCATGAAAAATGGGGAACAAACCGTCACTGCTGAACGGTCGGTGGAACCCAGCGGAGAAGGCAGCGATGATGCTGTCCGCGGTGATCGCGGTATTGCAGGCAACACAGGTGGACAAAGTGAGACAACCCCAACCGAAAATGGACTCGTGAATGGTCCGTCGTCAGGTATCCCCAAGGAGAAAAATAGCGAAACTGTCTCCCCGAACGAGGCACCGGAGGTCACGTCGGGAGGGAATGAAAATTCAGCTCCAACGGAAACAAAATCCGGGGCTACCGAACGATTAGCTTCACCTCAACTAGCTTCTAAAGTTGCAGCTAATAACCCAGAAACGCCAGCAGAAGGAGTCGATGGTGCGAATGCCGAGATTATAACTGACCAGGAGGATCTCCCAGCACCACATCGCATGAGGACCCGGGCTCAGGCTCAAGCTGCGTCTGACAATAATACTATAAGTCGAAATAGATCCCCTACCCCAGAATCCGATGAAGAGGTCATCCATCCATATTTCCTCGCTCCTTCGTGGTCTCGCCCAGAACGTGATCTTGGCTTACCTCAACATGAAGCAGATGATACAAGAAGGTTATTGCAACTATATATACAGAAGCAGGAGGAAGTCTGCCGGGGCCTCCAACGACTTTATGAGGGCCTATACAGAGCAGAGCGCTATCGAAAGCTAGTTCTGAAATGGGCTAAAGCGGAGGCTCATGTTGGCATTAATCGGGATATGTCTGATGGTGAAGACTGGTACGATAAAGAGGAATGGGGTCTAGATGCAGATCTGAAGAAAGGTCAGGATGAAGAAGAAGAGGATGCAGCAACAACAGCGAAAAAGACGAGAACAAGAAGACAATAATGATGGTTTTAGGTTATCGGATTGGGGCAAATCGCAATTGGAGTTTTCAAGGATCTGGGAGGAGTAAGACCACTGAGCTTTAGCATTAGGATCTCGGGCTAGAATATAGATATGGTGCGTACTGTACATGAGTATCGTCATCCATGTCGTATAATAAAGTTCTCAAGTTCTCAAAAGCAGAATGACGTGAGTCAATGTCGGCATCCCTAAAATGGAGGTTGGTGGGGTTTCTGATCCGCACCGCCCGTCGCCCCACGTTCGAGTTCGTCCTTGGGGCAAGCGAGCCAAGGCTAAATAAATTATACAAGCTCGACACGTCAATGTTACCTGCCACATACAACTTCTACATCTCATAGAATTTTGAAACGCACACAAAGAACCAATCTTCTTCACCCTATTCACATAAAATCATGTTAGGGTTAAACGATTATAGCAGAGGTCTTGTAGACTTCGACCAGAAAAGTTTGGCTAGTAAGACAAAGTCGGAGCTTATTCCTGTCAAGTCAATTCTAACCAGGAGACACCAGTTACTGCTGCATCAATTGCCTTCAATCCGATATTTTGGAAGTAGGTTATTCCATGCCCTTTTTACTCTGTTGTCTAGTTAAAGCTAAGTTTGATATAAGCACTGTCGCACGCCAAGGTACACACTCTCACATCCCATCTAGCGAGCTTATTTTAACAAATTAATATCAGAATACCACAATAAAGTTCTAACGAAGCTATTCGGCGGCAATTCACGCCTAGCATGCTATGGCTTAGCTGTGGCAATCTTTTCCCTTGGCATATTCCGCGATATGCTTTACGAGCAAGCTCTTCGTGCCCAGCCATCTCATCCATTATTGCAAACCGATTTGGCCAAGTTTGCTTCCTATGCCCTACTAGTCTGTGGTAATATCCTAGTTTTGTCCTCTATGTGGGCTCTTGGTGTGACAGGCACATATCTCGGTGACTATTTCGGCATCCTGATGGATGATATGGTCACTGGTTTCCCGTTCAACATCACAGATGCACCCATGTATTACGGTTCAACCATGAGCTTCCTTGGAACGGCCATCCTGTATGGAAAGCCTGCAGGAATTCTACTCACCGCCGAGGTGCTGGTCGTTTATCTAATTGCTCTGCGATTTGAAGATCCTTTCACCGCTGAGATTTACGCAAAGAGAGCTAGGGCTCAAGAGAAAAGGGGCAAGACTGGAAAGAAAGAGCTTTGAAAAAAGAATTNAAAAAAGGTTCAGAATATATCTTGGGGGAAATCTGGGATCGGGGTACGGGGAATAAGAGAATGCGGGCAATGTGGCTTCTCCCGATCAAAAAAGCATTGAAATTAGATTTGCGGGGAGCTCACTGCTCTAATCTTAGAAGTTACGTATGAGATGACTTTTTCAACATTAGCAGGCGTTGCTTAGATATCAACTACTTGGCATCCAGGGCGTTTGGGTAGCAAGTGGGTCTGTAGGACAGTACTTGCAAAATATAAATATAATATTTCTACCTGAACCAAAATTTCTTTGCAAGTCTTACACCTATGAATAAATCTATGAGCAAAGTCAACCCACAAGTTTGTTGAGTCAGGACATCTACATGTAATGCAGGCTTAAAGTCACTCATATTTCCGGATAGACATCACTATTCTTGGTCAGTATGATTGGCATCTTCCTGCTATATATCAACCACTTACGTTCTTCGGAGTAGAGGCATGGACTGCTTTCTCTTCTCTCTGTAGTCCAAATCAATATCAACCACGGCAATCTCAGGCTCACTGCCATCTCCGATGATTTCTACAAGTTTTTCACCCCAGGGTCCAATGACCATGGAGTGACCATAAGATCTTCTCTTTTCATTGTGTAGTCCTGCCTGGGCTGCGGCTATTATATACGCCTGAGTCTCAATAGCTCTTGCTCTCAGAAGTGTCTCCCAGTGCGCCTCTCCAGTTGGCACAGTAAATGCTGAAGGGTATGTTATAATCTGGGCATTTTGACGCTTAAGTGCTAGACTGATCTCAGGAAATCGAAGCTATTGTATGATAAGTCTATACTCTTACATACTTAATGCGACCTAGGAAGAGACTCACATCAAAACAAATTGTCAGCCCTACCCGACCTAGGGGTGTCTCAATAGGCGGTACAATATCATTACCAGCTTCGACAACGTTACTCTCCTTTAAAGCTCCGTAGTCAAATAAGTGAAGCTTATCATAGTAATAGCCAGGAGCAATTTCTCCCTTTTCATTTATCCAGCAACTTCTATTTCTAATTTTACCATTTTCAGCTGGGACATGGATCCCGACGTTTATTGCCAGAGATGATTTCTTAGCAGCTTCTCGTAACCCTAAAACAAAAGGACTCGAGTGCATAGGCTGTGCAAGGGCTATTGACTCTTCTGGGCTCGATGCAATATAATCCGTAGCTTCTGGCAGGAAAAGAGCCTAGGTTACGTGAGCAATTGAGGGAGGCAAAGGAACAGAGAGGACTTGCTTTGGCTCCTGCTTCTACGGTCTTTTTGACTAGTACTTGGCATAATGCAAGATTATGGCTCATAGATGCTGTTGAGCATAGCTGTCCCACAGCCTACCCGGTGATTAGAAAGGTACAAGGCTTATCATTTAGAAGGAAAATTACTTACTGCGATTGCCATGACTGGCGAGTACTAAATGAACTGTAATGGCAAGATATGCTTTGCGAGAATATTTCGCAAGAACAACGGTTTGATTCGCAGGATTATATACAAAACTACAGGCTCAGTAATAGATCATGGCATTTCCAGGGTCGTTTGATCAAGGTGGGGGTAGGATTCAAGAGAGTTAGTTGTTAATACTACGTACAGTCAAACTAAAAAATTTGATGACACCAAATTGTTAAGAAGACTCTTAAAAATTGTTCTTTAATATGTTCTATCATGTAATCCGTACTTTACAACATAGATGAGCCAACATTAACATGTGGTTGAACATCGGGGAGTACGGTATTGAATCCCGATAGTCCCTGCATAGATGCCTCAGGCTTCAAATTCCCAGCGGTGACGTTTTCCTCAATCACCACGATAAAGCGTTTCCTTCTCCCATCACACAATTACACGCAGAAGTTTCGGCAGATCCTGAGGTGCATGGAACCAAGTTTGCCTTTGTTCCACTAGTTATATATCGAAATGCTAGTGAGATTCTGAGCGAAATGTCTAATGGCAGTCAATCCAGGAAATCGTCAACATGTGAGGTTGTCTGATCGTGTTCCTGGTGGGATAATGACTTACTCTTTTACAGCATTCCATTTTATAGCTGGTTTAGGTTCTGGCATGCTCTCCGCGGTTCTTTTGCAACCCGCCGATCTCCTCAAAACGAGAGTTCAACAATCCGGCTCTAGCTCCTTGATAGTTACTATCCGCGAGATTGCGAAATCTCCCAATGTTATCCGGTCATTCTGGAGAGGGACCGCACCCTCGGTCCTGCGAACTGGCTTTGGATCTGCTATATATTTCACAAGTCTGAACACTTTGCGCCAAAAAGTTGCTAAATCAAATCTCCTCTACTCAATTGAGGCGGTCGTGGAAAAGGGCAGAAAACAAACTCATTCCTCATCCTTGCCCAAGTTGTCGAACATTGCAAATCTCATGACAGGTGCAGTGGCCAGAACTTTTGCAGGGTTCATTTTGATGCCCATGACGGTTATTAAGGTCCGATATGAGTCAAACCTTTACGCCTACAAGTCAATCGGCAGTGCCAGTAAGGATATTCTGAGGACCGAAGGCATCCGAGGATTCTTTTCTGGATTTGGCGCAACGGCAATAAGAGATGCACCATATGCCGGACTATATGTGTTGTTCTACGAACAATCGAAGAAAAAGCTTAGTTTCCTTTCCCAGAAAGTTCCCATAGCAGGGGAAATACATGATGGTATGAAAGGATCTACGTCGGCATCCATCAATTTTGGATCAGGCATATTAGCAGCTGGCCTCGCCACAGCTATCACCAATCCATTCGACGCCATCAAAACAAGAATACAGCTCCAGCCGAAGAGATACATCAATTTACTACACGCCGGGCGAAAGATGATCCGCGAGGACGGGATTAAGTCCTTGTTCGATGGCCTAGGCCTAAGAATGGGCCGAAAAGCTCTCAGTTCTGCTTTGGCATGGACTCTCTATGAAGAGCTCATTAGAAGAGCGGAGCTAGCTTTAGCCAAACCGCAGAGTCGAAGCGTTTTATGACGTCACACTCCTATTGAATGATTCGGCTTCACTTTGTATATTTATGACTGTACGATAGGATGTACAAAACTGGGGAATGCACTTATCTCACTTGTACAGTTTTATGGACCAAAAATAGTATTGAATAGGGTATATAAATTCGTGACGAAAGGAGAGTTAAAAGAATAATCATAAAAAATTAATCCACGCTCAGTTATTCCAAAAGATCTTAATTCATTAATATTTTCATATGTATCGTCCGTGTCTCATTCTTGTTAATATCAACGTGGTTTTCCACCTGCCAGGAAGGTTAGGAGGGGGGATGGCGAGGGTTTTCTCTCGTGTTTCTTCTTTCTCACAAACTCGAACTCGGGTTCTGAATGGTGGCGGTGGTAGTGCTCTTTCTTGCTGCTCTCTATGGCTAAAACCACTGGCTGTTGTCGTCTCTCACGAATTTCACGAGTGTGATTCCAAAGGAAATCCTGCTCGTATTCAGGAACCCATCGCTTGATAAGGACGTAATCTGGATCCTGATAAGAGGTTAGCATCCACCTCCCTATTGTTTGGATTTTGGAAACTCACCATATCAAATTCATAGTCAATCTTGTATGCGTTTAACGTCTCAATCGAAAGATATTTTCGGGACATCCTCGTGTATGTTGGCCTCTCTGGATCAATATCCTTTTCCTTTTTAGTGACGACAGCGATTTGTCTCTCGTCAAGACCCGATTTGCGCAGGTCTTCCTCGAGTCGCCTCTGGTACTCTGCCTCCCTCTCATCTTTTTCCTTTTTTTCTTTAGCAATTCTCTTTTCCTCCTCACGTTTATATTTCTCGACTGCATCCTTGGCTTCCTTTTCAAGCCGCTCCTTCTCTTCTTTAGCTTTCTTTTCGTCGCGCAGTCTTTGCAGCTCTAACTCCTTCTTGATACGTGCTTCTTCCTTTTCTTTCTCAGCTTGAGCCTTGTAAGATTCTAATTCTTTGCGAGCTTTAATGCGTTTCTCTTCCTTCTCACGCTCAGCTTCGAGCTTGAAAGCCTCTAATTCCTTACGGGCTTGTTCTAACTCATACAACTCACGAGGATCCATTGGAGGAGAATGGGAGTGGGAGTGAGTGGGAGCAGCGTAGGAGAGAGGGCGTGGACGAGAACTGGATCTACCACGAGCGGGCATAGGCGGCGGTGAAAGAACATAGCGATCGTCCTCGTACTCCTCAGGCTCATACTCGTTGTAGATTCTGTTATTGATAATAACGGGTTGTGGTGGTGGAGCAGGAGAGCTTTCTCGTCGCTCGCGGCCATGTGATCTGGAGCGGCGCAGAGCTGCACCAACCCCAACCTCCGGGACGAGATAATTGCTGGATCCATGTTGGTAATAAATTGGTCTCGTAACACGGGGATGGCGGTGCTCAGGGTAAATGACTGGTGAGTGACCTCGTCGGACTCTGATATCGAGCTCCTCGTCGTCCTCGTAGTAGCTCATCTTGCTAGTTCTTTCAAGTGCTAGACGTAGGGGGCTAGTCGTGTGCGCAACGTCCCGCTTGCACTATACACCTTTTGGCGGTGGGGGGAAACGCAGCGATAAAACACCACGTGCAGTGAGCAGCGGGATTCTGGTTGTGGATATAATTATTCCCTGGAGAACACGCAAGGAAAAGAAGAAATATTCGCTCCTACACCGTAAAGAAGAGAGTGCGATGTCGGTAGAATGAAGTTGTTCAGAGGTATGAAAAGATAGTTGGGTCAGCTGGAGGGGGGCATGGCAGTTTTAAGGTGTGACTATTGGCGGGGTTATGTCGTCTCACGCGCGAACGCAGCCCTACTGTAAGAGTAAGAGGAGGCGCCTCCGACCATCTGTAGCTAACCTAACCTCCCAGCCTCCTTGTTTGTGCAATTGTTTCAGTGGTGAATCTAGGCACGCGCTGATTGATCAAGCTCGCGTGTCTGAGAGGCTTTCACTCGCATGATGCATTAGATCTCCTCGAGGGGCCGCGCACGGAGGTAGTTCGGCTAGGCCTTCTTTGCAGACAGTGTTAAATGGAACTGTTTGAAACTGTAAGCGCAGATAAGGTTATTTTTACCCACAGACTCTAACACCAACACATCCTTTTAGTCCATCGCGGTGTCCTTTTCTTAGAAGGATCCAGAGTTGATGCCGTCGTTAGTGGTTGGTGCTTCCAAATGAAGGGCTGGTGCGTTTTGAACACCCGGTTCAACCTAATGTTTCCTTAGACGCTTTTCAGCTGGCCGGGATGCCGCAGCCTCCATCAGCCGCGGGGCATGGGCACGATGAGCAAGGTTCGTTACAACTTCGGCATGAAGTTGGATTTTCATTGGGACTGAATTTACCAGCACATATGCATCAACAAAAAGAATTGCGGGAGGTTGAAAGACGGTTCTTCTATTTGGTGTCTATCCCGCTCCCTAGGTACCGCCTTCTGTACAGTGCAGTGCAAACGGTCATAGTATTCATTTTTTTAGCGCCAAGATACTGCAGAGCAGCATTCTCACATAGTCCGACATAATCTAGCAGCATATTTGTACTCTTCCACGAGTTGGTTTGTGCGAAACCGCCCAAACCTTTCGCAAATAATGGACGCTCTCCATTTCGAAACACGAATTCTTTTTTTAGTTGACAGGATCTTTTCTCTGTGGTGGCTGACGGCTTGCACTACCACCCCCCATCCCCCCTACACCACGTAGACCCGGCACTGGAGTTAAATCTGGACAAGAATTTTATGCACGGCCACCGCTCTTAAATATCTGATCGATGTGCTCGCGACTATTCTTGTGTGTTGTCTCAAGGTACTGTAACTTCTTCCCCAGACTGTCAACCTCTGCCTTTAGATCCGAGGTCTCAGCATTCAGCCTCTTATCAACAGCAGTTATTGGACTAGCCACAAACCTATACAACACATAATCAGCATTCTTGGTCGACTGATTTTGGGGCCACCTTTGCCCCATGTAAGTAAATAAGTGTATGGGGATGAATACAAGCGCGCGGCTTGCTAAGGGATGAGGAAGCGAACATTTTACCAACTCCCTCGTAAACATTTGTTGACGGTGGTAAGCTTGACACTTCGCTGGATGTTAGTTGGAGCATTCTCATCTCGCGTTGTTTGACTGCTATCTGTGTCTTGACTACATCGATCTGCTGTCTTGCTACGAGAGCTTGCGTCTCTATCTCCTGGACTAGCTAGATGGTTTTATGGTTAGTCATGTCTTGTCTCATGGTGTGGCAAGTTCCAAATGATCTACCTTCTGGAGTGCTTCATTTGAGATAGACATGTTTGGTACTGAATGTTAGCCGTGCATGTGACGGAAGCTGGGTCAAAAAGTTGTGTATCTGTAAATCCATCAACGTCGATCAGATCACACCCTATTTATGATATACGAAGACCTGTTGGTCATGTGATATTTCCCACTTTGCGGGGTTTACTTCTTTTGTAGCTTATCCACGATTGGCTGCCTTGCTATGACGACAGTGTGACTTGTGCCCTCGAATCAATTGCCCACGCTTTCATCTCTGATCAAATCTTGGAGGTACAAAAGCACTTTTCAAGAATAATTCAAATTTGAAAAGCTAATATCGCTCATTGAACAGCTCGAGGAGACGTTTCCAATCATTTTATGGTATATTTCCGTTGTAAGCTTCATTTTACTCGCGTCGCACATGCAAATACTACGCTGGCAGTTCCGAAGGAACCGTGCTGATAACTTGCAGCCTTCTGAAAGAAACTTCTGCAATTGTCTGTCAACAATATCTAGCTCATTTATCACTCTCTAAATCAGTTATCTGAGCGAGCCGAATTAAGGGAAAGTCACCACGAATTCCGCCAGCATAGCTTCGAGAAGTTCATTGTCTGCTTTCGCCTTATCTAGCAACTCTTTGTTTTGCAAAATCTGCCTTCTCTTTAATCCCAGCAGCTCGCTCTGACTCTTTACGGACAAATTCTAATACTTCCTGAAAAGAACTTCAGTCTCAACAACGACGTCAACAAATTTTAGTGATGGTTTTTGGTTTACCATCCGTGCGGTATCCACCGGCACGACCGGGTGAGGGGTACTGGGCTCCAGTAACTTCTACCATTAACTGGTGTGAAGAGGTATCTATATATCTCATTTGATCTGTAACTATCATATGCATCAGCTATCTAACGGAAATTTCTCTCTGTAGGATTACTACGCTACCTTGTGGTCCGCCGAAATTGTGAATACTTTGACTAACCTATTGTTCATTGCGCTTGGAGTTAAGGGTCTGAGGAACTGTTTTAAATATCATCATGACAGTATATTTGTGGTCAGTTTTATAGGATACCTTTTAGTGGGTACTGGATCATTTTTCTTCCACAGTACGCTAAAATGTAGGTATTTGTTTTCAACCGACCGTGACTATTTTCCTTAACTGGTGGATATACTCTCCAGATAAGGATCGTCGAGCTAATGCTGCACATACAGACCCGATGCAACTTGTTGATGAGCTTTCCATGATATACACGACCAGTCTCATGTGCTATGCTACATTCTCCTTCTCTCAGCCTGGACTCTTTCGCCTGGTGCTAGGAATCAGTCTGCTGGGATTATCAGCATTCATTACGGTAAGAACCCTCACCATAAGTTGGTGGAAATAGTGAGGTCATTCAGTTGTTGTATACCCGTCTCAGCTATCTTACCTTACCATTGACAGTGATTTTTTTGGTCTCAAGACTTACTAATTTATCTGGTAATACATAGCTTTACTATCATTACCTGCAGGACCCACTCTTTCATCAAAATGCTTTCGCAATTCTTACTGCTATCGTTTTGTTCCGTAGCATGTATGTGATGGAAGTGAACATCAGACCGTCTTTGAAGAAGAGGTCCTCGCCGGTAGGGGAGGATAAAACCAACCCCACCTCACTGACAGAGTCAGAGCGAGCCGCAAATATTCGAAGAGATGATAAAATCATTAGAGAAATGTGGATCATGGTGGCTGTTGGTCTCAGCATTTTCTTAGGTGGATTTGGTATTTGGATGTTAGATAACAAGTACTGCACAAGCCTGAGAAGGTGGAGACGAGAAGTTGGATTGCCTTGGGGTATTCTATTAGAAGGTCATGGATGGTGGTAAGTAGCAGTCTTCGTATTTGAATCAAAGAGCCAGGGCTAACACATTAACTTAGGCATATCATGACCGGTTAGTCTGGCAGAATCCTTCATATAGAACTGTGAACTGACCAAGACTATACAGGAATTGGATCGTATTTCTACATAGTATGGGCTATTTGGTTGAGGCATTGCTTGAATGAGAGGCAAGGGGAATACAGCCTTAATTGGCCAAGTGTATTCTCTCTCCCCGAATGTATCAAGACGCCGTCGCCCCAGTCGAAAGTTGCTTCAAATGGAGTTCCAAGATCATCGAAGAATCGAAGTCAGAACGGCGCTGCTCGGGATAAAAACGCGTGATAACTGCTAATGCGAGATCTCTTGGCGATGTAAAGATGTTTATACCCATAAGCTCATGACATGAAGAATAGTTAGATCAAAGATATAGGCTAGTAGGGGTTGACGATTGCAGTCTGGTTCCACTCTTACTAGGGCAATACGTGTAGATAAAGATAAAGGAAGGTCTTGACAGGGTATCTGTGAGGAGACGTCAGCTCCGAAGGAGCGACATGTTATAATTAGCGAGCCGTAGGATACGGCACCTCTCAATAGTGACATGCTCTTTAATACTTTAATGGCATATCCACGAGTCGAATGAATTTTCCTTGCAACCTCTCAATAGTTGGCCATATGATCCTTTTGATTGGTATTATTGCGCCATAACGAAACTGTCATATAAACCACCAATAATTTGAGTTGAACCCATGACGAGGACCATTTAAATCAACCTGTCCATAATTGTGATGCCTAATTTTGAGGGAGCTCAACCAAAGCAAAGAGCTCTCGAAGAGGAACCTGGATAGCGAAACTCACAGTCATGGCAGCGCCTGTGAAGCAAGCATCGAGATGGGGTTCATTCCTCCAACAAGCCGTAGCTGGTGTGGAGTCACGGTTGGATACAATTTTAGCTGAGGCAGAGGAGCCTAGTAAAGGAAACAAGCCAGCGCCAGCCACTACACCAGCACCAAAGCCTAATACAGGTACGATATACTGGCGCATGACCTCTTAAGGCATGATGTGGCTAATATATATATCAAAAAGGCAATTCTCGAAGTTCGTCCAGCACGAGAACTAGTGACCGACTCCAAGAGCGATTGGCGAGAGCAGTGGCAGCAAAGAACAAAGCGCAGTCCGGTGAACCTTTAGACACTTCGTCGAATGCGCCATCACGGACAGGCAGTCCAGTAACGAATATCGGCAGTCCTAGAGGGAGCATAGAGGTGGGGTCTGTTAAGGTTGATGAGGCCAATGATGAACCTGCTGCAAGTTCTCAGGAAGAGAGTAATAAGAATGAAACACGCGGAGAGCATTTGGCGATCGCGCAACCGGTTCCTACGAGCACACAAAAGCCAGTGAGCATTGAGAACCCGGTGAATGGTCTCATGAAACAGCTTGAGGATGCTTCAATGCCACGGCTGTCGACGGACTCTGATGGTTCGAGCAGACTGAGGGACTCAATTGATCTTGCGGGATCACAAGCTTTGGATCCTCCATCTATGGTGGCTCCTACCTCATCCGAATCTTCCGAGGAGGAGTTGTCACACTCAAAACCTCAAGTAGACTACGAGACCCAATTCAAGCAGCTTCAGGGGGACTACGAGGCCTCTGAATTACAACGCCAAGAAGAGGTTCATGGATATATCGAGCGTATTGATGCTTTACAAGCTAAGCTTCAGTATCTAGCAAAGGAAAGTGCAGAAGCTGCGAGAAAGTCTGCCGACGATGCATCTCCAGGCAGTCTCCAGAAGAAGTTAGCGGAGAAGGAGGAGCAAATTGCATTGCTAATGCAAGAAGGCCAGCAATTGTCAAAAAATGAGCTTAAGCATCTAACTACAATTAAGAAGTTACGTGGTAAGATTGGCGAAGACTCTAAGGAGCTTGCTGATGCGAAGAAAAAACAAGAAAAAGCAGAAAAGGATGTCAGTATCCTAATTGGTAAGCTCAATAAAAGTGAACAGTCAGAGAAACGCCTCAATGAGAAGCAAAAGTCAGTTATGCAACTTCAAAAAGAGATAGAGTTGCTGCAAACGGAGAGAGCTTCAAAAGACGCCTCCATAGCTGATCTAAGAACACAATTAGAGCAAACTATTGCTCAAGGGAAGGAGGCTGAAAACCAGGCAGCTCAAGAAGCACTAGATCAGGAGAAGAAACGGGTTGCAGAACTTGAAGAAGAGATAGCAAGCCTCAAGATCGAGAAAAACCTAGTAGTAGATAGAGGACAAGCTCGGATCAAAGAACTTAAGGAGAAAATGGAGAGGGATGCAGAACATTCTCGAATGTCTCTCCTGGAAATGAAAACCGAACAACAAATGCTTGAAAGTAAACTGGAAGTTATGCGAGCTAGAGCGGAAGAGGTCTCTTCAGGGGCTACTGGAGATGCGCAGGCAAAGCTTTTGCGGCAGATTGAGACACTGCAAACTCAGTATGCCGTTGCAAGTGAGAACTGGCAAGGTATCGAGGCATCATTAATAGCACGAGTAGCAAACTTAGAAAAAGAAAGAGACGGGGCAACTCAAAGGGAGACTGAAATAAGACGAAAGGCTCGCGAAGTGGTAAGCTATATCTCAAGAAAGTCTAAGTCCCTCCAAACTAACCAGTTGATAGACTTTAAAATCTAAACACAATGAAGAGGACCTTGAGGAGACCAAATCAAAAATAGCTAGTTTCCAACATGAAATAGCCGCTCAGAGAGCTCGTATTGATAGTCTCCAACAACGCGCTGAAACTGCAGAGGCAGCTCTTAAAGAGGCCAGGGCCACCTTTGACGAGGAGAGGTTGGCTTGGAAGTCGGAAATTCAGCAGCGCATCGATGAGGAAAGACAAAGGTGGCAAGAAGAAGCTCCTACCACGGGATCATTAGGTTACACTCGCGCAGAATCACCTATAGCATCTTCACGGAGAGGCCTCACCTCTGAATACCTAGGTCTCCAAAATCTGCAAATACGAAGAGCATCAGCTCGCTCTGTAACTAGTGACATTCCTGGTCCCGAAAAGATATTTGGCCGACGCCCTTCTGTTCAACCTCCACGATCTTCAGGGCAAGCTACTCCTGTAAGACAAGACTCAATGCAATCCCTCGGGGTAAATGGGGAAGTGCCACGCACTCCCTCTATTCATACAATGGATCATGATGACAATGACTTCTTCGAAAATATCGTGAGCTCACCCCAGCAGACTATGCATGATATGGTATCTGTTTCCACGGCAGGAGCTGGTCCGACAGTGCAACTAGTAGAGCGGATGAGCTCAGCAGTTCGACGATTAGAAAGTGAAAAGGTAGCGACCAAGGAAGATATAGCTCGACTTACCGCCCAACGTGACGAGGCCAGGGCAGAAATCGTTGCTCTTATGCGTGGTATCGAGGAAAAGAAATCACTAGATGTGCGGATCACACAGTTAGAGGAGGAAAATGCGAATCTTAATTCGAGATACCAGACAACACTAGAAATGCTCGGAGAGAAAAGCGAACTCGTGGATGAGCTACGAAGTGATATCGATGATATCAAAGCAATGTATAGAGAGCTTGTAGAAAGAACTGTTAGATAGTAGTTGGTACCGGGAAATGGCTTGGTCTTCGGCTGCATCCATTGGGGGAGTTGGGAGTGGTTTTGTCCTCTTAGATGATCAAAAATCTCTCGTATGATATTTCAAACATTCATGATTTTACTGTACAAAGCTTGTGTATTTTCCCCCTCATTCAGGGGTATTATAGCTCTATTCCTTCGCGTTCTGCACTCTGTTGGATAAATTTGAGAACTTGTTTGTCTGGTGCAAGATCCAACGCCAGGTAACCATCCACGTCCCTTTTGTCTATTTCTGCTCCTGCTTTTAATAATGCAACGGCCGCATCTCCTATGATTGATAATTAACATATGTTGTAGATTCTTTTAGTCCATGGTTACTTACCATGACCTTCAGCAACCGCATGGTGCAATGGTGTTTGTCCGGCGTTATCAGCTGTATTCAAAGGACTGCTATTCTTTAACAGTAGTTCAACAATTGGAACTGATCCTACAGCAGCTGCTCTGTGGATCGGATACTGTCCTCTCTTATCCTTTTGCCTCGTCGATGCTTTGGGCTTTTGAGCAAGCAGCTTTTTGGCAACATCTAAGTTATTTTTTGATGCCACGAAGTGTAGAGCATTCTGGTTATATTAGTAGATTCTGAATGAGAGGATAGAACAGCCATGCTCACTTGATTACTGAAATCTATCAATTGTAAGCCAAGCCATTGATTCCCAAATAGGAATATAACCATAACTCACTTTTCGCATTAACATCTGCTCCCTTCTGGAGAAAAAGGTCGACCAGATCTTCTCTGTCTTTTAGGCTCACGGCTATCATGAGAGGTGTCCATCCGACACCATCCTGTTCTAACAGTCAGATCTATAGTTCCAGGATTTAAAGGGTAAGATCTTGAATTTTTGGGGGCGAACCTGCACATCTGGATCAAAGTCTTTAACAGAAGAGAGTAATACTGCGATATCTAAGTGTCCGTTTGAAACAGCCCAGTGGATTGGTAATCGTTCATCATCATCTCGCCGATTAGCAAGCTTTGGGTTTATCTTTGATAAATTTTAGCAATAGAGTTTTACTAAAACGATAGAGAAGCAAATGTGAATCTCGTATTCTTGCTATTATAAAAACTCACATCTAGTAAAGATTCAACAACGCTGTCTAATTTACGAGCAAGTGATATTAGCCTCTTGAGAGAGAGTGGCGTGGAGGGGTACTTGCATTTGCCTTCTCGCGCGGCCTCATGAATAGCAAACTTTGAAGAGTCTTCCATCTTATAATAACAACAAGGTACTAGTTATACTGATTTCCCCATTTATTCCGAAAAGATATTTGATGTGATACATGAGTCCAGAGGAAGAAAGGAATATCACAGAAAGAGGCAAACAGTAGGCTGGATATTGATGCCTAAGGCGCAACATTGGGGAAAGGTCGAGCACCTCCAAAGACGGCTTGGCAGATTGAATGCGCTCCGCAAAAGGCTTGACCACCGCCTTTCCAACTTTATTATAATCGCGTCTGGGAATACACGCGACCGCCATAACGCCGTTTTACTTCAACAATGGCGGCTCTGGCCTCGGATGGTGGAGGTTTTCAGCTAGACCATTTGAAATCGCTCATAACTCAAAACGCAAAGAGATCGAGATCTGTTTTTGCAGAGAGTGCGGGTATTGAACCTTTAGAGACAGAGAACTCCAAACGACAACAGACACAAAATACTTCACCAAATGAACTAGCCGATCGCCTGGGGCTTGTAGCAAGGATACATGCTGAATATGATGATGTGCGCGAGTTACCACCAGCGCTCGCAGCTAAACAAGCCAATGCGACTAGCAATCGGAAAAAGAAGACGAAACCTCAGACGGACGACGAGAGTGTGACGGAGAGCAAGACAGTAAAGCTTATAGAGGGTGTTCCTACGAAGCGCCAAAGTAATGCTGGAAGCTTGTCATCCACAGCACTGACGGTTCGAGCGCGAGGAACTGCTGACCTTCCACCGAATGCCAATGGCCCTACACCACAGAGCCAGCTTCCCTCCTCAAGTCTTGTGCGAAAGCAAACAGTTGTACAAATAAAACCCGAATGGCATGCGCCGTGGAAGTTGATGCGAGTCATTTCTGGACATCTAGGCTGGGTACGAAGTTTGGCAGTGGAACCAGAGAATAAATGGTTTGCTAGTGGCGCTGGAGATAGGACTATTAAAATCTGGGATCTTGCTACTGGAGCCCTGCGATTGACGCTGACGGGACATATTTCGACTGTTAGAGGACTTGCTGTCTCTCCACGACATCCTTACCTATTTTCTTGTGGTGAAGATAAGATGGTAAAATGCTGGGATCTAGAAACGAACAAAGTCATTCGACATTATCACGGACATCTAAGCGGTGTCTATACTTTATCACTCCATCCAACGCTTGATGTGTTGGTGACTGGTGGCCGTGATGGTGTTGCAAGGGTCTGGGATATGAGGACTCGAAGTAATATTCATGTGTTATCAGGGCATAAAGGCACCGTCTCCGATGTCAAGTGCCAAGAAGCAGATCCACAAGTTATCACTGCCTCTTTGGACTCTACTGTACGGCTTTGGGACCTTGCTGCAGGAAAAACGATGGGGGTATTGACACATCATAAGAAGGGTGTAAGAGCCTTGGCAATTCATCCAAATGAGTTCACTTTTGCAAGTGGAAGCACTGGAAGCATTAAGCAATGGAAATGCCCAGAGGGGGCATTCATGCAAAACTTTGAAGGTCAAAACTCCATTATCAACACTCTTAGTGTCAACGAGGACAACGTACTCTTCTCTGGCGGTAAGCACCTTTCTCCTTTGATCTTCCGGACCATACTAATAACATCCAGGTGACAACGGCTCTATGAGCTTCTGGGATTGGAAATCTGGATATAGATTTCAAGCTCTAGACACTACGGCCCAGCCAGGTTCACTCGATGCAGAAGCTGGTATAATGAGTTCTACTTATGATCGGACTGGCCTTCGATTAATTTGTGGGGAGGCCGATAAAACGAGTAAGTGTCCTCCCCTTTTTCTAGTTATGTTATTTGCTAACCCAACTCCAGTCAAAGTATGGAAACAGGATGAAACGGCAACACCGGAAACACACCCTCTGGAATGGAAACCAACCCTGGGTAGGCATAAACACTAGCACTAGAAACGGTATGTACTGTACAATGCATTGGATGGCGAACGGCGCAAAGGAAACGGCTCAAGTCAGCTTCATGGACATGTATCATTCTGTGGGTTGTATAGAATATGTAACTTCAGAATCCAAACCCTTTGATTTCTGGGTCATCTTTGAAAGCAAGTTTAATATCCTCGTCGCCTATATTAAGGCGAATCTTTCCAACGCGGTCAGCCTTTCGTGCTTCTAATCCTATGATGCCTGCTTCCATGAGATCTTGTGCAGATGCTCCCATAGACAATATTCGGGGAGCCTTAACGGAACTCATTGCCAGCTTCTGTCCTCTACCGCTTTGATCTCTGATCAGATCATCTATAAGGAGTGCAGCTGAATTACCTCCGGTGTCCATTTTTGCTAACCTTTTAGCTTCATCAATCACTTCGCCCATAATGCTCTCAGCGAGTCCTGTCCGACGGGTCTTCACTACAAGTGCAGCTAATAAAACCTTTGAGGCAAGCGGTAGACTTCTCAGATACTGCTGTAACGGGCTGGTTGTTGCCTCGTTAATAGCTCGTTTAATTGTGGCGATCGTAACCTTTCCAATCGACTTAGAACGAAGCATACTGCTGTCTTTGGCCTTCTTACTCGGCGTGTTCGGTACAAATTCGTTGTTAAGACTATCGGTTTCTGCTATCTCAACTGCTCTCCTGCAAATGTCGAGGGCCCTCCTAGCATCTCCGCTCACGGCGGCCACCTTTCTGCTAGCAAACTGTACTGCATCAGATTCCACTATGTTTCCTGGTACACCTTCAAGCCTTGATTGGATTATCTTCATTAATTGTTCATGTGTATATCCGGGGAACGTTATACGGGTTAACCCTAGAAAAACTCAGCTGGATTCCACGGTAACAAAGAGACTATACATACCAAGTCGACTACTAATCTTGTTGCTTAATGTCCTCTCCGGTAAATCCATAGTATTCGCCACAGCAAGCACGATTAGCCTGCTGTGTCTCAATCCTGGCCAATTGAAGAAGTTGTACATGACACTCTGGTTCTTAGTAACGAGTTGATCCAGTTCGTCCATCAAGACAACACAAGGGACTCTCCGAGGACTGGGGTGATTGAATTCACGCTCTAAAAGATCTAATGCATGAGAAGGACTGACTCGATCACCTTTCAATGCCTCCCATAATAATGAGTAGGACTGGTGAGGATCAGTAACTTTCATGCCATTGATCTCCACAAAGATAAAGTCGTCAAGCTCATCGGCCATTACAGCTGCATTAAGTTGAGAGATGACCTCTCGCACCGTAGCCGTCTTCCCTGTCCCCGGAGTCCCAGAAATATAAATACAAGCTCCAGAACCATCTGAAATTGCGGCATCCAAATGCGAGTACACTGAAGCAAATTCGTCTTCTCGGCAAGGAAGGGAGGCAGGAACTGATGAGACATGCAATCTTGATCGCGCTACTTGGAATGGCGAGGACTGCACTTGATCAGGAGCTATAAAACGTGTACTGAGGGGCGTGAACTCGAGTGGCTTCTTAACAACGACTCTACCATTACATAAGCCAATTTGTTGGGGGAAATGATTGGAATAATACTAACCTTTTATGAGTTGGGGTTAATAACTTTGACGTTGTACTTGGCTTTCGTGGGGTAGAGACAGCTGACGTTTTTCGTTTCTTCCGTGGTGTTTGTAACCCCTCATTCTCGAGTTCCTCGTGCTGGTCATGCTCTACATGGAAGTCCTCTTCTTCCTTCTTTTGTCTATCACCTCTCTTTTTCCAGGTAGCTTTAGTACCAGTCTTCACCAGCTCGATGAGTCCAAAGATGTCTTCCTCATTACCATGGTAAATATCTTCCCAAATGAACTCTTCGGTATAGGTTGCAGTTCTGGTATTACAGCCACGGCGGCAAATGAAGGTTTTCCCATAATACTTGGAATGACTCGGGACTTTTCCATTTGGGTATTTGTTCATATATGTCTGAAGGGAAGTGATGATGGCTTTTCCATTGATCGATGCAAGAGGATTGATATCCCAGGATGGCGAAATATATAGCTCGTTCTAGAATAGATATTAGAATTTAAAGTGCATCAAGTTTAATGGGCTATTTACCGGAATAAAATCTTTGCGTTTTTTTTCCTTATTACGTATCTCCTTCTCTGTAGAAAACCACATAAAATTGGCGGCCTTCTCGCCTTCCTCCTCGAGAAATTCACAGATTATTCCAACCCAAGCCTCATTATTGCCCTCCGCCTTAAGAAGGACTATATCGCCAACTTTACACTGGAAATATCCCATCTTAGCACCAATAATCTTCCTTTGATTTAATGCTCCTGAAGAATGTCGAGCAATTCTGTTCCTATGATTCTTAGATATGGGAGTAGCAGACACTTCATCCCGGAAGCCACTTGATTGGTCAACGCCCATCTCAGAAGATTTCTCAATCTCGGCCGCATCTGCATCATCATATATCCATTCCCAGGGATAATCTTCAAGGCCTAATTCATCATCAGAATCATCTCTCCTCAATGCAGCACCTGCGAGATATCGCCGAGCTCGTTCGGCCTTTTCGATGCGTTTTTGACGATCTGCAGCTGTATTTGGCAGAGGGGCCATTATAATTTATAACTGCCGTCTTCGTTCTGCCACAATCCTTCTATCTCGTCACCTACTGTACTAGTTCAAGCTATTAAAACCGATCGCTACACGGTCAGACGCGCCGCACGCGTCTTAATATTCTGCTGCCTTAAATATGAGGAGAAATATTCCCCTTACCCGCAGCCCCTGCACCCGTAGTCTTTGCGCCTTTTCTAACAACATACTTTTGTGATTTTAGCAATAATGATACGAAAGCAATTTCCAATGGAACTTCAATCCAGAATTCTTAGTAGTGGACGCAGTGAATTTTGTAACTAATTAATAAGTGCTTTTCTCATATTCTCTTGGCTTCTCTATCTCTTTCTCTTTGCTCTTCCCGTAATACCAATGTTATCTGCAAGGGTGCAAATGGGTAAACATTCGCTCTGAACGAAAGTATCACTCCATCTAGAGATCAACTGACAATAATTCCCAATGAATCGATTAATGATAATAAAGACTGTGCATTAGTATCCTTGGATGGGGGTAGTGGTTTAGCAGCCAAAGCTTCTTGCTTTGCGCCATGAGTACAAGGATATCGGCACAGTGACAACCATTTACATCTTCATCTTTTTGCCCAAACTCTCACCTCACCTCTCTTTCGATTCCTTCAATCCTTCTTGCTCTTCAAATATCAAATCCTGTCTCTCGCTTAACCTTTTCGACCATCTCGTCCTTCCCCCTCTCCAGTCAAGTTTAAGAATCACATGTCTTGTGGCTTCTCTGAACTTGTCAATCTTATATCATGGCATCTACCAAAGAGTAAGTTCATATATTGTTTAATGTTTATTACTATTAACAGGACACTAGCTTTGAGGTTGTGAATGCTCAGCGTAAGTGACAGACAATCTATCTCATCTCATGCAACATAACTAAATCACTTTAGGATGGGAATTAGATACTGACATAGGCTCTGTGCCACCTTCCAAGGTCATCAGAGATCCTAATGACAACTCGTCTGGCACCACCATTAATGAGATAGTCAACACAGCCCAGCAAGGTATTTTTTTTTTGGTTTAGGTATAACAACCTGGGCTAAAGCTTTTGTTGTAGGTATCTACAATAATACGCAGGCCTTAAATAGACCTCTAGTTGTATCCGCCAGTAGCAGCTTCAGGGATCAGATCCATGGATCTTCTGGGAATTATGGAGCAAAGAACGGATTCACTACTGCACAGCGAATTCCTACGCGTCCCACTTCATCCAAAGAAAAGGTTGCCTGGGCTAAACTAGGGCTAGTCACGACAAGAAAGCTTATTGATGATGATAAAAGGGCGACAAAGGTAGCTGAGAAGAAGAGATACCTCGACCAACCAGCACTAAGTGAGAATTTCTCGTCTGTAGTAAGTAGATTTGTTTAATATTTCCATCTTTCTGTCAATCATTTCAGCTTTTGCTTTCAGAACTTTCAATTTACTTTCGAGTCTGTCGCTTTTGTCTGACTTTGTCTTTACAGGGTTACTTCCTCTGGCCACGTCAGTCAGAACCACCAACTGAGTTGCTTGGCTTGAAACTTGAAGATCTTAATAACGTCAGGACTGAACAAAAGGTCTATATTGATTGGGACGATGATACTGGCTGTCTGAGAATAAGATCTCATTCGGCTTTCGGAGACAGCATTCAAGATGCGATTCAAGCAATAAACCTAGAGGTTCGAAATGCGAAGACTCGGGCTATTTCAGCATTGCCAGTATATATCATTGTGCCACCAACAGAAAGTGCGATTAGGACTATAATTTCGCCAATCTTCTCGTCCCAAGAAGATCACCAAATTCGAGGCACTATCGTAGGATTCAATTTATGCGGCGCAGAGTTAACTCAGCAAAACTTAATTAAATGGCGAATGAATGTACGGCCAGGAATTCTTAGAGCCAACCGACAAAGGGTCCAACAACACCTCATCAAAACTGCTCTTGGCTTGTCAGTTTATCGAGGATGGATGCGGATGCGTGTTCATTTTGGACACTTAAACCTTAAACAGTATCGGAAGGATTTCACAGAGTCAACGTACTCTTTTAAAGATTTTGCTAAGATGATGAAAGAGCCTCGTACTACGGGTACATTTGAAAGAAGGTAAGTAACGAAGAAACATAATACATAGGATGCCCATTGTATTAATAGCCTTTAAAGAATGTCAGACGAATCTATTGCAACAAAGGTGATGCGGAGATTTGAAAAATTGCCAGAACTATTCTCCCCCGCCGAATCTCGAATGCAAGAACTAAAAGATGTAAAACCAGTGCATTCTGAGATTATCTTTGTCACCACCAGAGGAGGACAACACTTACGCGTCGAAGCAGATCTTGATGCAATATTAGATGAAAGTGGAAACAAAACGGTGGGATATCTAACAGGCACTGTTAGGTTATACTATAATAATCAGCGGAACAAAAGATTTGAAACCACAACTGTGGATATAGAGAGGTATGAGGCCACCTATAGATGAGGTCCTAACAATACTGACCTTTTCACTCTCAGCAATCTCGATTGGACGTTGGAGATTATAACCGACAATTCGATTGGAGATATACCATCATCAATACGAACATTGATCAACACGAGCTTACCAAATACAACAGTTCAACGTGTTGATAGTCTTGGGTTGACTTATCCTAGAGTCTGTCCCCGAGTAGCCACCAATGATCTGGGAGTCGACGAAGTGGTAGTTAGGAGCGTCTGGAGGTATAGGGTCAAGGAGAGTGGTTATGAAGTCCAGATTTCTATCTATAGGGTCTGGAGAGCAGGCGCAACAAATAAAGATCCAGAAATGTCATGCGGTATTACGATATCGCATCCCATTTGGGATGAACAAATGCAGTCAGTAGACCACACCACTCAAGAACGGAGATGGGGAACACAACTAGAGAACTTCTTTCCTTCAAAGGGCATTGAGAAGAGTGATGGATTTGATGATTTCCTTAACGAAATCGGTTTTATCCAAAGGTATATCTGCGAAGCAGCTCGTGCTGCGCCAATTATTTCTAATGCTTAAGGCCTCGGGAGTTTCTTGATCATCTACTATCTTCGCTAATACTTGTCTTTGCCGAGCCTCAATACCTGTTCATAACAACATTTGCAGATAGAAATCAGAAGATATAATCCTTATGCCAAAGACGTGATCCTTCCGGTGATTGCACAGTATTGGGGATGCTGCTTATGCGTTTCATACTTCTCTAGTATCAGATACTATTTACTTATTTATAGCTATCATCAGGATGCCGTTGCCGCGGTAGAATTCAATACTTTTTGTCGTAATACTGCGGTAAAGATTAAATTTTGAGTCCATGAGGGCCAGAAATTCGCTCACTTACCATCTTCCACTACCCGAAGATTGTTGGATTTACCTTGAACTATGGCCTCCAGATCTTTTAGATTGGTTCCAAGTTCCTCCACTTTTGCCTCATAGAATTTAGTGGCATCCTTCGTTGACTGTAATAGAAGAAATCAGGGCCCGATTCACGAAAAGGATGTGGAATATAACCCACTTTTTCAACATAAAATCCAGTGCCAACATCCACAATAACATTCTCAGTGTCTGCTATTGTCCCAGGAACATAGAGAGAAGACGTTAATGGTACCAATACTGGCTTTCCTAGACCCGATATCCATCAACGCATATCCAGCAAAGCAAATCCCTCGACATACCCTCAACGTTAGACCCTACTCCATTCGCTATTGACCGCAAACATTCCCTAAATTTTGCTTGTGCTGCACGAAGCTTTGTAAATGAATTGGTAAGGTGTTCAAGTTCGTCATCGAGCTGTTTCTTGACTTGGCTTAGCTGTTGGGTAGAAAGGCTTGCTAGATCAACTGCAGCAATGATGTTAGTAGCTTCTGTTGGTGTCGCGGTTCAACGCTTACCGGTCTGGCCCTTTGGAGAAGACATTATTGGTGGAGGTGAGAGAAATGTTGTTGTCTACTGGGATCTTTCTGGTGGTTCATGTGAGAAGTTACCATTTTCAGGTTCTTTTAGAATTAGAAGACCAAATCATTGTCAGGCCACAAGGCATCCAGTTTGACTTGCCCCTCATTCAAGGCATTTTACATTTGGTATATAAATAAATATAGATTATTTTTCTGTTCATGGTATTTTATTAATTACTAGTATTTAATTTTCTATTTTCTATCGTTGGGCTCCATTTGTTCTCAAATTACCGTGCTGCTCAACTCCACAGCTCGCCATAGTTGCTATAAATTATGCCTCAGCCCTCATATTCAAGTAGCTCTAGTCTCTTGTTTTTTTAGCGGGGAAAGAAAAATATNAAAAAATATAAAATGAAGATATTTCTGAAGATATTATTTTATTCGGTCTCTTAAGTTACTCGATAAACAAGCCATGTCTCTTATGCCAGCTCTCAATACTATCTTTCCCATAATTTTGACGGATATGCTTTTTTCCTTCGGGCCATCTTACCCAGTCAGGTTTGCTATTTGCCTTAACACAGACCATCTCATCAGGAACTGGTAATTCTGTGTCGATGGCGGAAGCAAATGGATGGATCAGTTCGGGCCAGGTCTCATCCCATAACCACAGCATAGTTGAGCAATTACTGCAAAAATTTCGCTCGGAGATGCATTTTTCTTCCTTAGGAGTACCTCTATCTTTGATAGCATTATATTTTCTAGGCAATTTTGTTAGCTGGGTTTGTGAGAGGTGAAAAGTAATAAAAGCTGCAAAATGGAACTAAAGGGTAGTAAGATACTGACTTAATTAGGTCCTTTCCTTTGGTAATATCTAAAGTGCTGGCGATTCCACCGAGATTAACACTTCCGCTGTATCCACCGACTTTCCGACATATACTACAAGCACATAATTGATAAGGGACCGGTGTGTGGGATTCAAGATTGAATTCAACCCCACCACATTGACAACTTCCTTCAAGTTTCCTGTTTAAAACGGGTTGATTAGATAGTGCAACTTTAGTCTTTTTGATTAGATCTTACATGGGCATCTTTAGATTTTAGTGGAGAAAGAAATCATAAATTTATGTGAAAAACGTCCCTTGAACAATTAGGAAATCTATGAGTATCAAGCCATTTTAATAGGCTGATAGGTGATTGTCAATCCGAACGTCATATTGCGGGGAAGTTCGGGGACCACATCGGCAACGGAATTAGCTCCGTGGCTTCGGAGAAAGATTATTCCTTGGCAGGAATCTCCAAAGCTCTGCGAAACCTTCTCTGAATCTTTGATTACGACAACTACAGAATGAGTCAATTGGGAGGTCCAGGAGGCCGGCAAGCCCTTACGAAGCCTGTACCGTAAGTTGGTAGCTATGAATATAGTATGTCAACTAATTGCTTGTAGGCCGGAACGTGGCAGCTTTCCACTCGATCACTATGGTACGATTATTTTATAAATAATCTTGCTATGTTTATACCAGCAAACCGTTAACTGACATCTCCATCTCACAGGGGAATGCAAGGATGTTATGACCAGCTATCTTGCTTGCATTAAGAAAGTCCGAGGAATGAACGATCCGGAGTGCAGGAATTTGGCGAAGTCATATTTATCTTGCCGGATGGATAGGTTTGTCAACATTCCACATTCTGAAAAGGTTATATATTGATTATTCTGGTAATTAAATCAGGAACCTTATGGCGAGGGATGAATTTAAGAACTTGGGATTCGACAATGAGAAACCAAATGGCGAAGTAAACCAGGGTGGCACAACGGGGGATGGCAAGGAAATCAGATGGTAGTAGAGAGAATTCGCTGAATGGGAATCTTAGTTGCCTGGTATGGGACTGTACGATATATTGACTGCATGCACGAGTAATGTCGTGCTTATGGATCAATGGCTGGAAGATGCCATATTTTCCTTTTTGTCGAGAACACGTTAGGAGTTTTCCCACAAATTTGCTTAGAGAACCTGGGTTCTATGCCACTAGAGAGTGGGATTTCCCAGCATACCTTCGAAATTAAATCTCTCGTCCGTGGTCTGTATTGAAGCATCTTGGATTTCTCAAGCAAGCAAGCAAGCAAAGCATCTCATCTCTATATAACATTCCAAGAAATATATATGAACACATCTGTTTTATATCCCAATAAGGTAACAGCACCTTCACATCGTATCGACGTGGCTGCGAGATATCATGCTCGACTAACATCACTTATCATTACGGTGTTTGGTGAGAAGTCGGGTCATTAAAGCTGCTGCACGATGAGATAATAAGCAGTATGCACGGACCAACGCGGCTTTACCTCAGCCCTATCGCCAATCCAGATTACCCCCAATCAACAGTAACCAAGATGACCTGCCTCGTTGAACAAGGCTTAAGCCTTCAGAAAACATATTTAATGACATGTCTTCCTATCCACTGCCGACCAATTCTGGATTGATTGCTGTTGCTCTTGTAATTAGATCCAAGGATGGCCCTCGATTTGTGTTCCATTATCCCCCGCGGCCAAATACTGCCGCTTCACAAAGAGAACCGAGATACGGTACTGAACTAGACCAGAGTGAATTAGAAGAGAAACAAGATCTAGATGGCTATAGCAGTGACTCAGATCCAGATGATGGCGGATTCCAAATCCACAAGAGCTTAGGGAAGCTTAACTTTGGAGAGAAAAATGGCAAGCGCAAAAGCCACACCCCCGATCTTCTTGAAGGTGATGATCATTATGATCTACCTAATGGAGAACAGGTCGTTCCATGGGAACACCTGCTTGAGTTTTCCACTCAGGACTTAGAAAGTATCTTGACACCATCCAGAGACTATCATAAGAGGAAGTTTGAGTTGTCGCTGGATCCGTTCTACTTTATCTCTTATCCAATGCACATCCGTGAAGATGGCCTTTGGAAGAAAAAGAGGTCAAACAAGAATAAAAAGGCCAGCCAAGGAGATATTAACCCCGGCACTACTCTTCTGGATGAGAGTGTTTCTATAGAAGCCGAGACAGAGACAGAGCCAGAGCCAGCTAAGCCGGCTACCGGCGATACCACTTCAGAAGACGGAGAGGATCATGGCAGCATGACAATGTTCAATGTCGTATTTGTCTTAAATGTTCCAAAGGAAGAGGAAGATGGCCGTATTCTTGATATATATGAATATGTCATCAAAAAGTTTAGCAAAGCTTTAAAGCATACCCAGGCTCAAAGTAACTATGTGTTGAAAGAATCAGAAATGATACTGGCTATGAAAGAGAAATCTCGTGAAGAGAGTAAGTTTATTCATTTTATAGAAGTTATATGTGTACATCCAGAATTCTAATTTCTTACAGGACGTCCGATGTCTTGGCTATGGAATGAGATTCTAGGCCGCTCGACATTAGCCTGTGCAATCCGAGACGTCGCAACTGCAATTTCACAAAATAAGATTGCTACCATCCATTTAGCGACAAATCCACCTTTAGACCTCTCATTACAAGTTCCAGTACCTTCCTTTCTCACAAGTCTGCCAAGCCCAACCGAAAGATCTATGCCCGGGCTCTTACTAACAACTGCAAACCCATTGCTTGATGAGGATGGAAACGAAGATCCAACACACCTCAACAAACACTTTGCACTTTTGCTTCTTGATGATCAAGAAAAGATTATTACTGAAATAGAAAAGGACAACACCGAACTATCTGCCCCGCTAGTCCAATATATTAAGCATTCCAAGCCTACATTATCGTTTCAGCAGGTGGCTCAGACAGAGTCGATCATGTTGTCTGATATTCGCGTTCTCGCTCAACACTTAATATACTGGCGCAGAGCTATAGCGATACCACCTCTTCATGCCCGCGATACATATATTGTCTCGTCAAACTGTGATAGTCGAAAACTCCCTTCCGCAAGTGTTGCTTGGACCAAGGCGTTCCCACTTGCTCCAGCTCTCCCTACATTCCTCGCCAGTCTCTCGGCCGCACCACGGCCCTACAAGTCTTTCTCACCTAGCAAGGACCATCGCGCAACGTACATGGACATGCTTTCCTGGCTCATTCGCGGTGGCTGGGTAACTCAGCTCAAAACGTTTGCTTGGGTATTAGTTTGGCCGGAGATAATCTACGAAGTGGATTACTCACTAAGACTTGAACGACTCTCAGCCAGTAAGAGTCCTTCCAGAGTAAGTAAATCGACATCTACGGAATCAACAGATGAATCCGGAGTGGATAGGATGTCAGATAAAGATCCATCCGCGCCATTGTCAGTAGAACAAGCGGCAGAACGTGCAAGACTGCAACGCCTTGCTGCGAAAGCCTCCGCAGAAGCCGCTGCCGACGCCAAAGAATTTGCCAAGAGACCTCTCCCTACAGCTACGGACCATCCTTCATCCAACAATGCACCACATCTCCAAGGCATGCATCCACATATTATCACGGATCCCCACAAAGTCAACCATGATGACTCGTTGTATATAGCTGCCATTGGCAAACGGTTCACGGATCCCAAAGTGAAAGAAGCGTGGGGGAAGTTCGTCAAGTATTTTAATGGCAAAGAGGCGTTGGAAAATATTGGTCTCAGAGAGGGAATGAAGAGAAAAGAGACTTGGGGTATTTTGATGCAATTCCAGGAACACTTGTTAGTGACGAAGCACTGGTGATAGTTTTTTATTCTTTTATTCTTTTCAAATAAATAAATGTTCTGTATACGTAGAGGTAAGGCTCGNAAAAAAATAGATAATTCATGTAGCGTGTTCTTTCTAATGCCCTTTGATGAATCAAGCCGGGGTTTTATGTCTACATCTACATGTGGATATATGATTATTTCAATAGACAAGGCAGAGACCAAGTTGAAAGACGCTGCTAATAATTCAAAAACCAGTCATATTAATGGGCCCCTTTTTTATTGTAATGTCATAACTACCGCCTACAATTAATCCAGCAAGTACTTCCCAAAGGACTTGAAGGAAAAAAAGGTTCCCATGATCCCCAAAGTGAGCAGGGTGGTATTCCAAGAGCTCGTCCGTCCGTCCATCCATCCATCCACCCATTCGTCCGTCCATCATGTTAAAACCTACAGCCTACTACTAAAGTTACAAAAGCGTGATACCGAAACCAACACCAGAAATATAAATATATATTACATCACAAGAGCAACATACCTTAGACTTGAAAGCCTGCTGCACCCGAAATCACCCGGGCTTTTATCCATTCTTCTCTTTGAATTCTTTTCTTTTATTCACGAACCACAAGCGAATAGGTACTTGTCACAGGTAGTTGCATGCTGTAAAAAAGGTTTTGCCACGGTACAAAACAGCAAAGTTTTGTTGGNTTTTTTTTYCTTCTATCTGACGAGAGAACACCGATTCCAACCGATTTTTGTGTGTCAAGTAAGCACGGCTATTGCTGTGAAAAAAAGTTTCATGNCAAAAAAAAAGACAAAAGCCCACAAAGNTTTTTTTCGGTAGTAAAAAAAAAGCTTTCCCAGCATATGCAGTTTTGTAGACCGTTAACTGTGCAAAGATGATCAACGGCTTACTGGACTTTTGGATAGAGAACGAAGATTCAAGGCTATGCCAGAATACAAATATGTGACAGAAAAAGAAAACCCAGTGTGTTTGAGCTCTGCACAGCAGGAGATCAGACATTGCTGATTTTGTAGTGCGTGATCTCCCGTCTATACAAGCCCCTATTAACGCCAAGAACCACAGGATAAAACTCATAAACAAGGTCAAGGTGAAGCGTAAGCGTAATAAAGTCGTAGAATGCTTCGCCTCGGTAGGTGGTAAGCAAAGAACCTAATTGCGCAATCACCAAATAGAGACGGTTAGTCCATCCGAAGAAGCTGCCAAGAGTCAATCGTCNAAAAAAAAGAAAAGCCATGAACCGGGGGCAGGAATGTAGCCAAGCTATAGATCATGCTTGCAACTAAAACCAAGACGCGAGATCGCACATATAACCATGGCGAATCAGCATAGCCCGAAACCCAGAAAAAATATACCGAAAGCATCAGCGACCTCACCGCTCAAGTTCGGCCTTCAACTTCGCGTCAACAAGATTATCGATCTTCTTCCGGCTCTTCATATCAAGGGCACCATTTCTCCAGGCCGCTCGAAGCTTGGCAAAGCCTGGTCGTTCAGAACTCGATTCTTCGCCTTTAACAAGCTCTACATAGTGTCGAGCAAGGGTTTCAGGGATAGTCTTCTTTTTGCTATTCAAGATTTCATCGTAGTAGGTAATAAGATTTTCCATCCCAACAGATTTCTTTTGCACAGCATCCTCGAAAGCATATTTGCGAAACTCAGAATACATCTTTGGGTTGAAGTTTCTGCAAAGGAAGTGGGCCCAGAATTCATATAGCAGTTTCATATCCGGATGAGTCTCGTCTGGGCCAGAGACCTCTCTGTGCTTTAGGGCTCGAGCACGAACCGCGGTGTACGATTCCTCAGTGTTGTGCTCAGAGACAAGGGCTTGTTGTTTCTGGCCTTTCACCCACATTACTGGAGGTGCATTTCCTCCCTCGGCCTTTTTAGATTGCTCAGGAGAGCTATAAGCACAAATTGTTAGACTCTGTAAAACCCAACTTGTGTATAAAAGGTTAACTCACTGTTCAGTCGAATGGGAGCCATTGGTCAAAGGCCGGCCTTGTCGAAGTTCATCACTCATCCCTTCAGCGATACTTCTCCCATCAATGGAGCCATTAGAAAACGTACGCGCGGATGCATTATGATATGGCACCTGCTTTGTATCACTGCTGACCTTTGCGGAAGCAAAGACGAGAGTTAAATTATCAACCTCTTCATCAGTGAATGTTGTTTCAGCTTCCAGTGGATCGGGAAAACCATTGGACTGTTGATAACCGGGAGCAAAGTCTGGAACTGCTGCGGATAGCGGGGTATCAATTGAGTAGGCATGACCATTAGTTGTGGCCACAGGAGCGACTGCCAGACCGTTGCTGTAGGGTCGGAAGCTTGCCTCGGTGCCGTTTGGCGAGAATGCTTGTGGAGACATTAAGTGCTGTCCTGGTAGAATTATTTGACCCATCGACTGAGACCTCTGGGAAGGTTGACGGAAGTGTTGAGTCGGACCAGCATTCCTGACAGACTCATCCCTATCTTCCATTGCCAATACCCATTTCTCCCATCCCTCTTGTCGTCGTAGACGGTCAATGCCATCGTCACCCTTGATGATGTCAATTAATTCAGACTCTTGGCAAGCGAAACGCAATAGCTCAAAGTCTTGAGTAAGAGCCTGTATACGCTTGAATCCAGCAATAAAGCTCAGGAACACAAATCCTTGGGAATCCATATGTTTCCTCAAGTAAACGTCCTTGCAGAGGTTGTCTATCGAGAAGTAATACTCGAGCTGCATGGTTACCATGGCAAGCACAGAGTACTGATCAATATAAGGATTGTATGGCATTGCACTCATGTGAGGCATTGGTTGATAGTCGAATACGGGACCTGAGGTCTGGATCGGGGCCATCTGCTGCGCACCTGCATTACCATTAGGAGGGAATCTCGAATACATCGAGCCATTAGGAATTGATTGTGATCGAGAAGAGCCACCACGGCCGCCCCGTGAAGCGCCTTGGGTGAAGTTATTTTGGAACGGTGGTTGCTGAAGAGGAGGACTGTATGGACCAGAGTTCTGTCTTGGTTGGTATGTGCCTCCAGGCTGACCTCCATGCCCATTAGTGAAGTTGTGTTGAGGATGCTGGCTATTCGCCGCAAAGTTGTTGTGGCCCCCGCGTCCACGGAAGTTTCCACGACCACGATCTGGCCGGCCATCAGCTCTATCACGATTCTGATGGCCGCCATCTTTTGCGAAATTCGAACCGTCTCTGAACTGCTCAGATCCTCTGAGATTTGGTTCACTACGTCGATCGGCAGACGATCTAGGATGAGGATGACCTTCACCATTGACAGTTTGCGCTGACTCAAGCTTGAGACCTTTGAGGTTCTCGGAACGAGAGGCATCTTGATGGTCGTCGCTTGCATTTTCAGCTTGTACAACCGTTGACGGATTTTGATTTTCGTTGGAGTTTGCATCTCCTCTAGTTGTGGGTGCCGGCCCCGATCTCTGCCCATTCGGTGCTGCCACTAAGGGCTTACGCTGGTCGCGTGCTCCATGTGGACCATTGCTAGAAGGTCGCTTTGAAGAAGAAGAGTTTGGAGGAAGAGAAGTAGCTCGACCGTTTGTAGCAGCATCTCTACCACGCTCTTTGGACTCTGTGGCACCGGAAGCATTGTTTCCTTTTTCTCCAACAACCCCGCCATTAGCCGCGTGACCGCCACGACCATTGGAGTCACGACCTCCACGGCCACCACCTCGTCCTCTGCCGCCTCTGGGTGGTAGGGGAGTGTTGAAGGTAACTGTTGGGATATAGGGAACAGGAACCCACTTCTCCTTCGGACGTGGTTTGTTTGAAGTATTATCATTATTCTCCTTGTCCTTTTCTTCCTTTTCGGACTTCTCCTGCACCTTGCGCTTGCCCTCCTCCAAGGCAATCTCCGGCGTTGGCCAAGATATAGCATCTTCAACTGGCGGCGGCAATTGAATGGTTTTCTCATCTTTGTCGGCCACTCTGCTACCTCGAGGAGGTCTCTTGGCAGATGGTTCATCCTTTCCTCTGCTCATACCATCAGTGCCTTTCTTTTGTGACTTGACCGCATTCGACGCATCTCTTGGTCCGCCGTTTAATACTGAGCCCTGAATCTTATCTGCTTCATCCAAGAGCTTGCCACTTTTTCTCTTCAGAGCGTGTCCTGCAACTGCATCTCCTGCGTCCGAAGGTTGACTCGAATCAATTGCCGGTGCAACCCTGACCTTGGCGGCTTGAGCCTCTTGACGTTGTTGCCAAATGTTCACTGCTGGTGGAGCAGCTGCAACGTACACCTTTGGCTCCTCAACTTTCTCCTTTTCTGGTTCCTTCTCGGAATTCTTTCCCTTCTTTCCCTTTCTGCCTCCCTTTCTACCATCACTAGCTTCCGAATGTTTATCCATTCCACCGGATGTTTGGGTCGATTTATCCCATACACTTTCAGTTGCCGTATAGTTTGCTAATGTAAGGCTGTCCTCCTTTGGGATCGTGGACGTGGAAGCTGAGCCGACACTGGGCGAAGTGGGTGTAGAATGCAGATTTGCGGCCGTTAGTCTCGTCTCGGACGATTCTATTTTTGTGGCAGAAACATATCCACCCTTGCCAACATCGTGAGTTCCATTTGTACTGTGATCTGTCACTTCGCTTGTAGACCCATTTACCGAGACCGCTGCGGAGCCTGTATCTTTAGCCGGTGTATTCGTGCCAGAGGATGTCTGACTTGATTGGACGGTGGCATTCGTATTCGAAGCTGCGCGCCCTTTCGCGGCTTGTGCGTATGAAAAGGTGGTTTGAGTTGAAGAAGAAGCCTCACCGGGCAAGCGGGAGGTCGAGGTACTCATCTTTGAAGCTGTAGCAAATCAATACCGCTATAGCAATCGAAGTGATTTGACAGGAAAAGATCCCTACTATCCCTACACAGGACACTTAAGGGATCCTTCTGCCACTTAACGTCCGGAGAGGTATACTCAACCTCCCCGCACAGCTACCACGCAGTGCAGACCAGAAAGCAGCGTCTTCTCAAGCCGTGAAACGTGTCAGATCGCGACGACTTGTTGTAGGTTAGACGATTGAAGATGGTTCTGTTTGACCAGTTGCACAACCGCGCAGCTTCTCGATCAGTAACGGAGACCTGAAGAATCCAACTACACGAGACCTCAAAAAAAGACAAACGGGGTATAATAGAATCGATGATCGGTTTCGGATAACAAGGAAGAGGAGTTCTTGGTCGAAGCTTCTCAGCTAGCTAGCTAGATACGTAAGTATGTAGCTATCGAGACGGGAGTGATCTGTTCGATGGAACAAGGGTTGTGAAGAATCGACGTAAGAAGGTGGTTGTGGTGGTGGTGGAGGTGGCGGGCTAAAAGATGCGAGACCTGCAGAATGGAAATGAACATCAGCCGGATGAAGCTTGCAGCAGTGGAACGTGTTTGTTGTTAATTCCTTTGGGTAGGCAAACAGAGAGCGTTGCAAAGCCCAAACAAGAAAACAGAAAAGAAAAATGCCTCCGTCTTCACAGCCGTGATATGAAAAGTTGCAACTTCGCGCGAATATAAACCGGTAAAAAGAGGTGCAAAATGGGATGATGATACGATCGAAGACGACTGACCTTTCGGAAATTGGTGAATCGGTGGAGCAGGGACAGAGATAGAGATCGACGTTGGAAAGTATTGCCACGGGTTTGTTGCAGGATCTCCGCAGCTTTACGATGCTTCGAAGCGCTTCGTGTTTTTTTGGGGGTCGTAAAGGTTAAAGCTGTCCCACGGGAAGAGCCCGTAATTTTTTTTTCCTGGCGGAGGGAACACGGAAATCCTGGGATGACCCAACCGCCCCAGAACAAAGAAAAATTCAAGAAAATCGGGAAATCGGGAATGAAGAAATCAGAAGTAAAGACCGTCGACTTCGGATGGGGATTCCCAAGACGTCGAGGGGAAAAGGGGAGGAGGGAGTCAAGCCGGTATCGACGTTTTGGAAGAAAGGTGAAGGGAATGGGAAAGTCGTAGGGCTAGTTTTGGCCTTGGAGAGGAATTATTTGCTTCTGTGGTCTGCACGAATTAGCGGTTCGAAAATTTGGGTAGAGCCTCTGGCTTTCTCGGCAACCCAAGCGCACCCACTTTAGGAGGGAGGAGGAAGAGGAAGAGGAGGAGTAGGAGATGTGTATTGTACCGTCGCCCAACCAAAAGGCTAGCTTTACTTTCTTACTTCCTTTCTTTTTTTTTCTTTTTCCGGCAATGGAAAGATTGGAATCATAGAGCAGAGGAAAACCAGTGACTATCTAGTTGGGCTGTTGTTCTGGGGCTGCCGTCCAGTGTTGGCTCTGCCAGGCAACGACCGAAGCTGATGTCTGCGGCTGTACTGTATGTATGTATGTATGTATGTGTGTATGTATGTAGTATGTATGGTACTGTTACTTGGATGTACTGGATGTATTTCTTCCTGCGGGATTTGACAAATCATACGGACACGATCAGAAAGAGAGAGAGAAAAGAAAGAGGTGCTGGACCCTCTCTTCGTTTGGCACCCAACACACCTAATTGCCTCTACCTCTCTCTTGTCCTGCCTGTTCAGTCCTGCCGGATCCGAGGTCCATTATTCCCAATCAAATCCGGACATTCCATATTCCTCCCAACAACAGCACAAACTCGTAAGAGTCACCAACAAGTGGCCATAACAACCGCGGGAAAGCAATTCCTCCGCTAAAGAGTACTACTTTAAACATATTATTATTAGCAAAAGAATTGGAGCCATTCGTCTGTGCTTTTTACAGCAAAGTCATTAAAATCCCGGGGGCAGTCCGTAAATTCCCGTAGTAAAATCAAAATAATTTGCAGAGTCTTCATTGTTTTCTCTCTCTCATTCTTTCTAATAAATAATGTATTCACTCTCTTTCCTAGATGGGAGGTGGAAAGCTCCCTCATAGTTATATCCACACACAATAGTTGCGCCGTGCCGTGATCCCGCACCTACATATAACACACACACACTATACTGTACTGTACATTACGGGTACGGCACTAATAATAGCAAGGGAATTTCTTCTTCCTTCTATTTTCCCCCCCTCTTCTTCTTCTTCTTCTTCTTCGCGGGCTTATTATTGTCTGCAGTGAGATTCGATTCCAATGCTGCATTGGTGCATTGGCGCATTAATACGGTACTGTACGGATTACGGACTGTACGGGCTATACGGCACTGGACGGTACCCAGCAATAACGTCCGTAGTCGCGTGATTTGGGGCAGGGAAGATGGAGTAATTTTAGCCCAATGGAAAATGCTCGTCCGCCCTGTAAATGGGGCAATTTTTTTTTTCCTGCGCGCGGCCCCCCCGCTCGTCCGCGCAGAATCTCTCTCTTTTTTCCCCTCCATCGAACCAAGGAGATAAAATGCAAAAGACTGACTCGCGATCGTGTGCGCGGCTACGGCTACGTGGTTGACTTAAGTAAGGTACCCGTTCCAATTTACTAGGTTGTAGCCCTGATGTGATTGCCACTAGGAAATAATTTAAAAAAGACATTTGAGAAAGAAAAACACACACACACACACACACACACATTGAGAGAGAGCCAGAGAGAGAGGTGTCCACAACAGGCAAGGCGACAAGGGCTCGCCCTGTGAGGCTTTTTGCGGATGGTAACTTACCCCGTACGACAGAGTCGCGTCAAGGCCGGGCTTTGGGTCATCGTCAACTGCGGGCCTGCGATACGTCGTCGTCGGGCGTGTAAGGTCTTAGGACCAGGCTCCCTCCGACGTCAAACTCGTCCTTACAGTAATTACTTTCTTTGCTTTTGTTCCCGGTGTTTGTTATTATTCTCATTGCATTGTGCTCCTAGACAACCACCACCATCACCATCATCATCGACGTCGTACAGTCGTACTGCAGGTCCAAAGCAACACAATATATAGATCTAATGCTAATAATGCCCTGCCGTTGCCAGAGGTTTCAGATGTAATCGGCGAGTGTCGCAAACAGATGTCACGTTGTACACAGCTTTGAGTCAGATATAATTAATCCTGTATAATAATATCACCAGAGCATTAAACAAGGCATAGCAGTGCAGTGCCATATCCCAGCAGCCTTTTCGGCTGTTTCAAAAATCCCCATATGCGCATCCCCGAGAGCAGGATTTAATTGCCCTCGAGATCTGAAGATTCGAATACAACGAGTATGTAAAGAATACCAGTCTGGTCACTGGTGACATTTATGCTTTCACAATTTTGGCTCGACGCTCAAATGACACACAATTGTAATAATAAAAAAAATACAAAAAAAAGGCGTGCACATGCATTTTAATCATACAGAATCTAATACTTTCCGTCGTGAGATGGAAAAAAAAAAGCAAGCTCGTGCAAGTTCCCAAGTGTTTCGTTAATCATCCCGACATCCACGCTGCTGCCCTTCGAGCTCCGAATGTTGTTGCTAGTCGCAGGCCGCTTGATCCCATAGGGAAATAGCTGACCAAGTACCACAACAGGCATGCTAATTGAGTCAAGGAGGAAAAAAGAGTCAAAATCGTATTATGAAGCTAGATAATTAAAAAAAAAAAGAAAGATACGTCAGCTGATGATCGTGATGACTTGGTGTTATACCGATGATGGTTATGATGATGTCATTGAAGATGATGATAGACTTACTCCCAAGCTGAAATATAATGTGAGGCCTATCGATCCAAAGTATGCCGCAGTGAAAGGCAGACGTGGTGTCGATGTCAGGTGCTGAATGTACGTCCACGGGCCCATCATGGCCGCCCATGATGCAAGAAACAGTAGCGACCCTAGAGACCACCTGGGATGTCACACGCACAACGTTAGTCCCATGTGGAATATTTTCCGAGTCACCATCCTTTTACTCTTGTTTTTTTTTAGCAAAAAAAAAAAGCAACACATTTAGAATATTCCAAATATGAAACACCCATAAGTCAATGATGATCAACGCATGCATCTCTAGCGATTCTGCCCTCTCTACTGCCAACGGGGGCTAACGCAGGCACACTGAGTAGCCGTAGCGGAGCGGCCCTAGCTGATGAGAAGATGAGGCTTTTTCCAACGGCTCTGATTTATAATTCTGCCTTTCTGCCTTCTGTCCAAAACAAAACAAAACAAAAACTCCAAAACAAACAGGCAGAAAGACCCAAGAGAAGAAGAAAACGNAAAAAGACGCCGAGTACTTACAGAATGGCAAACTTGCGCGGCTTCAGCATCATGGCTGGGAAGAGCGCGAAGCAGATGACGAAACAGGCCAACGCTCCTAGGTTGCACCCGGTGAAGATGAGTAGTCGATCCCATCTGCTCACTATCAAAAGAGAGATACCAAGTTAGCTAGGCATCTCTACAAGCATGATATTCCAGGCATTCGAGACAGAGCTCTCACAGCCACTGAGGCGATGCACATGCTGCGTGGGGGTGGATGGGATGGATGAGAGCAGACACCGTGATCTAGGGGGAATTGGGCCAAAACCAAAAGGGGATATGGAAGGGGGTGATAAGTATGGGAAAATGACTTACGGGCAAACCACCCTTCCTCTTCTTCGCGTCTGCTCGGGGCCGGAAGGGCTGCACCGGCGCCTTCAGTCGTAGGTAATCGTACGTAGCCAGCGTCGCCAAACGGGTTTAGTGACCGGATGGATGACAGCAAACCTGTCTGCTGAGATGTGTTGACGGGGAGGTCCGGATCGCGGCGCGACCAGCCCAGGGAATTCATCGACTCTCGAAAGGAAGCGGAAGCCATCGCTTTTGTGTGCGGGGAGGATTCTTGATTCTAGATTCTAGATTCTGGAAGACAAGAGGGTTGGAGCGTCTGCCGCCTTCCGGAGGAAATGATAATAATAATTCCCCGCTGCAGAAAATGGGGGATAAGCGGTGGGACGTGCTCGGATGGAACGGAGATCTGCTGCAGGTGCTCGGGAAAGGGGGAGGAGCAAGGTCGATGCAGAAGTCGACTCGGGTTACAAGCAGAAAGCAGAAGCAGAAGAAGCACAAGCAGCCGGGAGAGATTGCAGAGGGCAGATGGCAGATGGCTGCAGGTATGTTGTGCGTTGATCAACCCTGGCGGAGAGATAGAAGTGCGGCGAGCGTTTTTGAGTGCCGGAGCAGACCCAGCGTAAGGGGTGTCCAATGACCACTGTCTTGGACCGGAAAGGGGGGGCCAACGTTGTAGTTGTATTTAGGTTGGACTAAGTCGCCTTGGATTGGCTCGTGATCACGCCGGATGCACGCAAGTTGAGTGAAAGCTGGGTAACTTGGATATCAAGCCCTAAAAGGGAGAGGGTGTGCGGAGAGAAGTGCAGCTGGCCGTTTGACTGTGCCCAGAGTAGCAAGAGGTGATGAGAGAGAGAAAGAGAGAGATAATATCTCGCCGACAGAAGCTACAGTCAGACCGGGACAGGAGAATATGCGAGTGCAACAGAGGTCGGTGACAGATGGGGAAGGCAGCAGGTTACCGGTGATTTAGAAACCTTAGCAACAAACAAAAGCAACCAACCAACCAACGAACAAACAAACAAATAAATAAGCAACCAACAAGAGTGACAAGGCAACGGATAGCTGTGCAGTTCGGATGTGGTATAATTAGCCCAGGTAGCCGTCAGGACGGGAAAGAGCTTCTCGGGGCAGATTCAACGACGGATGATGTGAAGTTGCAGAAGCAGCACGGTCCACCGCGGAGGCGAGGGAAGCCAAGGGAGCCGAGGGTGGCTTGGCACGCAGGTGGCACCGCCATGCAGCCCCCGTTTGGCGCAGCACGTTGATTGGCTGCCTTGGAGAGAGGGGGAGGTAGGTGTGGCTGCTATTCTGGGCNTTCCTTGCGGGGGAGAGAGTGAGTGAGAGAGAGTGAGTGAGTAGGAGATGTCTGTTACTGTACAAGTAAGCAAGATCAGACTCCTCGTCAGGGTAGGGTAAATTCGAGAGAGATGCGCCACCAGGTTCGTTACGGTACGGGCCTTGCAGGATGGTAAAGAAGGATGGAGGATGGAGAGGATGGATGGGTCTGGAGACGCGCCGATAAGGGGGATAACAAAAGCCAGATATCGATAATGATAACGATAACGATGATGTCGATGTTGATGGTGTCGATGATGATGTCGATGATGATGTCGATGATGATGTTGATGTTGATGTTAATGTTGATGTTAATGTCAATATTGATGTCGCGCACTCACATCGTCATAACTAGCTCTCCTGTCTTCCGTTCATAGAGCTTCCATTACATTACATTACATTACATTACATTACATTACACTACTATCCAGTACTGTATTATCTCCTTCGTCTTCGCGCCCACTACCCCTCGTATGCTGGCCCTGTGTTGACATGCCGCAGCTGGGGAAGAGGTACCGTAACTGCACACGGTTCCCTGAGGCGCCGCCCTTCCGAGGGAGTGCGTGCCGTCCACACCAAATCCCAAGATCTCGTACCGTCCGGATCAGATTTAGAGAGCTTGACAAGACTCTATTCCACACCCGTACTAACATCCAACGCGCGCCCATACACACCTACACACACACATACACACACACATACACACACACAAACAATACACTCTCTTACTCTTATAGTACACCCACAACACCCCTCCTCGGAATGGAGAGACATGCCAGACACAGGCAGTCGTTGTGGCTGTCCTAAAGCAGTCTGGCCAGCTCTTGTCCTTCATCCCTCTTCATCCCCTTTCTGGACGTCGCTGCCCTCCCTTTCCACACCAGGCTCGTCATCCAACCTCGTGTGCTTCCTGCACGAGGTGCCTCGTAACGCAGACCAAAACCTGTAAATCTGGCCCTCATCCTTCCTCCCCTCCCTTACGAGTCCGCCGTGGCTCATCGCACATCTTCG